>JAOVVF010000036.1:14578823-14595575 GCA_028565595.1 Duopalatinus emarginatus | reverse complement strand
AATAATAATAATAATAATAATAATAATAATAATAAAAACAATAATAATAATAATAATAATAATAATAATAATAATAATAACAATAACAACAAAAATAGCAATAATAATAATAATAATAAAAACAATAATAACAACAACAACAAAACAAAAACAATAATAATAATAATAATAATAATAATAATAATAATAATAATAATAATAATAATAATATAGAACGAGACACTCGTTCTATGATTTTATTAATCGGTCACGCTCTTATCCGCTTAGTCACCTATTAGTATGTTTGCCAGTTGGTGTTGTGACATTGCTTTTTCTATTTTAATTAATTTGCCTTATCACTGTGCATATGTAACAGCTCCACACACAAAGCTAATAAACATGGTGCAGTGGATATAACTAGGAGCATCCTTCTGAAATTGTATTATTTACTGATTAGAATTATAATAATGGCTAGCTAAAACAGAAATCATGATATGTTTGGTTCACTTCCTTTAGGTGTATTGAATCATTCTGCTTTGTTGTTCTTTTGATTTTGGATAAATAATGTCTTACTTTGTTGCCAAGACAGGTGATTTAAAAATAAAAAAAATATCCCATCATGACTATTGCTATATTGCTGAAGCCCCATTTTGTCTCTTTATAAGTTATAGGTTCTGTAAGCATCAGTAATGCCCCTGAAGAGGTCAGACGGCTTCAGGGGCTTCGTTTCATACCTGTTATCCAGATATCTGTTTTGTCTAACACATCCTGGATCTGTGACTGACGATTAAATCTCAGCCACTTTAAAACAGTAGCATAGACACTTACTGCTTAGGAGTGAGCTGCTGAGGCCGAAACTATACGATGTGTTAAGATGCACAGCTCTGTGGTGTCTTTTAGGATCACAGATGATTTGCGCTGTGTAGCGTAACACACAGTGTGTCAGATGGGTTGCAACTGGTAGCTGAGGACTACTGAGGCATATGAAAACAAGAATGTTGCTGTCAAAGTGCTGCCATTTGACAACTTTTCCAGGATAGTACTACCACTTCAAAGAGTAAGAATCCGTTTCTGTTACATGTGTACAATTTGAAAGAGACAAACATTATGGCATACGGTATGTGATATCAAAAACAGAGGGCAAAGAGTAGGGTAATGTGTTCGTTCCACCAATACAAAGTGTGCAGTTTGAAACTAAAGGAATATTTTGTACTCAATTTTGAAATCTTATTTATTAGGTTATTTATTATTATTATTAGTATTAGTATTAGTATCTTCATACCCTTGATTGCACAGGAAGACAGAGTGATTGTTTTCCAAGCGCTGTGACCTTGGTGTGTCGGTGTTAAAACATGGCAGGGTACCTTATATGATCTGTGTGGCATCAGTAAAATATCATTTCGTCCCCATGTCCCCAGCTGGATCAGGGCTGCATTAAATATGTAAAATCTATTAAAAGTTGCTACTTGACACTGACCGAAGCTTGCCTTGTGGCCATAACCTAAGGGACTAGAGTAGAAGGCAGTGTCTTCTTGTATTTACTGATAATAGATGCCATTGATCAGTTTACTCAAGTGTGAAACTTTTGCCTTTTCACGCTTAACTGCACAATACCTTGGGTACATGCTTGGCGGCTCCGAAAAGCAGCAGAGCAGAAACAGAAAGATAGAGAGGGAAATACTAATTAAGGTGACCTGGAATTTCAATGACGTGAGGGGCAGATAACGTTTGCAATTTCTTCGTTTTTTCGCAGTCCGCTGGTGTTAAACATTCATCTGTCACCATCTGTTCTATTCCGCATGCCCCCGCACGTGCACTTCCTTCACTATAATACGGAAAGTCAGCTAATCTTCTTTCCCAGCAGTAGAGGAAAGTATAAAGATGCTTAATTGAATTTGATTTTCACATCCCTCAATCCCCCTGTAAAACAAAACAAAAACAAACCAAATAGAAATCTATATGCTTTGAAACCTTTCTGCAGTGCTGAAGTCTGAATATGATAGATGAGACAATCAAACCATTTACAAATGTAGTCCATTTAGATGTGGAAAATATGCAATAAGTTGCTGTCTGATAAGACATATGCTAGTAGCTTTCTCCCTTATTCATTCATCCCGCCACCAGTACAGGTGAAATAATTTATATCTGTTGTTTTTCTCACACACTTCCTCCCACACGTACATGTCTACAGTCTGCAGTGACTGGTGTTTAAAGAGAAGCTCTGCAAATCCCTATCCATTTTTAATTCATGGTGTTTTTTTTCACTCCAGCCTTCTAAGACAGCATGGAACACATGTTTTGCCCCATCTTGCTAGTTTGGTCATGAATGGGGGATGAGCTTTATAGTCCATGTGTCAGTGTGTGGTTGGCTTGCTTCTCGCTTGACATTGTCAAATGCCTTAATACTTGGCAGAACATTGACTTTTGAATTTTATTGAACGTTGAATTAAATACAACACCAAACTATTTCCATTAAGATACAATTTATGAAACGTATTGAATTATAATTGCTGTCAGTACAGCCACACCACAATCCAGCCGGGACTCCAGTTCCCAGAATCCCTAGCGGCCACCCATTCTGTTTCACCTGAATATTATAAGTTGTGTTTAATCCCCACCTGTTTTCATTGTTTTCACTTGTGTTTAGTTGAGCTTGGTTAGTTTGTGTATTTAAGCCCCACCCTGTGTTCATTTCTTTTGTAAAGTGTTTGGTAGCCACATGTCCCTGTACCAAGCCATTTTTCATGTTCTGTATTTTCTGTTTTTTGGGTTATTGCTCATGTTTTTTACTTCGATTTTTGCCTGTTTGCTGATCACCTGACATTGCGATTGTTTTGACTACACATTTGGACTCTTTGCATTTGGATAACCTAATTCTAATAAAACACATGTGATCGTGTTTTAATGCTCCTCACAATTGCATCCCTTTCTGTGTAATTAAAACATTGGACGTCTGTTAAAAGAAAAAAAAATCACTATTAAGTTTGAGGAAAAAAACAAAACATTTTCTAATATGGTGTTCCTGAGGTGCTGTGAGTCATCCTGGCAATGTTGTAATAGCAATTAAAATCCTCACCTCCCTTCTGTGTGACTACAACCTTGAGCAGCTTAGTGGCAGGACTGGACATTTCAGCGTAGCACTACTGCAACACACGGGTGATGGTTAAAAATCTATACAACCAGGAATTCCACTTAGTTCTGATATGAGGTTGGTGTTTTGTATAAAAACTGCAACACTGAAAAAAAATAAAATAAAATAATACTTGCTGATTGTTTTTGATTGAGGAGGTAAAGAGGCATAAGTGAAGGTTTGATTTTCAGTGTGCCATGTTGTCCTCAAGGCACAGCAAAAAAAAAAGCAAATGTATTGGTGTATTGTATTTCATGATTTCCCCTGGCACAGAATCCAGACAATAAATCCGAGTGATTCATGAATGTTTGGGCTGCATCCTAAACTGAATGCTATGTCACTATGCCATTGTCTCATTACTATTTCAACACATTCTCACACTGAGCTCTTAGACCAGTATGCAACTTAAATGAGGGGCTTCTGCAAAATGCATTGTAAGACATTAGGATAAGTAGTAAAATGTTCAAGGAAACCTAGCTGTTAATATGCCTGTTTTGAGCCCAAATGGCTGCTTGTTGGTTGCCAGACTCGTTGCATGTGCACGTCTGGTGTCTCCTCATGTGCAACACAAATCAGTCTTTAACATATCACCACCAAAGTCACCAGACCCGTATCATTGCCCAGCTGTCACGCCACCTTAACTTAGAGATTTATTTTATCTGAAAAGGGTCTCAATCAAACTATTCCAGCTTGTGGAGGTGTTAATGTTGACAGAGGTCTTCCCCTGTTTGAGTGATATGTTTGCAGCTAACCAATGAGCCTTCTCGTGTTCGGCAACACCCAAACCCAGCCTTGCTCCAGCTATAAGTTATCATCTAGTTCAATTTCCATTTATTTTTAAGTGCTGACGAGTCAAGGGCAAACATGTTTATGCAGAAGGAGAAAAGAATTTATTTTGAAAGCAATAGGACTGTAGTTACAGCTCACTGAATTTAATGAGTGTTTATACTATGTAATGGAATTCAGCATGTGAACTGAATGTTGAGCATTCCAGTATATAAACAGATCAGATTTTAAAGTCTATAAAATCAGACTTTATCTGTGCAACAGGCAACATTAACGATACTAAACCATTCTAGCATAGCAAAATAGTGGAAGGCTGAACAGAGTTGCAGTGGTGTGTGAATACCGGTGCATCTCTGGCAGACAAGCTGAACACATTTTACACTTTTTTCCGATGACGCCGCAGCTAACAATGGTTCTAGTGGTGCTAACAGCGCCAGCAGTGTTCACAGCACAAACAGTGTTAATGGCAGCATGCATGCGGAGAGTGTCAGAGCGGGAACCGCTTTCATCATCTTAGAGCACAATGTGAGAAAGGCGTCCTGAACACTGAACACAGCTAGCAGAGCTGTGCTAGCACCACAGCTAGCACCAGGGTTCACTTGGATATTCAACCTCTCCCTGGCACTTTTGGTAATCCTGACATATCCTGACATATCCTGACAACGTCAGTCTATCATTATTCCTGTCCCAGGGAAACCCCAGCCGACCTGCCTCAGTGACTTTAACCCAGTAGCCCTAATGTCGGTTGTGATAAAGCGTTTTAAAATGTCTGGTCAGAGACATTAACACCAAATCATTACCTGACACCCTAAATTTATTACAATTCACATACTGTCCCAATGGATCAACTGATGGCACCGTCACACACCTCCTGCATGTGGACCTGAGCCATCTGGCAATCAGGCAAAATCACCACCAAGTTAAAGGATTCTGTTCCTGTGTCAGCGACTTCATACTTCAAACACTGCAGGTCGGCAGACATGCGCCACCCGCCCTCACCCTTAGCACTGGAGCCCCCCCCTGGGGGTGTGTCCTGAGCCATCTGCCTTACACTTGTTCATCTGTATACTCATGACTTCCACCTCTACCACCATTGTCAAGTTTGCTGATGATACTGCTGTGGAGAAACTGATGAGACTTACCTGGAGGAGATTAAAATCCTGGGGAACTAGTGCCACTAGAACAAGCTCCTCCTCATTAGCAAGCCAAAGCTGTTGGTAGTCGTCTGCAGTATAATGCAGGAGAGGAGCTACAACCCCCAAGACCCCAACAGAGAGAATGGACAACTTCTGTTACTTTGGTATTCACATCGCGCCTGACCTGTCATGGTCCTGTCACATTAACACCCTGCTGAAGAAGCCCCATCAGCATCTATACCAACCTGGAAGCTTAATGGAATTTGAGCCGTCTGAGATGCTAAGCAAATTTTACACAGCACCTTCGAGAGCATCCTAATGGAGAAGCATTACAGCCCGGTTTGGGAGGAGCACCCAGCAGGATAAGTTGATTCTTCAGAGCGTGGTGCAATGAGCTGAGCTCCCTGACCTGCACTGTATCTACAGCCGGTAGTGTCAGACCAAGACCAGGAAGATAGTTAAGGACCTCAGCCATCTTAGCAGTGGTCTGTGCTGCAGTCAGCAAAGTGCTTCTGCTCCCTGAAGACTAATGCACATTCAGGTTCTCAGACAGGTCAACACAGATGACTATACTCTGGACTTGCTTGTGCAACATCTCAATATTAAAAATACGCTAGTTTCACTGCAACTACCTTAGACTATGTTGAACAGCACATAAACTACACATGTATGCCCCTTACTGCAAATACAGTCAAAACATAGTCATCCCGTTTCTACACCACGGTCATGCTAGTGCTGTGTTTTATATCCATTATACTGTATTATGCTTTTGCCTACAAACCTTCCTGTTTAATAGTACATTCTGCTTTATGTAAATTTTAACTTCATGTCACGGACAGTCATAATAAACATTCCACTGCACATCTGTATGTGTGTGTGATAAATTTGAATGTGAATGTTTAACAGTGGAGGTCGTTAACAAGTAAATGTCTTATCTAGCGGTCATAGTGACTTGAATTAATAACACATCCATTCTCTGGCAATTGGACATACTATATATGTTTGTCTAAACTGTGTCAGAGATTGTTTTGCTAAATACATATTGAAGATCAAACCTGGAAACGTCTTTAATTTCACACGCTGTTTCAGATGACTGATGGCATAAATCCCAGACCCTAAACTGAATGTGTTTTAGAAATAATGTGCCAATGCTCATGCTGCATACTAAATGCAAGAAACTCGGTGCAAGAAATAAGCATGGAACTCACTCGCTCTCACACTCACACAGCGTTTTAACATGATGTTCACTAACTAGTAGATACTGAACTGTCTTCTTCACTATGGCGGTCAGTAGTTTGACTTATGGGTATGAGCTCATCAGTACATTCTCTTGCTCTCCTCTCTCTCTGTCTCTCTCTCTCTCTCTCTCTCTCTCCTTTCTCTCTCATCCTCAGTGTCCTGCCAACTCTGTCATTTGCGCAGTATCTTTGAGTGCTCTCATTAATCATAATTGTGAATCCTCCTCTATGTCGGGAGCTGATGCGTCTTCTCATAATAATAAGGAATTAATGATTAAGATAAAAAATGGCATCCGAGCCTTCACTTCACTTCCCTGTCCCTCAATTCCCCACTGTGCTGAAAATATTATCGTTATTATTCTTATCATCATAATTATGCATGTAATTACAGTATATATTTAACTCCACCTGAATGAATGACCTACATGAGATAAGGAAGCTTAGAGATGTCTAGTAAACACAGATCAAACCCTCAATGTCAGCCGTTGTTATTAGAGCAGAATGTTTTTTTGCCTATGTCTATCAAAGCCAACTCATTTTCTATAAGCTCTATGTTCAAGTTATAAATATAAACGCATCTGTTTACAACCTAATGAGATTGTTGTGATCATTTCAGCGGAGTCTGAACCCTTTTATGCTGTTACTTTTATGCTGTTACTTTTGATAATGTTTTGCTCAAGACGACAGCATATAAGCTGCATTATTACGCAGAATGAAAACGACATCGTATTTTAACCACGCTTAAACAATCCTGTAAAAATGATGTTCAAAAGAGTTTGCAGCAGGGATGCCAGTCAGACAATTCAACCTATAAACATATAACATTAATGAACCCTTTTAGAAAATTGATTATTATTATTATTTTATAGTACTTTTAGGTCTTTCATGTTGTTGATGATGAAAAATCTGAACAAAGTTATGTCAGTGCATCTGCCGTGCCATGCTCCAGTCAAAAGACTACAACGTCAGACTCCAGTTCCCAGAATCCCCTGTGATCATCCAACATGGCCGTCCCCAGTGCGATGCATTCTGATCACACCTGTTTCATCGGAATCAGAATCCCTTTATTTCGCCAAGTATGTTACACATACCAGGAATTTGTCTTGGTGAGAGCACACCTAAGGTTAATAAGAATTACACTAAGAGAAAAGTACGATAAAAAGTCTGAAAAGACTGAACAAAATTGTAAAGTACCAATTATATGCCAGTACCAGTAATAAAAAAAAAATTAAAAAAAAGTTCAGCATCTCCCGAATTGTAATGCACTGTATTAATGTTTAACACCCCCCCCCCTCCAATGTGTCCCTGATTATGTTTAATGTGTTTAGTCTATTTGCCTATTTATGCATCTTTGATTTCACTATTTTGTGAATTATAAGGAAGCCACACTGCCCTGTTACCAAGCTGTATTTGGTGGGTTGGTGAGTCGGTGCCGCTTGCTATCATTTGCACTTCTGCTTTATAATTGCATAATTGTCATAATTTACACTCTTTTCTATCTTTGCACATTGCTACTATTTGCACTTCGAATGCTAACTGCATTGCATTGCCTAAGTAACATTCCCCGAATCAACATTTATGAGATGTTTAGGATGTTAATTGAAAACCTTCCAACAAGGTATTTTTGTTAATTAAATGTTATGGTTAAAGTTAGATTTTTTTTTTTTACTTTTTTTTGTTAATTATCACCAGATACTGTAAAATTACAGCTTTTACAGCAAGTTATTTAAGGCTAAGATGGTGAAATAATCTCTCACTCTCTTTTACATTAGCTAAGCCACTTCTATTACTACTGGGTCAGGTACAATGTCTATTACAGCACCCCCTGGGCAGTAGGCAGGGAAACACCCTGGACATGTCACCAGTCTATCGCAGGGCAGGAATTTAGTATCCTCAGTTTACTTGACTGCATGTCTTTAGACAGTGAGAGGTAAACAGTTCAGACATGGGGCGAACATGCAAATTCCACACAGAAAGTACCCTGGCTGTGTACTGGTAAAATATTTGCAATGCAATTTTTCATGAAAAAAAGAAAATGACCACTTCTTTTAGAATTGCAAATATTTCTTTGACAAAGAAATCTCTGCTTGGTGATATCTGAATAATCTAAAGTGAGCCAGAGTTCGGCAACACGGCCTAGTGGGCATAATCAGGACATTAGTAAGCTGCAAGTTAGGATCTCTGATGCTTGGAGTAATCAATCACTAAAGCCTCAAGCAGTGACAGTGATGTATGCTTCTGTTATTCACCACTTCTCTCTTGGCCTTTGAGTCACCAAAGTTCAGCTAAGCTTACAACCCAGGTTGTTTTCCTATAGCACAATGTACACCGGCACTATGCCTTCTTTGAATGGTCCCTGCACCAGGTTAAAAAAAGAAATCAAAACATTTTAGCCTCGTTTTTTTTTTCCTTTCGAAAAGCATTAACGTTACATGTAAATGAATGGTTTTAGTGTAAACAATTCAACTGCTTAATTACTAATGGCAGGGTTTTTTTTTAGAGTTTGTTATTTGGTTTTGTCTGCATAATTGCTAATCACTAATCTCATTCTTATTGTGCCATCAACAATTAAGTCTTTAATGATGAAGCCGGTCTCGCACAATTCATATACTTTATTATTTATGTACGTTCTCCAAAGAACTATAAACCACACAGCATTGCAACTCCATTAGTATGAAGCTCCTTTATGCTGAGGATCTCATTGATAGGATGTTCCTGTGTTTCACCCTGAACAGAAGTGACGGGAGGTAATAAGATGCTGTGTGGCTGCAGTAGGCGAGGGCAGAGCTGTCACAAATATCAGGTTGAGGCGATGGAAAGTGATGTGTTTGTGAATACTGAGCCCACACAGCTCTGTAACTGAGGAGAATCCGAAGCAGAGTCCAGGATCTGTGTGAAGATGACAGTGGCAGCTGCTTTCCACACATTAATTTCTCCTAGTTCTTCTTCTTCTTCTTGCTCAGCTTGCATCTCTGTAGCTTCAAGAGTACCAGGAATCACACTATGATTAATTTCACCTCTCAGAAGAGCAATCTCCAAGCATATACAGGGGCAGTTCTCAGCCAGCATCAATCACTCCTGAAGTTCTGCAGAAAAAAAAAAAGAGGAGTACTTCACGGGTATCTCTGTCATCTCAAGGTTGCTGAATATCAGCTGCCTCCTCCTGAGACTAATGATGATTATGTAGTAATCAGATATTCACTGTGGAAATGAACTATGGCACTGATAGGTGCTCTGTTTATATCAGCATAATCTCTCATCATTTGATTTCCTGCTGTGTTGTTGTGACATCTACAAATAAGCTTCCGGTGACATAGTGGTTTGTTTGGACTTTGGATTGGAGTACATTTTTAATTTGAAGGCAAATCAAAAAGGAAACAGTGACGACAGGAAATCTATGACTTGATTTATGATTTGTAATAAATATATTAGGTAGACGGTGGCCTGTAATTGTAATACGCATTAGTAAACCAAAAACACAACCTGACACCAGGACACAACCCAACAACAAAAAGGTAAAAAAACAGTACAGCATTTAACATGAACATCTTATGTAGATCCTTATAGAATTTCATGAGCTAGTTGCTGATTGGCTATGGCATGTATCCAACTGAGAGAAATGGAGAGCAGAGTAATAGGATGCTTATAGTAAGAGGAAATATTAGCCTTAATGAATCTCCTGCTTTGATCCAGACATATTTTTATCAAGGATATTTGCATGCTTTTGCTTTAGATATGCTGTATGAGTATTATTACATCACTATAACATAAAGTGAAGTGGCTCTACCCTGACCACTGTGCTTGTACACACAGAGGAATTTGATCTCTGCATTTAACCTATTTATGCATTGCCCAGAGCAGTTGGCAACCCTGTTGAGGTAGTAGTTGGATGTTAGGTACCTTGCTCAAAGGCAGTTCAGTCATGTTTTGTCAGTGCAGGGATCAACCTGGAGAACTCCGGTTCCTTAAACCCAAGCCTACGTCTATAAGCATGTAATATTAAGTTTTTGGATTTTCTTTTGTGCCTCAGAATTTACTGATGGTTTTGCCACTGTTTCCAAACGTACTTATTATTTGCTCTTATGTAAAATGATCTCACTGGTTTGAGCCTGTGTCCTTTTGGGATCATAAGAATCGGTTACTTAATCATTTCTCGAACATACATGATCACAGGACCATAAGAGGTTTCAGACACTACACCACTCCACCAGCTAGACCAGGGGACCCTGGCTGTAATATTCCTTAACATATAGATAAAAAAATAGAAGGAATATGAAGCTTCAGACATTACAGTATCACCAGTCACTAAGCTAAATATATTATACTACTCTAACTGGACTAAATTCCTTCAAGCAAAATAATGCATGTGAAATGTTAGAGAATTGTTACCAAGCAACATGATCTTACTTTTTACTTCATTTTAATTCACCCTCTGTCCTAAAGGTTTAGAGCTTAGAGAGTTGTCTTCCTTAAAGCTTTTGCGAGACTGGTATTCCCTTGATAAGTGTCATGGAGTAAAATAAAATAAAGGCATGGAAACATTTCACTGTATAATTAGCCCAGCATGATTTCCCAGAAAATGATAACTACATTTAGTTTCAGTTATTATTATTGTGAATTTCTTTAGATGAGAACTGCTTTGATTTAAAACTAAAAATGTTTCAAATCTATGAAAAAGTAATTCCTGATTTGAAGCTTTGTACACTTTAGTCAGTGACATGCTGTCAGAGAAGACAGGGTTAGCAGTGCCTAACTTGTGATGAATCAAAAATACTTCTACAACAAATTTATGACAACATGTCAAAATCTTTCTCTAGTCACAAGTATGCTGCATATGTAAAATAAATAAATAAATAAATATAGTCCTAGTCTTTTTTTAGGTCTTTATACTTCTAAGTATAAGAGCACGTACACTCTGCTTTTATTCCAGATTACCATGAACATGAATATTGGATATCAGTGGACGAGCTGTATGTGTATGATTTGATAGGCTGCAAACGAGTCAGAGCTAAGAAATAAGAAAATAACATTGCAGATTAATGGAGAAAGACAGGTAAATGGACTTCGTCTCCGAGTGAAGAAAAGCGGTTGATTCTGCATTATTATGCCTGTGGACGTGCCGAATTAAACTTATCTGTAAACATGTTTTTGTCTAGTGTGGCTGTCTTGAACAGGTTAACATTGAAATATTCTAAAAGATAAAAATATAATATTTTATAGAATTCTCTCCTGCAACAATGACACTCATTGTTTCTCATAATTATTAATAGCTTTTTATACAATAATTTTCAGATTTAATTAAAGTTTTTATGTAACTGTTTCTGTAGCTCAACTCGTGTTTAGTAATGAATTTTACAATCTTTGAACTGATTCTTTTTTTTTTGTTCTTTTTTTACTTATAGTTTGAAGTCATATTTTCTTCACAAACCTAAAATTATGCCACTGTATCTACAGTTACATTGCAGGTGTATATCTGAACTGAAGTGTTTCGTAATGGATTTTCACATATATACATCCTATGAATTGATATTTATTGTTCATTTTTACAAAGTTACACAAAAGTCCACAAAGTTATGCCACAGTTCTAATGTCATGCACTTTTGCAGTTCTGTGGCTGAACTGAAGCAGTGAGTACTTGTATGCATGCTTTGTAGCCACTATCATTTAGTATGTTTTTGTCACATTGTGTTTTCTAATCAGCTGGCCAGTTATGAAACTGAGTACTGTGAAAGACAAATGTGAATGTCAAAAACTATTAACAAAAAAAAAATCATATACATTGAAAAACCAAAAAAACTGGTACACTGGCCTAAAACTTGGTAGATCCCCCATAGGGAATGGACTCCAAGAGCCTGTAGCAATATTCTGTAGGCAATAAACACCACATTTCCTGCAAAACAGTCCACAATTCTGATGTATTCTGAGGTGTAGGATTTCTGTGTTCCACAACATGTTGCATGGCATCCCAGATGAGTAATGTTGAGGTCTTAGGTGGGAATAGCAAAAAAAAAACAAAATCAGATGAGTGTTCCTCTAACCATAATGTGGCATCACTTGGTGTGCGTGGTGGCACATTGTCCTGTTGGAAGAGGCCAAACCCATCAGAATGAATGCAGGACATGAACAGGTGTAACTCATTAGAAAGGAGACACACATAGCATTCACCTGTCAGAGATGTTTGTAGACGTACCAGGGGAACGCCAGCTAAACAAACCGTATTCCATTATGGATCCACCACCAATCTGTATGGCATTTTAGTGTATACTTGGGCAGTAAATTTTGTTTAGAATTTGATTTTGAATGCATTTATTTGGCAGTTAAGAAAGATCAGATAGCACAAAAGGATGTAATTTGGATTCATGAATGCCTGCTGCCTACCCAGCCACCCAGCCACTGACCGCACATCAGAGTCCTGAGATTTTTTGTGTATGTTTTTATTTTTCACAATGTGGGGATTTTGTCTACAGAAACTTAAAAAGTTTTTTTTAAATGTTATGAAATCCAGTGATGACTCTGTGCTAAATGTAGATTGTATCTTACAAAATCACTTTCCTCATTCTCTTTTGTGGAACCTGTATTGTTACTGCTCCAAGCTGACGACAGCTTAATTCAAAAGCGGGGCTATGCTTTTCTGGTTCAATTTACATTTATCGTGTACAGGTTTATTCTCATAATTCTTCTGCTGGAAATTTCCATCGCCATTCTCCTCAATTCAGCAGTGTGTGGAAAATAAGAGGCACATGGAACATTAAGCGATTCCCTCAACAAGCAAGGCAGTGGGAGAACGGCCTAATGATCTCTTCCCCAAAGATGACCTCGTAGTATGTCACAAATCATTATATCTGTCCTTCCTCACACAGCCAGTGCTTCACGTAGATGAAATACTTTACTACTGTCTCTTGAACGCATTGACTTCTTTTATTTATTTAAAGCCATTACTAGCTTCAATCGTTTGAACTTAAGCATCATGACTTATGCATTGCAGGGATGAGTTGCTACAGTATGCCTGATGTTATTACGATAGCTGTGGAGGGGACGACCTCAGCAATGGCTAGCACAGTAGGGTTTCTGCAGCAGCAGGAACATTTAAAGGCAGGGGCATCGCTCACAGGCAATTAAGCTGCTTTCAGCATGCCTCCTGCACAGCCTACCTTAATACACCACATTTCCCCAGACACTAGTGTTAGCAGCCTGTCGTGTGAGTCAAGGCTGTTGTCTAGGATTAGAAGAGATAAGCAATCTGAAACTCTCTGCTTTTCATACAAACTTTGCACACTGAGGCAATAAAATTAAATTAGGTGTCCATTTTCAAGTCAGCAGAGTATAATCAGACAGACTATGAGATATGCTGTACAAAGCAATTTCCATCCCTGTATTTACTTACCAGTCTGGATGATTTACAAAGGTAGTCTGATTATAATTTTATCAGATGCTCAGAGTAGCAAACTACAAACAAGCAGATCACACTTTTGTTATCCTTGACGAACATTATCTGAATTACAACCAATAAAACTCATTAGAAGGGTCACCTTGGTTTGGTGTTAAACTAAGAGGGTAAACTTAGTGTTACCCAGGAAAAAGAATCAGCATTCATTCATTCTCGAAGACGACCATTTGCTTTCATAAATCAATCAAAACCTTAACAGTGAAGGATTTCTCTATTTTCCTAATGAACAATCAAACTGAAATGATTGAGGTCATTGCTAGAGTGAATCAATGTACTAATTATTGTAATAATCCCACAGCACTCTCAGGTCCAATAAATACCAAAGTTCACTTTCAACCGTTTCACAGTGTGCCCATGCTAATTGAATTGCTGGGGCTTTGTGTTAAATATTCCCTTAGACTTTTATAATGTCCATTTCTTTTGGTTCATTTTGATCTGTGAAGTCATGTCTAAGTTCTGTATATGATTTATTAAAATGAATCTCTCTCTTTCTCTCTCTCTCTCTCTCTCTCTCTTTCTCTGTCTCTCTTCAGTGTATCACACCACTGAACACAGTTGCTAAGCAATAACAAAACTGCCCTGAGATGAGAAAACAAGAATAACCTAAAACTAGGATTCTAAAAAGAAACTAAAATGATTAAAAGATTGTACACAAAAATAAAAACACATGAACAAAAAAAAAAAGCTGCGAGTGAGAAATGGAGTTTAATTTGCTGGTCTATGTAAGGAGCTGGAGAATGAGCTGCAGGCTGTACAGTGAGTGAGTGGAGTTCGTTACTGTAACATCGCAACTAGCTGCTTATGGAGGAACTATAGTTTGGCCAAAGGAAATGCTAACATTAAACCATATTTTACACTACGTTTATGACATAATTATTTATTTCTTACTATGTTTATTCCCCAACAACTGTTGTATAAAAGCAACAGAACACCCAAGGTCATGTGTTATTTTCTCATTTCTATTTTCTGTACAAAGAAAATAGCTAATGTTCAAGATCCTACATATCAACAAATATAGGAAATGCACAAATATATTCTGTTGTCTAGTCTTTTCTACACTAGTCATTCCTAGACTAGTCATTTCTAGGTTAGAAATAACAGCACAACTGTGATGAAGTATGACACACCTCCAGCTTTTGTCTGTGTCATCATAGATGTGCTGTTATTTGACAATAACACACTCCCCTATAGAGCACTTTATGCCTTTTAATTGCACTGCTGTATCCGTATCTAAGGTTGTATGGCAGCTCAACTTGGCAACAACACCAGCTTCTCCATTAAGTTATGTACTGTAGTCCCAATAAAGATAACAATATGATAAAGCAATGGTCTGTTGTTCAAATGACTAGACAACAGACAGACAACAGACATCAGTTGATGATATGCCAATGTGTTTGTTGTTGTACGAAAATTTGCTTAGCCAATTAAATGTCCAGCACTAGTCAACTAATAACTGTTTATATTAAGTGGATGACTGATTTATTGTTCAGACCAATTCCACAAGTTAATGTGAGGTCATGTTGCTAGTTTGTTAAGCTGTTAGCTGGCATTATCACTAACTGTAGCTACACTAAATATATAAATGATATTTGAACATATGATGTATTCAGCTGAGCAGGTACAATTGCACAGTAACACTAACATTTAGGAATCTTTCTCTTGATGCACAAAATTGGATGCTTTATTTAATTTAGCAGATTATAAAATCAACAGTAGCCTACAGTCTCCCAGCTTGTTCAGTTACCTTCTGCACAACTCAGCTGCCCAGATTTGTACTATTTTACTAGTGCACATCCATATAAAATGCACATTCCACCACATTTTATGTTATTTTAGAGGATGTGTATTGTTGTTTGCAAAGTTCTTGAGCAATCAAAGGACAGCCGCTGATAACACTACGCTTCAAGGTGAAAGTCCAAAAACCATGCTGTTAACTGGTGGCTCTGTAATAGTGGAATGAATTGCACAGATTGTTTTTTGTGGATTCCCTGACAGTCTATAAGAAATACCAGAATACTAAGCTCCACTGAGAGCAGGTGAATATTGGCTTAGAAAAAAATATCTGCTATCTTCTTCTGACTGTGTGTTTCTGTTTCTAGTTAGCTTTTGGAGCACGCTTATTTAAACTGTGGTTATTATTACCCATGACATTATTGCTATTAGTGTGTCCTATACTAAACCTGTGTACTCCTGATTACTAGCACTTATAGCCTATTCATACAATAAGTAATATTACTTATATTATAACTCTTATATTCAGTTTACTCTATAAATTGCTCGTACTGTTCTTCCTACAGTTATTTTTGCTCCTGCTACTGTTTATTACTTGAAACCTAATTTAGCAGCATTAATATCATTGTCCACAAGGGCTGAATATTCCTGGATTAAACCTTTCCTTGCAAATCACATTGGGTGTCTGCTAAATACATCCACATAAATAAATCATCGCAAATGACATTAAATGTCCTACGGTGCCATCATTGGCAGTTGTCATACACAGGCCACCGGCTAGATGATCTGTATGAGCGAGGGAATTTCTCAACTGAAAGAGAGCTCCCGGTGGAAGTGAGTCTGCAGCTCTCCTCCTGACAGAATTCTGAAACATGCCCTGTCAGGGATTTTTCTCTGAATATGTATAATGATTATCCACATGGGGTGCTTTTGAAAAGGACACCGCTATGTGTACACAGTGTGTATTTCAAATTAAAACCATCACTTATAATGACTATGTATTATCATAATAACACTATATAAGTCTATATTAAAAGATATTTGCAATTGGATGTTATTTCCTGTATTTACAAAAATAAACATTTATGTGAGGTTTACCTGAGGGTTTAGGATGTGGAGGAAGCTAAGCTAATTTAATCGGTGCCAATAATGTGGGAACCATCCATCTAATTTGGGTTTTATTTTAAGTAGTCCATACTAAAATACATTTCTGTCCTAAAGGGACGTACGTTTTAATTTAATTATATCTACCCTTGCTAGCCCCCACCCTCTCTCTCTCTCTCTCTCTCTCTCTCTCTCTCTCTC
>JAOVVF010000036.1:14534748-14546965 GCA_028565595.1 Duopalatinus emarginatus | reverse complement strand
CTCCACATCATTGCATTCAGTTTTTATTCACAATTTGTTTAGTGTCCCAACTTTTTTGGAATCCGGTTTGTAGTAAAAGGACAAATACAAATATAAATTTCCCTCTACAAATGTATATACTAATTGCATAAATTAGAGCAAATCATGTAGTTTATTTAATCTGTTTTTTAATCCAATTCATTGTAAAAATAAAGCTGTATTTGATTAAGTTGATTAAATTTACCATTGATCAGTTAGTTATTTCTGAACTCAGCTGCCCTGTGATTTGCAAACGAACACCCAGTGCTTTCCAAAGAAAACATACACTCCTCAAACAAACACAATGTGCTTTGCAAAAACAAAAAATGGATATGAAAAATTTCCACATGTTAGAAATACACATGATAGTTACAATATCATTAACCCATGCAAAAAAAAAATAAAAAAAATTGCATGTCTGTGTCATCAGTTTTAGAAATGCAACACACCTTTACAGAACACAGGTACACAGCTTGTTTTTTTTTCAGCTGTTCCCAGGTTCCCAGGTCTCCACAGATAAAATCTCATTTTTGATCTGGCGCAGGTTTAATCTCAGATGCCCTGCCTGATGCAACCCTTTCATTAACTGGCCTTTAGACTTGCACTCTGGTTGCCCTGCAATGTCAGGACTTATATCTCTGACCTTCTGATCAGCAAACTACACTTCTAACCTACCGAGTCCCCACTGCCCCCCCAACATTAAAGCACTCCTACAAGTTGCAGATACCCTGATTTTCTCACAAAAGAGCTAAGTACCAAAACAGCAGGCGGCGCCAAAGGGTCATCTGAAGTCTTCCATTCAGCTAATTTAGCCTTCCAAGGAGTTACCTCGGATTTATCCCGATCAGTCACATGGGGATGGCGTCAACATGTCTGAGTTGCCTCGAGCATAACATTATTCACAATCTGAAGCTAGTGAAGGTAAATCAGGATTAAAGAACTCAAACCAGAATCCTACTAAAAAAAGAGCCATGTATTATCAATCATAAGTCCAAAAACTTTCTACACTAGTCAACCTGTAGCACTGCCATGAGCACTGCCGTACCTAACATCTATATGACAGGTGTACATCTGACAGACTGTGCAGTTCATAGGCATGAAGCCTGACTTGTTGACTTGACTGGGCTTTACCTGACTCTTGCTCATGAAGCTCATGAAGCTTGAAGAGGGATCGAAGAGTCCAGAAATGGTAAGTTTCCACAATCCACCCACCCCCCTTTTACACCCATTTTCTGGCAGAAATGGCTAAGCTTGGAATACTGCACCTTTTCAATGCTTCATGAATGCCCATTGAAATTCGCTAATGAGCATGTAAGCTACAAGCTCTGAGTGTGGGTAGATGCACACTTCTAGTCTTTTACCAGATAGCAAAAGCACTGTCTCTCAGCAAGACTGTACTCACAGATCAGCAAACGTGTAGTCAAATCCACAAGAAGGTTGTCCTGTTCATTTGGAACCTGCCTGTGTGGGTCATTGACAGATAGAACAAGAGATTTCAGGCCAGGATAAATTAAGCAAGGCATCTAACTTCCCCGACTGCTCTCCGGGCGCCGTGGTTTGGGGTTGCCCCCCACTCCGGGCAAGTGTGTTTACTGCCCCCTAGTGTTCACTGGTGTGTGTGTTTCATTCAGGGATGGCTTAAATGCAGAGGTCACATTCCTCTGTGTGCAGTAGGCAAATAGTTTACTTAGACACATTATCAAATTCAACAAACAATGTAACCAGTGTCAATAGAACATGCTGTGATATTGTGTGTTGTTGACATTGCTAACAGGCCTCCTGTGCTCTCTGTCAAACCAGACCTACTGTCTCCAGATCAATTATCTGCTGTAGCACAGCTATATACTCATAAACTAGTCGTAATTTTACCTAAAGATTATCTCTGCTCAATGCAAATTCAGTGGTGATTAGCAACTGGCTATGCTGATATAAAATGGCTTTCTTGAGACTTTGGAAATTAGGAGGACAGGTCAAGATGTAGCTGCATTTACTTAAGAAAAGCACTTACAATTTTTCTCCTGAAATACAATCACACCACAAAAACGTACAGTATGAATGTGGCTTAATACAGTGTTAAATCTTTAAGTACTAAGTTAAGTACTGCACCCCCTGTAGTCTGGTGTCAGAATAGCACCTGCTTAACACCAGCATTAAAACCTGTGCATTTTCTACTATTGGATGGCCTAATTGAAATACCTAAGTAAAGACAATGATATTTTACTCAGGGTGAGCTGAGGACACCTGGGGGACACAGAAAACTGGCTCTGGTGGATGAGTGTCTGGAACGTTCCAGGTTTGAGCCCCACAACAGACAAGACATAACTAAAGTGCCTTTGAGCAACGCATGTAACCCCCAACTGCTCCCTGGGCACTGTAGTTTGGGGCTGCCCCCGTCCTCTGGGCAAGTGTGTTCACTGCCCCCTAGTGTTCACTACTGTTTGTGTTTTACTGCACAAGTAGGTTAAACACGGAGGCCACGTTCCTCTATGTGCAAGCACAGTAGGCAAATAGTTCACTTTTACTTTTACTTTGACTAATATCCTGGAAACACTAAATGTGAGGTGACACTAATGCGGGCCACACTGCACACACACACATTAAATCCCAAAGGCAATACATCTTAGTCGGTCCACTGACATGACCCAGAGAACCTATAGGTCACCGATGCAGACAGAGGGAAAACAGGCATATAACCTCACAGTAGCCCAAGCTGAAGTTCAAAGCAGATACCTGAAGCAGTGAGGCAGTAATAAATCTAAAGTGATAGTTGTCTTTTAGAGAGAAAAAGAATGTTTACGGAATCTCTGTAGCACAAAGAATACGATGGATACTTGTAAAAGTGGGAGGGGCATGGTTTTGTATCTTGGTGGGGACCAAAAGTTCACATAAGAATATTAATATCTGATACTTTTGACCTTGTGTGGACATTTCTGTGGTAAGGAAAGTGGTGTTGTAAATAAAAATCAAAAAGAGACAAAAAGTTGCCTGGTCAATACTTTTTGGGTTAGGCATAGCGGTAATTAAACAGCTGATGATGGACCATCCTCACATGAATAGCAAGGCAGGTTGTGTGTCTTGAGCAAGATACGGGCAATCAAATTAGAATTGTAAAAGACCATTTCTATTCAATATATTCATTTAATTGTCCAGTCATTGTTATGTATTGTTATGTATCCAGAACAAAAGTAACATGTAAAGGTAATTCACACCTAAATGACACCTGAACAATTAGTGTTTACAAGTTTTTCCAAGAATAATGACTTTACCATCGTCAGGTTGCAAGCTGAATCAGATTTTTAGCTTTCTGTTACCTAGCATGGCCTAGTTAAGGTTATAAAAGGACAACCTATGAGGTCATATCCAGGCGTTAAGTTAATCATAAAACAAAACAGCCACGAGGTACTGTTTAAAAAGTATGTTGAAAGAGCTTTTATGGACACCGTAAGCTCTGCATCCCTTTAGCAAGAGAACTGATTTACTGAACCGTGAACTTACTGGGAATCTGTACACATAAAATAATTAAATCAGGTGGCCTTTTTTACAATCAAATGTGTGATTTTTAATCCAATCAAGACCCAATCAGTGGTTGATAAAACCAGGATTAGTTTGGTGTTTACAACCTGTCCAACCTGAACAAGAATGTCAATGAATTTTAGAGTTTAAATAATCTAACCAATATAAAAATATGGTCAAAATAGTGCAAGTGAATCTTTAACTATTATAATCATAGGTGTCTCTGTTTATGATATTACTTTGATGTACATTGGACATATCACAATATGTATATGTAACATACATGCAATTAAATTATTTAATATTAAAGTAAGTATTTTTATATTACTTCTTCTGCCATGTCTTTTTCATTTATCGGGAACTGCCGTATATATAAACCTATCTGACTAAGACTCAACAGTGTCAAAACATATTCCGGGTAACTGCAGGCAACACTATATTTAGTTGCTGTAGTCAGTTATGGACATCAAATACCATACAGGAATGTGAATGAGGCCAAATTGCCCATATTACCTGTCAATAAAAGCTTATTGTTGGATTAATATATAACCCATGCACATTCGTATTTCATCAACAAAAAGTTTATCATCCTAGTACTAGTACATGTATTTAATCTGATCTTCAGATATCATTTGGAAATAAGATACATTATCAAGGTACGGGTGTTGTAATGATATTGTAAGCTGTACATGAACCCCTCATCTGCAGTCATGTCTAAATACTGTAGCAGCTGCATCTGTGACTGTAACAGTATACATTACAGTAAGAAGATATTCAGTGCTGGGAATAACTGCTGTGTGTGAGTAGGAATTACAGTAACGAGAAAATAGCACTAAATAAATAAAACTATACAGGTATTCAGTAATTGCAACAGACACCCTGTTTATGTGATCTTCCTAGGTTTTTGTGTTAGTTTCCTTGTGGTGTCTAGCGGGTGGGGGTGGGGGTCAGGGGCGTGTTGTGGTATGTGAGTTTCCCGGTATACCAGACATCCTGATTGAAGAATAAATAAATAAAATGCTCCGAGTTTATGTGATCATTAAGATGTATCATGGTTAATGCACCAGTTGGCCAGTGCACTTTTGTACTGGGTTCTATACACAACTATGGCTGGGCAGTTAAATAAATATATAAATCATGGTCAGTAAACAAGACTTTCTCACATTAATAACAAATAAGCAAATGTCTTGGACAGGTTATCTTGAAAATGTACCAAGCAGAATTCTCATATCATTACAGTTAAAAAAAATATACTAAATAATACTATTGTATGAAACATGAGGTCTATGGTAGTGCCATAATTTAGAAGCAATTTAAGGATTCAGTCCCAGATAGCAAATGAGATCTGGCGCACATTCAATACTTTATTTGGCCCATTGTGAAAAGTGAAAGCGAACTATCTGCCTAGTGTGCTTGCACACAGAGGAATCTGACCTCCGTATTTAACCCATCCGTGCAGTGGTACACCAGGGGCCAGTGAACACCCTTGCTCAAGGGCGTTTCAGTCATGGCTTGTCTATTGCGTGGATCAAACCCAGTCAAACGAGTCCGGTTCTCTAACGACAAGCCCATGGCTGGTCCTGTATATATTTAAGTTAAATGATAGCTATGACTTTTAGGCACCACAAAAAGTAAAGTACTGTGCAAAAGGTACATGCAAAGAAATGTTGTAGGGACATTTTTACAATTTGAAAGACAAACACGACAATGAGCAGTAATAACGGTAATAAAGTAAAGAAAGTCAGGATTAGGTGTGACTACACTTTTGTTAAATAGTCATCCTAGGTTAGGATGATCCAGGTTTTATTAGATAATGAGATGATCAGTTTCTAGGAGAATCTGCAACAGTTTTCTGGAGGGACTGACTGTCACAATCGCTACTTTCTTCATGATGTTTTTTTTAGATCATATAATATGTTGTGTTCTTTACTGACATACATTTTTTTCTTTCTGTAACATTAATATCAGTCTGTAACATTAATATAGCAGCAGTAGCTGTAATAATCTAATATGTTTTTGTACTGACTACTGAATAATGCAGAAAAATAAATAAATAATAAATAAAATAAAATAACATAAATGTCTATAAAAATACAGTGCTGTATGTCAGCCTACGGTTGGGCCAGTTTTGTTGAGCAATACATATCTGGCCCATAAAAGTGACCTGAAGTGTCTGTCTACGGGATTGTTAGGGAAGGATTTCGTCCGGGCATCAGTTGAGATATCATTGGTTCAGGGATCCGTGTTTCCAGAAAGCCTCGCCCCCTGAAACACACAGATCGAATAGAAAGTTGTTTTTGCTTTGAGTCGGCGATAAAAAGCCTGCCATCTAAAATGCTGTCTGCACTTTAACGAGGGTCCTCTCTCTCTAACACACACACACACACACACACACACACTCTCCTTTCTCTCTGAATGCGCAAAATAACTTTTTTTCTAAGTTGAAGGATGAGTTTTTTTCAGCTGGATGATTTTCTAGCAGGATGGATCGGAGGTAGGTGGACTTCATGTCACTTTCATGCATCTTATTATAGTAATAAATAGTTAAAAACACTTTCAACCTTTGTTAAAAAAATACTATAAATCCAGGCAGACTGCGGTTTTTTTTTCTTGCGCTTGCATTGAGCAGTGTGGTTATATTACTGTGTGTGCTGTTCAAAGTCAAATGAAACGTCGGAACGAGATAACACGCTGTGGCTTGTAGTGAATGCGTGTCCTGAATCAGTGTCCTGGACCTCACATTATCTCCACGTCAAAGTGCTGAACTGTTGCTTAACCTGAAAATCAGCCTCAGATACCCGACTGCATGCAGTGTGAAGTCTGAAGATAACGTGGACATGTGGTCAATGAGCGGTGGAGCTGGAAAATGTGCAGAAAAATGCAAGCTGACCTGGGACAGACAGACAGACAGACAGACAGACAGACAGACAGACAGACAGATAGATAGATAGATAGATAAGAAATAAATTTAAACAATAAATAGTAAAGATAAGTACAAATAAAGAAGGGCTAGGAATTAAAGTGAATAAGATCCAGGTGAAGTAATAACATGTCAATAACATGTTTTGTCAACATTTAGTTGACCTACAAATTTACCCAGCTAGTACAAACAAACTAAATTGAACTAAACTTGTCTGTGTTTTTTTTTTTTTTTAATCCAGGAATCAGCCACAGCTAGCACTACCTAACAAGTCAGTTATGTTTTACTACATTATTACAGACAGCATGTCCAGTTTACCTCACTATAAATGTGTAAAAAGTGGAGCTAGTCTGGTTAAGGAACATAAGATAGATAGAGAGCACCCTGCACAAACTGTCAGGCAAACCAGCAATTTCGCCTTAATTTGGCCACAGAAACCCAACCATAAGCCAAATTGCATAAAAATAACACAATTTTAAAAATATCAATAATAATTCTGGCCAAATCTAACAGCTGGGAGAAAATATCACACTGTTAAAAAACAAAATACGAAGGTTGCTGTGACCAAGAATCCCAAAATCCACCACCCCACCCCCACCAAAAAAAAACAAAACCTACACCTAAGCCTGAAAACATCTTTTTACAAAGTGCCAAAGTCTACTGGGATGTTTTCTTTACGACAATCTATCACATGGGGCTGTGATATTATGCCTGAAGTATACAATGTATGGTATTCAACAGAGAGGACAAAGTGTCATTGATTCATCTGTGCTCAAGCTGGATGAACAGCTACAACATTGCACAGCTCATTCTCTCCAACAGAGTTGTTGCTTTCTATTTAAAACAGGGTAATGTTTTTTTCCCCCTATCAGGTGCCTCCAGTGTGATTGTAGGACATCCACTTGACACAGTGAAGGTATCATTTAAACCTCTCCTCCAAAGAAAGACAAGAAAAAAAAGGAAATGCTGAAAATCAGAAAACTGAAACTTTCTTGCCAGCCTTGTTGTTTTTTTGGAAATTAATTATGAGAACTCGCTGTGCTTTTTTCTTTCTATCTTAACAGACACGTTTACAAGCTGGTAAAGGCTACAAGAGTGCCATCCACTGTATTGTAACCATTTACAAAAAAGAAACTGTAAGTGACGCACATCTGTCCTCATGCACTGAATAATAGAAAAGTTGTACAAAATCCCATTTGCTATCCAAACATCTTAGGTTCATAAAATGTCCCTGAAGGATATTTTTTCAAATGAACACAATTTTACTTTTTTTTTTCTCTTGCAGGTTAGTGGCTTTTTTAAAGGTCTGTCCTTCCCGCTAGCAAGCATCACACTGTATAATTCAGTAGTGTTTGGCGTCTTCAGCAATACTCGGAGATTTATTAGCAATCTTCGTTATGGTGACAGAAAGCACCCGGGCGACATGCTTGACCTTACTGTGGCCAGCATGATAACAGGCCTTTTTTCAGTGAGCCTGGGGGCCCCAGTGGACCTGGTCAAAATAAGACTGCAAATGCAAACTCAGCCCATCCTTGCAGGTAAGTCTGAAACTGAAACAAGAACACGTGATGAGACATTTCTAGTATAGGCCAAGTCTCAAGTATAAAACTGACATATATTTTCAGAAAACCTCTCACTTGCTGGCAATGGCAGCGTCCCACTTCGATCAGTGGAGCTCCAGAATCAGCGCACAGAGTCTAGATTATACAGAGGATCACTTCACTGCCTTAGCAGCATTCTGCAGACTGAGGGAATCCAAGGGCTTTACAGAGGTGCAGGAGCCATGGTACTCCGAGATGTGCCTGGTTATGCCCTTTACTTTATCCCATATACACTGTTATGTGGTTGGATGAACCCTAATGGTGACAGCAACCTTCACCCCTGCTCAATATGGCTCGCTGGTGGGTTAGCAGGTAAATAACAACATGAAGTTATGCGTAGAGGCGGCATGATTTAAGATATAGCATAATCATATCATGTGTTTGTTCTTTATTTCTTTCCATGTATTAAGAAAATATATAGTGTTAATTCAGTTAAAAATATTAGTATAGTATGGATTTGGTCTCATGCCAAATTATGATGTAATCAATAAATTTGATCTTTTAGATGCTTTTCACTCAGGCATGTGTCTCACTTCTTGAATGTGTCTTGTTCCACAGGATCAATCTCCTGGATCACAGCAACACCAGCAGATGTGGTTAAGAGTCGACTGCAAGCTGACACTCTGCAACCCAGAAAATATAAAGGAATCATTCATTGCATCATAGAGAGTTACAGGACAGAGGGAGTACAAGTAAGCTTACTACATATTAGTTATATGAGTAACTATGGTTCAATAGTTCATCAGAAAACATCTTAAGCTCAGCCATGTAACAAAGTGGGTGTATGATACAGCCATAATTCCCTTAAACTTACTCACTGAGGTGTGACCAGATGTTTGTCTCAAAAGTAAGGCAACAGTTTATCCCATGTTTACCTACTATGGACTGGACTACCTACTATGCCACAACTAAGTACTGTCCATGACTAAGGCCTCGTAGGCTAATTAAGGGCCACAACCAGGATTGCTGACAGTTGACAGTGAAGCTAGTTATCGGTCAATATGTTTTATTTTCTGGAACGAAAAGAAAATGTCATATCTAAATATCCCAGCAAGTAATGGGTGAGGGGGCCTATCTTTTAGGTTATGGCCACCATCTTGAAAGCCGCCATATCGGATCCAGGGCAAGTTTTTCCAATGGAAAGTGGTCATGGTCATGTGTCCTGCGACTTTTGACTCACTCTGTATATTTATAGCACATTTACACCTATGGTGCTTAAAATTCTAGCAAAGTACTCCCAATTTAAGGTTCCTTCCTGCATCCCTAATCCTAGCATTCTCACCAAGACCCATAGGCTGAATGTGCTGAGAGCATGATACTGTCAATTTGAGGCTAACTTATGTGGTTAACTAGCCACATTCCAGGCCTGTTCGATTGGGTTGTTTCTGAAAACTGTCATCTACTTTCTGGGCTGCAGGCTCATAGAGCATCTTTGGCACATAGAATAGGTTTCTTACAGTTAATTTACATATGTG
Organism: Duopalatinus emarginatus; assembly: GCA_028565595.1. Taxonomy (NCBI): domain Eukaryota; kingdom Metazoa; phylum Chordata; class Actinopteri; order Siluriformes; family Pimelodidae; genus Duopalatinus; species Duopalatinus emarginatus. Next base: position 14,537,438 of record JAOVVF010000036.1, on the reverse strand, counting down.
CTCAGGAGCATCAACTGTGGACATTATAGCCATTGAATTATTTAAGATATTTATATCAAACATATCATATGGTCTATTAGTGACTATGTCAAAGGTCTTGGCATGCATATGTAGACAAGAAGGCATCCATATTTTAGTCAGTCAGGCATATATCAGGCTGGTGTAAATACCTAATTCATAGCATAACCCACTTTAAAACAGTAATAGATCCCTTTAAGCTTGAGCATGATTCAACCCACCAGGTACTAGTCAACACAAGTTCTCGTTAGAGAGACACAGGTAATGAAATGTACAAAGACTGGAGACAAAGGCATGTAAATATGCAGTTATAAAAATTTAGTTGTGTATTTCTTGCTTTACCAACCTTGTTCTGTACCAGCTTGAACAAATGGATGCATGGAACTGGCTTTAATGTTTCTTCTTTCAAATTTATAATTCAGGTCTTCTTCCGTGGTGCATCTGTAAGTGCCATCAGAGGATTTCCAATGAGTGCTACTATGTTCCTGACTTACGAATTGTCTCTCAAGTTCTTCCGAAGCCTGTGATAAGTGTCCAAACGTCCACGTAAGACAGCAATTGTCACTTTAAATGTGGAGCATTTTTAATGTTGAGGGTTTGGTTTGCTAGTATTAGGTTTAATGGTCTAAATACGGGCTACCTGGCTGTTTATACTTTATTTTTGTATTGGTTATAATTTTACTTACTTCTTATATTAAGAAACATGGTGGATATGAATTAGACATGGCTTTACAAATCTTTCATTAGCGCATTTTAATATATGTCTATTTAATCATTTTATATTTTGCTTTTGTTGACATTCTTTCTCTATAAACATTTAAAATAAGTTTGAAATGGGTAATAGTTAGTGATTGCATGATGTTTGAGGCATTTGTTTATTTTACAATATTATAGAACTCCTGCCCTATAGTATGTCTGTAATTTTTTTTCTTCAGTCGTTATTTTAAGCACAGGTTCCTCAAAGTTGTAACACTGAATTACTCGTCTCACCAACATACTCAGCATAATTATTTAACATATAAAGTGTAAAGAGTGGTTGATTAGTTAAAAAACAACCTAACATAATTTGTAAACTTGTTTGCTTAATTAGCTTTTTGTAGTTATGCACCAATAGCTTAAAATAGTGCCATGACTACTTAAAAATCTTAAAAGCAAACTTGAAAGGACCCAGTACTGTTTCCTGAGGTACCGGATGGCTGCTGGCCACCACCTCTTATACTTTCTATCAGTAATGTACTAGCAGAGGGTGGTGTCTAGATCATTTGTAAAGGACCAGAGGTTCTTCAGTATTGAATTTTCCTAAATGTATGTAATGTACGTTCAAAACATCAATGTTAATGATTTTGTATATGTATTTTTTTTTTAATTTATTTACAAATGCAATAATATACACAACTGGAGAGAAGGAATTAAAACTAATGTGATATGTTTCCACCAGGTGGAGGCAATGTATCAAATTTAAATTCTGTTCGCAGTGAGTTGTTTGTTGCTTTTTTGTGTGTTGAACACTAGGGGTCAGTAGTTTACTTACGCGTTTAATTAATTTAAACATATTAAGCTAAAGGTATTGTTAGAGGATCTCTACTAAATGGTATCCAATGTTTTTTTATAAAATATCCAGAAAAGCAACAATTAACTTATTTTATAAAACAAAAATGTATTAAACGTTTAAAATGTTTTACATATTCTGTTATCTTCCTAACTCTAGATATAAGCAATAGCTTTGCTCGAGATGTTCTGGTACCAACATGATCATGGAATATATATATGTAAAGAGTAGAAAAGTGACATATAGTGGATCACATCTATGCAGTAGGTTGAGTAGTATCCACCATGTTACTGATTTGTCCTTATTTAATTATGAATTTCAGGTAACATACAAAAAAACAAAAATTTTTGCTTAATAAGCAAAAGGTTGCTTAATAAGAATGGTGTTTGCTTATTGTATTTATTATAGCTGTTTGGTTACTAACATAAAATGATAGTGAAGGACATTATATCATGGATGTCCTTTATCTACAACCCATGGAGACGGAGGTTAAGGCATAAGCCATAAGGCTGCATTATGTCTCAGTACAGCTAAAAGCCTTCAGCCCTTCCTCCACTTGTACCAACTGTCCATTAGCGAGATGAGTCAAAGCACAGGTTATTCAAGTCAGTAAGTTACTGAATAAAATCAAGCACTTATTAGTATTTACTGGACATTTTTAATGTTATTGTGTTGTTTATATAATTGAATAGCATTCAGTATACTGCACAACTCCAGATTAGAATTAGCTGTCTATACAGTTGTCAAAAATAAAAAAATAATAAAACCAACAAAGTATTAGTATAACCAAAAGTATTTTATGCCAAAACACATGCTTTTAAAAGATTTTCAAATCTGTTTGTAAAAAAAAAAAAAGTTATATAGTTGGTTATATGCCATCAGATAACAGTGTTTCCCCAGAGATAAGGTTATTGCTGACTGGTCATAAGATTTTCTAGATAACCCCATTTACAGCCAGTGTCTAAGAGCTCTTGTCTCCATTACTCATCAGCGTTGATTTTAAACAAACTGAATCCTATTAATCTCTGTGTGACTGATCAAGTTAAATAACATGTATCAATATTTCCAGATCATGCAAAAAAAAAAAAAAAGGGGGGGGGGGGGTTGGGGGCCCCTGTACAGA
>JAOVVF010000036.1:14509939-14520013 GCA_028565595.1 Duopalatinus emarginatus | reverse complement strand
CATGTGTTCACCATTTTAATTGTAACATTTCACTTTAAAGCCTTATTCATTTACATAGATTAAAAAAATGTGATTAAATTTTTTAATCATTTAACAGCCCTAATTATTTACCAAAGGTGTTTCGATTTTGGCTGAACTGTTGTTTACATAGATCCGTTGCTACAGTGCAAAATCTACTGTATTAGCTGTTAGATTTTAAATCTGAAAAAGAAATCTGCACACATTTTATAGGTAATACATTAGCGTGTGTAAGTGAAAATGAGTACTCTTCTGACAACTATGTAGTGAAATTCACCTCCGCATTTAACAAATCTGTGCAGTAAACAAACACACACAACATTGCGTGTGCGGGGAGCAATGGAGGGTTAGGTGCCTTGCTCAAGAGCACTTCAGTCGAGTCTGGTCAGTTGCGGGGCTGGTCCCAAAGCAGGTACTTTAACCAATCTATATAGTAATTCAGTAATCTGTTTGAACCCCAGTCTTCTGTACGATTATGACCACATGTATTTCTAAATCTAGTTAAAGTTTAAATACTTGTTTACATGCATTAAAAGTTTGTAATATTTGAAGAAGGTAAAGACTAAGGCAAATATAAGAGGACATAGAAAGCTACATTTTGGAATCCCATAATTAGTCTCTTGTATAGAGTTAGTGTTCCGGTACTTTTGCACTAACCCTGCACTACTGTGTATGAATTCTGCTGTAACCTCTGAAGTCAGCAAATGTGTGGCAGATGTGGATACAGTGTTGTGACAGAGGCTAATTGGCCCCCATATAAGAAAGAGACTTCTGTGACCTCCCATGCTATTAGCACACACTGATATACTTTGACACCTACTTAGCAGGTGGGTAGGGAAAGTGAGTGGAGAAATCTTCCTTGATAGCAACTAGTCCCAACTGCTCATGCAATAAATATTCATATGCTGCTGTAGTATAAATATTCATATGGCCTAAATGGGTCAAGACTGAAGTAATATATATTATATAGTATAGTATAGTATATATATATATAGTATATATATATATATATATATAGTGCAGAAAGATTAGACAGACAAATACTATGTAATATTTAATATTTTAACATTTATTAATTAAACCATGTGAGCATTTATTATACTGTGGTATAATAGTATATAATAATATATGTAGTTTATAATAATAGTGGACAGTTCACTAAAAATACTGAAATGAGTCACCCTGACCATCCTGTTATAGTAATTCACAGTCAGTGTCAGGTTGGAATTGGGAGGAATTATGGCAGGTCATATGTCATCTGGGATATTTTAAACATTATCACACTTTAGGCACAAAAGAAGCCTGATTCGACCATGGCAGCCAAGAGTCATCGATTCATAAAATAGTGAATGTGAAAATCTATTCCAGGAATATAACCAACTATGGATACATTATTGAGATAACATGTTTAAAATGTCTGCAGATACAGATACAAATACAAGGTTTTTTTGGTTTTTTTTTACAAGGAACTAAGTACGTGCAAACCTGCAGCATGGAATGAAAAAGCCATGCATGCAGGAGGTTTTCACTGCCATGCAGGTACATCAGCTGTGGTCAGATATTAAATACATGATGAAATAATAGACATCAGCACAGCACAATTTATTTACATTATCCTTAGTAACTGCCTGGTCAGTTTTTAAATTAGGCTACTAGTTTATAGCAAATATAGAACCAACTAAATTTGTGTTGCAGACTAAAATAATAACTGCATGAACGGGATGAAAAAATAGTCCTGCACACATCTCTAGTTGTTAAAGATAAAAAAAACAGCTATAGATTATGTAACCTGGACTTTGACAGAGCTAACAAAACTTTTCCAGATATATGTAGTAAAAAAGTAAAGTACGGTGACTGACATATCTTCTAGACAGTTCATTACTCTCCTTAGGGGCTCCATCGTTTTATTATCCATGATAAGTTGCAACAGAAGTCATGATTTTATTTGACTTACAACATTTCCAACTGACCAAGGTTATTGAAAACCTTGACATGCAAGTGCAGGTGAGAGAGATGATGCAAAATGTTGCCAAAAAAAAGTTAGATGAAACGTATTCCAGCCAGTGCAAGCTTTATTCTGTAAGACCCAAGTACAACTTGCTGTGTGATGAAGCATATAGTATGTGGAAAGAGTGATGGGTAATGAAGAGTTGATGTCCTGGAGTCTCCTGCGCTCCACTAGGCCTCATCATCTCCTCCTGGCACCCTGTGTTTTACATGCGAAGCTGTTGCCCTGGTAACAACTCTTCACACCTGATTCTTAAATGCCACTTCATTTGCCCCTGCCAATTTGTGCAATACACTCAGGTGGGACCTAGGAGATTATTTAAATGCACACTTCGGCTGGATATCCAAATCTCTTTTATGTCTATTGGGTATTAGCTTTGCAAATCTAATTTTGAGTATATTCATTACTGGAAAGTTTAAACACCACAAGACCCTCAGTTTCATGTCTCAGCATTTGAGAGGAAATTTATTTTCAATATAACGTTTATTCAACCATTGTTTATAATGTTACTCTATGTATGCAAATGTTTAAATGTAAAATGTTTGGTGAGAAAACTACTATATACAGTACTCATGATATACAATATAAACCATTAATGGAATCATTGGGGTGGTGTTGGAGTCACTGGGCGTAAATTCTGGGAACCCCTGGTTTACCGTAGTGTCATGTGTGAAATGCAAAAGAAAAGTCACCCACAAACTCTATACACACATCTTAGCAGCACTAGGCACACCGTCACTCATCATTAAAACCAGAAATTATTGTTCAGTGGAGCATGCATGAAGCAGGCAAAGTAGAGGCCAAAGTTAATTAATGACACAGCAGGAATGGGTGAAAGAATCCCATAAAGACAAACCTCACACAGATATGTAATGTTTTTGATAAGAGTTCCTCAGGAGTCTTACTAAGACTTTAATTTCCCAAAGGCAAAGACCAGTCTTCATTTACTTACCAATTTATCTGCCATTTTATGCTTAGTTTTATAAAAACAGAATACTGTCAGGTATTTTTTACAGTTTTTAAAATAAAAAAAATGATGCTAGAATTTCACGAGTACTCTACCTAGTAGAATTAGCAGATTATCGTGTGAAATTATATTATTGACACATTAAACCCATCCATGTGAAACACACCAGTGAAAACTACAGTCAGTGAACACACTTGCCTGGAGTGGGGGGGCAACCCTGAACCACGGTGCCCAGGGAGCAGTGGGAAGGGGGGGGGTGTTTGCCTTGCTCAAGGGCACCTCAGTCATGTTTTGCCCTGTGCAGAACCCGGTTCCCTAACAACTAGGCCTCGGCTGCTCGATTTCATCATTAACCATGTTCAAAATATGCTCATGTACAGTAAAGTAAGAAAAGGCTTAATGACTGACAGAGTGATGGATCTGCACAGTGTTCTTCTCTTGGCTGTATGCCCTACATTTAATCTTACCGTCTATGGTTCTTTGCTGTCAGAATCATTTTGTAAATCAGACCCTGACTTTCAGTATGCCACCATATGGACCCCATTTATGTGTTCATTTTTAACGACTCTCTTTCTTTCTTCGCATGTCCAGCTTAGACCATTTTGTGTTTCTTAACATAAGACAGTACTAATAAAGTAAAGTAAAAATTGCCATTTTAAAAAACAATAAGCATTCAAATCACAGGGATTAAATATTAATTTTACAAAATGTGAGATATGAGAACAAATGCGGACTGGAAAGTTAAGGGGTCAGGGTGTACAATACTGGGTTGCTTTTTAACCGGGGAGACACAATATAAAAAAAGAACAAAGTAAAATAATATGTCATCCAGTATTTTTAATTCAATCTAAAGCATAGCCATGTACAACATATATATGCTAGTGTATTTACAGAGCACTTTATTAGGGACACTATACTAATAGTGGGTAGAGCCTTTCTTTGCTCTCAGAACAGCTCAGATCTCCATGGCACGGATTCTATAAGGTTTTGGACTCTGGTTCATTATAATATGATTGAAATTCCTACAATTTATTTCAGGTGCACTTCCTTGCTGAAAATCCCCTGTTCTATAACATCTGAAAGGTGTTCTATTGGATACAGATCTGGTGACTGGGAAGACCACTGAAGAACATTGAACTCATTGTCATGTCTAGGAAACGAATTTGGGAGAACTTCAAATTGTGGCCATAAAGTGATGCACATGGTTAGCACCAATACTCGATTAAGCTGTGCCATTTAAGCAATGATTAGTATTAATGGGCTCAGAATGTGGCAAGAAAACATTCCCCACACCATTACACCACCTCCACCAGCCTGGACTGTTAAAACAGGGAGGCTGGGTTTGTTGATTCATTCTGTTGGCACCATATTATGGCTCTATCATCTGTGTGCCTTAACAGAGATTGAGATTCATCAGACTAAGCTATATTTTCCAGTCTTCAGCTGCCTAGTTTTGGTGAGCCTGTGCCCACTGCAGCTTCAACCCTATGGTCTTGACCCATAGTGGTGTTCTGCTGTAGTAGCCCATCTGCCTTAAAGTGCTTTCCTGCTCGCCACAACTAAATAAAGTGGTTATGTGTGTTACTGTAGCCTTTCTGTCAGCTCGGACCTTTCTCTCTCATAAACAAAGCATTTCCTTGCTTAAAACTGCTTACAGAAGGTTTTTTCTTTACTGCACAATTTTGAGTAAACTTTAGAAACTGTTGTGCATACAAATCCCCAGTTATATAAATCAAACTCACACCAGCTTGTCTGGCACCAGCTGTAATGTAAATCAAAAAGATATTTTTCTCCCATTCTGATAGTTGATCGGTTTCCATTATTTAAATGTATATTTAAATATTTGCATTAGACTGTAGATATATCTAATTTGTCTTTTTATATTAAAGAAACTAAACATCTATAATATCTCCTAAAAATGTAATAATTAACTTTAAATGTGAAGAGATGAGCCAGGCTGTTGCTGAAATTATCTTTCACATCATCTGACATTTACAGTATGGTACAAATAATTTGTCAGGAATTATATTCATTAAGTGAAAGGACATTTTTATTACTGCACCGTAAAAGAACTCTCAGTAAATGTCATACATGTATGCATTTTAGAATTGCATGCCTAACCCTAACCCTACCATTCACTAATTCACAGGAAAATGGATGTGGGGGGGAAAGGGGGCATAAAAGAAGTGAGTTACTAAAGAAGTCAGTTGCACGTCACTACAAGTCAGTCACAGCCAGCTTTGTGACATGTTAGTAGCTGGTCCGGACTCCCATAATGACAATACACACCTGAAGTGCCCTTGAACAAGGCACCTAAACCCCCAACTGCTCTCTGTGGATATGGTTGATGTACTCGAGGCAAGTGTGCTCACTGCCCCCTAAAGTGTGTGTATCACTGCACGGATGGGTTAAATGTGAAGCTTAGTAGGTCAATCACTTCACTTTCACTTTAAATAGATGATAATCACTACTCCAAAATAAGTCTCTTATCAGTTATTGCAGCATTAAGGAAATGACAAACATTGGGATTTTTCTATCAAAGCAAATAGTCTTCAAAATCTGACATTTACATTACAACGGATGTGTAGTTCCTCAAATCTATTTCATCAAGTATTTCTATAAAAAGAATCTCCAGTGTCTTTCTATGACAACGGCTCATTTATACTGTGAAATATCTGTTTTGTAATGACTTTATCCTCTGAGCAATGGAAAATGAGATGGCTTTTTTTAGGATCTATTCTCAGCCTGTGGGGTAAAAATTAGTTGAATTCCACTAATTTGTTACAGACATCTAATGCGACAGGCTTGCTGTATTATACTGGAGTAAAAAATTAATGAAACCAGGCCACCTTTCCCTTTAGCAGGACCTGCTGCTATAATTTATTACCATCCAGCAAAGTTTAAATGATTTCAGTTGATGAATGCGGCACATATAGATGAAGAATAAAATGTAGATGAAGGTATTTATTTTGCTAAATCTTTTATTATTATTCAAACTGAAAAAACAGAGGATGCCCGAATGACTGGGGAATTAGATGTTATGTTTTGTTTGTTTTTATTATTATTATTTCTCTCAGATACCCGTTCATAGACTATATCTATATAAACAACCCAGCCAAACAACCATTGCGTTTTTTTTTACGTGCATCTCTGACAGCTCTAAGGCACCCTGATTCATTGATTCCCCTATCGCCTGGTCTCACTTCCCAAGGTCATTAGGTTTTTGCTGAAATTGCTAGGTCGCAACAGGATTATGGCCTGTAGCCAGTCAGTGACCATGCACATATAAACACCTTATGTCTGCCCTTGACAAATCCAGCTCTTGGAATAACCTTTTACACTAACACCCAGAGACACATGCAATAGACGTTTAAAAAATAGATGCATGACTCCTCATTTAGCAGCGGTAGCTTAGTAGTTAAGGCTCCATGATTACGGGTTGGGCTATTTATGAGCTCAAATCCCAGGACAGCCAAGCTATTTGCCACAAAGAGCAAATACCTGAATTTTCTTCACTCCGTAGGCACTGTATCATGGCTGATTGTGCTCTGACTTCAGCTTCTTAACCAGTTGGTATATGAAAGAAAAGTATCTCACTGTACTGGCCTTGTACATCCAGGGTCCTCAGGTTGATCCTGAGCTCTGGTACTATCTGTGCAGTTTTGCAAGTTTTTCCATGTCCATGTGAATTTCCTCCAGGTTGTCTCTTTAAAAGCAGGATACTAGCAGATTGCTTGGCTGCTCTTATTTCCCCCTATGTTTGAATGAGTATATGAACGTGCATGGTGCCCTGTATTGAAATGGTGTCCCATTCATCGTGTGTCCCTGCCTCAGGCCCAGTGTTCCCAGGGTAAGCTCTAGAACCATCTCGAAACCAGATACAGCAGTCAGTGATCACTAAAAATGAATGCATTTACATTATACTTGCTTCTGTGCCAAATAAATAGAACCTGTTAACATAATAAAAATATGGTTGTGTAATAAATAGTGTTATGCAAGCATGTAAAAAAAAATACATACACTACTATATAGACCTAGTTACTTAGTTGACCTATTATAGTAATAATATCATAATAATTATTATGTTTAACCTTTCCCCAGTTTGGCTTTGTACATTATTATTACTTAATTATTTATGTGCTCTAGTTAACATCATGGTTGAGAATGCAAACTATATATACAGTATATGGGTCTGTAGGTGTGCCTGTATGTGTGTGTGTGAGTGACAAATGTTTATATGACATAAGAAGACATATGTTCATTTAAATGCATTTACAATTATAGAATTTGCCACATGTAATACTGTAGACTATAATTAGTCTATTATAGATTTGGACTTAACTAATCACTACAGAAAGAAAATGACTGATTAAATTCTTCTGGGCTTATTTTGTATCTGGCTTTTCTTGTACATGTGCTCTTATACTAGAATATATTTTCAGCATATTCAGTTCAATATATATTATACAATATATTCAATATCACACCAGATGCCTTTTCTTAATTTGGCCAGTACAGAAATTATGGCTTTAATATAACATTCTGCACCCTTTTCAGTGACCTGTTAGTCCAGCAAGATGGATGGCACCGGGTTGTTTCTTTGCAGGTATACCGTACTGCTTTATTGCAGTGCTCAGGGCTGGAAAGAGAAATTAGATTTATGATGTATTTCCAGTAGTGCTATACACTCTATAAAACTGCTGTTTGACTCCTGTTTTGCTCTATTAATATAAGTTAGGGGGTGTCAGAATCAAGCTCTACAGCCCAACATTTTATTTTCCTTTTTCGAATTTTAAACCTGCCTATCCTCTGATTCAACTCATGATGTGTATCAAATTAAGTAATATTTCAATCTATATATTTCTATGTCACAGTAAAAAACAGATTCTGACACCCACAGTTACAGTTTATTAGTAATTACATTATTATTGCATAATTGCATAAATGTAATTATTATGTTTATTATTAACTTAATTATTATTATTAAGTTTATTTACTGCTCCAGCTGTGCCAAGAGTAATTTTATATACTGGAAATCTATCATACAACAATAAGAGCCCATTGCTTGAGAAATGCTCCATGAACTTGTTATGAATGTATCTAAGGTAGATGACTGATGTTGTGTTTGCTGTATATTGGTCAGTGTTGCCATGATCCACATTACAGTGGCTGTACAGTTCTTGCTCTTGTGTTCATGTTTATTAGGTGTAAACCATTTAAAAAATGGATGCATAATGTGCATATATGATTGCCATTTGTTCAGAGAGGTGTGTTATAAAAGCACGTCTTGATGCAGGGTTTTTTTCTTTACTTTTCTATAACATCTTGCGCTGCTAAGAAACCACAGTGCCCAGAACATGATTAATACAAACCATTTGGTTGGTTTGTTTTATGAATTTATTTATAATAGTGTGCTAAGCACACCACAAAAAAAAAAACCTTTAATGGTTTTGAGTCCCACTAACATGCTATACATCAGCCAATGTTTACATTCCGGTCCATTAACATGATCGAACAAAATGGCATGCTTAATTTAGCCAAAGGCCAGCTCCTTGTGGTGCATTTTAGACAAAATCCAGCGAATTCTTGAGCTACATTGCAGCTGATTTACACTCTGATATAAATATATGATGTAAGGTGTTTGGCTTTTCTTTAAATGAGTCTCATTGTGATTCATAAACAAGTGAATAGCAATTAAAATGAATCATTATTAAACTTTCAATCTTATCATTGTATGAAGGTAGTTTTTTCAGTTCCTTATTCTTATTAAGGCTTTTATATGAATCCCCACTAATTTGCAAAGTGTTAGTGTTTATGATCAATACTGTTACTTTACACTGACTTTAAGCTGGAATTGGTTATGAAAGACATTGTGTGCACTGAAATGGGTCAGATTTCTCTTGATATAGACAGACATGGAGACAGTGTTGTGCAAAACCATTCTATCATATCTTAAAATATGTGCATAATATATATCTAAACCGCCGTTCTCAATTGTAATAATGATTAATACACTGTATGCATTGCTGACTGCAAATATACGTCCTTTTTTTATTTATTTGGATATAGACCACTTACCAATTCTTTGTCTTTTTTCCCCAACAGACGTGAAAGCACCATCAACGAGCACAAGAGAATACATGCTGTAGTGGCCTAACGCGATTGGGACTACAGACAGATTACATGCACCATTCTCCCTAGCTTTGTCAAGACCAGATATCAAAGTGCATCATGGATTTTGTAATGAAGCAGGCACTGGGAGGTAAATAACATTCTTATGTACTAATATAGTTTCTATGTTGGAGATTTCAAAGTGAAGCACAGTGTTGTTATCTTCACATTTATTTATTTATTTATTTTTTTGAAGTCACAGAAAGAGACAGATATGTGTTTCCAGCTATTTTCTGGTCATGCTTAAAAATAAGATCATGTGAGCTAGAATGACAGTTTATTGGTTCTCATTCTGTGTTCATTTGTGTTTCCTTTGACTATGGTCTAAACAGGTTGTGATGTCATTTGTTTGTATGAGATATAGATTTTCTAATTTAAGAGGACCAGTTTTGTTTAAAGGTCAACTCCTCAAATCAATTCCCTGAAATGGTTTCATCAGCTCAATGACTATAGATAATGTATTTCCCAATTGCTTTGGATGGGTCCAGATGTGTCAGGCACTTGAGAGCCATTGTGATTGGAGCATGACCTTTAATGTATTGTGTCTCAGAAGCGAAAACACTAAGCTTAATTGCTGCCTTGAATGTGTTTTAGCACTACAATTAGAAATTGTTCCCCTAAATTTGTTCTGATTAACTGCACCGTGAGTGCTGCTGGACTGTAGCTTTCAACTCATTGCACGTAGATTCGGATCAAAGCAGCGGCTTTTGCTGTTGCTTTTATTGTAGAAATAGGAAAATGAGTGTGTTAAAATAAGCTTTTATCCCAGACTCAGGGCTTTTCTATGCTCTTTCTATAGAGTACACACCTAAATGCATTCTGCCACCATCTCTCTTCATACACACACACACACACACACACACACACACACACACACACACACACACACACACACACACATATATATATA
>JAOVVF010000036.1:14490735-14509860 GCA_028565595.1 Duopalatinus emarginatus | reverse complement strand
CACACACACACACACACACACACACACACACACACACACACACACACACACACACACACACACACATATATATATATGTATATATGCTTTGTATTTGACAGACAGACAGACAGCTAGAATATCACACATTATAAGATTACAGCCAGACACATCTAACAACTTCCACCAGTTGGTACACACCATGTTTGATGGTGTTTCTGTCACCATGTTTCTGTTTCTTTGAGCTAATCTGTGTGCAGTTCTGTAGTAATAATAGCAGGACATGATTTATCCATGAAGGTCATCTATTATTCAGGAAACTTCTAGTCATCAAACTTCCACATCCTGTACAAATTATTCAGGAGTACATCGTATTTCAGGGATTTCTGTGAATTCCCAGCCCATGCACCATTTCTTGTTTAGACATAGACCTGAATTCAGCCGTGCATTTTTTTGTTCTTCATTCAAACTGTTTTTGAAATAGTGTGAAGTAAATCTTTTAAGTTTGCACTAAACACACTTCAGATGATGTCTTGTTATCACCTAGGCAGAAATAAACTGCAATAATTTATACACTGACAGACAAAATAATCATTTAAATAATAATCCTGTACTATTTTAAAATAGTTGTATTTGTAAATGGTCTGATTTCATACTTTATTTCTTACTTTGCAGAAAAATAATATGATCAGGTGATGTTTGTCATATAATCAAGAGCAAGAGCCTTTCTCTGATGTATGAATTTCCAACCAACGCTTTGTGATAAATTAGTTGCCCACCCATCCTCCATCCTCACAGTCTTTTATTCCTTCCGTGCTTTGATGTAAAGCCATGCAGAATCGAATAGAAAATGAATGCTTGTCTTTTGTAATGGTAACGACACTCTGTGGCATGACTACATTAAATGGCCTACATATTTCCTGCATGCTTAGTGGAGGAGCCATTGTTTATGTTTGGCGGAAGAAATTTCTCATAGGAATAATATGAAAAAGTGACAGCGTTTTCCAGCATTGTCCAAAAAATAAATAAAAAATTGGTAGTAAAGCTTGTACATGGACATTTATAGAGGTCAGTCCCTTGTATTCTATTCTGTTGCACCATTTCGTTGTGAATAAAACAGCAATGACCTTGAGTAGATGTGGAATGTCAAAACAGTCATGCATTAAAATTGAGTTAGCCAAAAGGCGACCACTGAGGTGGCAAGTCAATTATCTTTTAGGAAGCTGTGTGTGTGTGTGTGTGTGTGTGTGAGTGTGTGTGTGTTGAGGTGGTGGGGAGTGGGAGTGGGCAGTTCAGTCCTGAAATTAACAGCGACCTTTTACTGTCTACACTCTAGAGAATGTACACGCAGCTAGACAGTGGCTGAACGCTAATCTGTCAGCCAGAGGTGTCCTAATCACACACATGCGTTTGCCAATTAAATCCTCTACTGGTAGTCCTTTTTTGCCAGTGAATGCCCTGGAAGGCCTGTGGACATAATTAATGGTAGGAGAGGACTGTGCGTTATCATTTAAAGCTGATTTGAAATGGGGTTTTTTCAAATAGCACAGAGTGAGTGTTTGGATTTCAAAAGCACAGTTGCTCCAGTTGCATATAGAAATATGAGCTATGCATTGATTTCCCAGATGAAGTCAATGACCGCAAGAAGCACTTAATTAGATTCTGTCACACTCTACCTTTGCTGATTAGATTCACATGGATTCACTCAAAACAGACATTCGGGTCCTGTCAGGGCCTTCTATATAAAGCAATGGCTTGTGTAGGCTTGTACTGAATATATTTGTTCTTGATCTTGTAACTGTAGGAGTTCAGAATGCTTTCTCTCAATCATATCCATGAAACTGAGGAAAAATGCTAATCTAATATATGTGATGCAATGCAATACAGCTGAATAATATGTCAGCTAATACAATTAACATCACTCAAATGCTCCTAATGGCTGTTCTGCAGTTTTTCCAGATAAATCACTCACACTGCGACAGAAAGGATCATTAGCCACATTAATAATTAAAGCAAGCGTCAAGTGTCATGTCAGACATATTACAGTACGTTGCACTTTTGCTGCAGTGTGCTGTTAGACCGTGGAGTCCTGATGAAATATGTTTTAAAATAGGGAACTTTCAGAGTGTGAGTTATAAGCATGATTGCCATGTTGAATTTAGGGTTTTTATTTTGGTATTTTAAAGCATTTTATTCAATGACTGTAAAAATAAATATGTAATGTCAATGTAAGATTTTATTATCAGTTATTTTTCTCAAGCTTTTTCCCAATGGCATGGAATTCAGAGAGGCGAGGCGTAATGAATAGATGTGTTACTAAAGCACGCTCCTGACCGATATCTTTAAGAGAGAGATGCAGTGAACGAGAGGTGGGGGGGGGGATACACACAGTGGCTGGCTCTAAAAGGGCTATCTTTCAAATGCAGACTTAGACAAGTGAAACAGATGGCTATGAGGGAGGAGAAGCATGTATCTCTCCAGTGGCCCTGTTTGGCTTCTTTATTTTGGCTCAGAAATATCCATTTAGCCAGAGTGTCATACTGAGAAGAACCACAGCGTCACACACAGTGAAACAGCCTTTTTACAGGCAAGCGGAGGACACTTAAAATAGTGTGATCAGATCTAAAATAAGTCTTGAAAGGCTTATAGTTAAGGCTTAGTTTGATTATGCCGAGATTTTTTTTGTGGCACTCTGCTGGGTCCATTTTTCTTTATCTATCTATCTATCTATCTATCTATCTATCTGTCTGTCTGTCTGTCTGTCTGTCTGTCTGTCTATCCATCCATCCATCCATCATAAATGAAAACATCAAGAACACACTATACTGGCAGCTGGGTTTGGAGCGTCTGTGTCTACATATAGTTATCTTTAAGAAAACAGTTACACAAGGTTTCCAGACTCTAGCACTGAACTTACCTTATCTACAACTACATTATTTGGTTTGCTGTGGTCACTTTTTATAGTAGCTATTAAATTATATGCTTTTTGATTAACAACTGAATGATATGCCAGAGATTTAGGAGCTAACCAAAGTGATTGGCATAGGTGGAACAATCCTTTTTTAAGATAAACATGTCACTGACCTACCATTTATAACATTGTTTTTCTTTTTTTACCGTAAAAAAATCAATTAAATAAAAAAGTTACATTTAAAAACCCACTAACAGTCCATATTCTGCGTGCTCTCTACAGGGGCCACCAAAGACATGGGAAAAATGTTAGGTGGGGAAGAAGAAAAAGACCCAGATGCCCAGAAGAAAGAAGAGGAGAGGCAGGAGGCACTGCGGCAACAAGAGGAGGAGAGGAAGGCCAAGCATGCTCGCATGGAGGCAGAGAGAGAGAAGGTCAGGCAGAGCATCAGAGATAAGGTGAGCTTCCTGTTTTCTCCGAGTACCTGTGGAAACTGATGCAACACCACAGACTCAGTAAACATGCTACGGATTTAATTTCAAAACGGAGCATGAGTCATGTGGTGTTTCAGTATGTATATGGGGATCATGTTTCCTTAGTTAATTAAAAATGCAATCTCTATCTTTGGGTTTCTGCAGCAGACTACCTCTGCGCTTATCTTTCAGATTTGAGCCTGTTATTGATGTCGGTAGCTTTTCAATGGCATCCAGTTCCTTTGTTACTGGCATGGTGTCTCGTGTGCAATTTGCCCTTGAAGGAATTGTCAGGGTTTTTAGTTCTGACGCACAGAAAATGCTGCATTTCATTACAATTACATTTTATTTCATTACAATTACATTCAGTTACATTCACATTCAATTACAATTATTTCATTACAATTACATTCAGTTACATTCACATTCAATTACAATTATTTCATTACAATTACATTCAGTTTTAACAATAGACCTCGTCACAATGAAGCTCTAGAAATCTGGATGTAGATTTATACTGAGATTCCTAAGAGCAACCCAGAGGTGAAGGCGTCAAGGAAAAACTCAATGAAAAGACACGAGGAACCAAAGGGGAATCCTTTGTCCTCTAGGTGATTCCTGATGGTGCAATTACAAATCATTACTTTTCTACTGTTTAATGTACAGTTAAGCATGTTGAAAGGATGTTTATTATAAGCATCATAGGCTTTATGATTACTGCAGCAATTCTCTATATTGTCTGTATATTGTCTTTTAATAAATCAGAAGTAAATGATGTTATGTTTCCGAAAGATTGGACTGAACAGGGTGCACATTTAATGTAGATTATAATTAGTTGGTTATCAACCACTTGAGTAGAGGCACAGCTTCTGGCAATTTGTAGACAGTAGACCTTATTATTCAAAGCAGCTTACGAGTGAAGCAGAATCAAATCCTAGCATACAATTGAGTGGTTGAGGGTTAAGGGGCTTCCTCAAGGGCTCAGCTGTGGCACTCTGCCATGTTGGGAATGACTGTGGCTCGAAACAATGGGAAAGCACCTGATGTTCTGTTGCTGTCCAAGTGCAGGCATTTTAACACCATTTAAAAACTTCAACATTTCTGAACATTACGATTTGTTTTCAGGAATACAGGAATGTTTAAATTATAAAAATGTGCTCTAATTGCTCCAAAACACTCATTTATACAAACTAAAGCTGGTTTTTGTCCTTGAATATTTCATCCTTTCTTTTTCTATAGTACGGGCTGAAGAAGAAGGAAGAGAAGGAGGCTGAAGAGAAAGCAGCAATGGAGCAAGCCTGCGAAGGCTCACTAACTCGCCCGAAAAAGGCCATTCCGGCAGGGTGTGGGGACGATGACGACGATGACGAGGAGAGCATTTTAGACACTGTCCTGAAATTTTTGCCAGGACCTCTTCAAGACATGTTTAAAAAGTAATGGACATCAGATTGTATTTGGGGGCTGCTGGGAGGTTTACTTTTGCTAGGAAGTGATGTAGTTTGAGACTAGGGATAGTGGGAATCTTGCCAAACTGTGGAAGGCTTTTCACTGCCTTGAAAAAGTCTTAATTGTTATTTCTACTGATAAAAACAACCCATTCCCCTACAAAGTTGGACTTGTCACTGCCATTCAGGTTTAAATTGTTTATATGTTAAGGATTTTTTCTATTGGTTAACTTATATGCACAACCATGGCCTCATACTCTGCAAATTGTGGGCCATGAGGATTCATTATAAAGGAAACAACAGGAATACATTCCATGCAGTTGACACTAGAGAACTCTGGCACTGGGATGAGATGTGTATGTGTGTGTGGAGCTAGTTTCCCTCCAAACCCACAGCAAAACTTAAAACTAAAAGCTGAGACGGCAATTAAAACAGCAATTTAAGCATGATGCCTTCCAGTGACTTTCTACACATTTTGATTGAAGCTTTTTTCTTTGTTTCTGGACGTTTTCTCTCTCTTAAAAGACATGTCTTGAATGTTATATTAAGGACAAGTGTTGAATTATTAGAGATTGTTGTTGACATACATAGACCTAAGAGAGAACACGATTGTGTCTACACTGCCTGGCCTAAAACAAGTGTATCTGCACTGCCTGATCAAAACCTTATTCAACGTCATAACACTTATTTCCATCCAGATGTGCATACATTTTGGCTGACATGTTGTTGCTGATGGGAAAGTCGAACCACTTTGTAAAGTTTTCTCCAGCACATCCCAAAGACTTTCACTAGGGTTAAGGTCAGGACTTGGTGTGGTGGCCAGTTCATGCATTGAAATGATTCCTTGTGCTACCAGAATCACAGTTTGAGCCTGACAAATCTCGGCATTGTCTGGAATATGTCCGTGTCATCAGGGAAGAAATAATACATGGATATTATAGCCTGCTCATTCAGTACATTTTATTGCCACATAACATTACAGAGCCTTGACCTGACCAATCAAAACCACATCAGATCTTAACACTGCCTCCGGAAAACCAAACGATGACTTTTTTTGGCCAGGTAGTGCACACTGCCATTCTAGACAGCCTGAATGCTCAATGTCTAGTTGTCATTTCTTGGATACTCTTCTTCCCTTTTTCTAAATAGTTGTCTTTTAATATGTAAGAGAAGTCCTAGTGTAAAACGTTTGAAAGAGAAGTAATATGCACATTAATCCTGCCAGCATGAGTTTAGGAAAGGACAGCATGTATAGGTTTGCACTGGGTAAAAAATAAAAACAAAACACTTTCACATTTTAGCCAACCAGTCATTTCAGTGACCAAATTTTTTTCTATAAAAGAAAACTTGTTGCGTAAAATGCAAAAATGTAATACTTGCATTAGAATCCAGCCTGGAAAAGCACTGCACTGATGGGAGCTAGATATTCTAAAATAAAAATAAGCAATTTAATTATTTGAAGGTATTAATTTTGCCTCAAAAGACAATCAAATACAATACTGTAGTGCAGGCATCCATATTAAAGACTTCAAAGTCAACTAATCGAAAGGCACCAATATTAATACTTCGGCTATAATATCAGCCTGCAACTATGATACGCATTCATATTTTAAAAAGCCTTGACTGTAAAAATTGGTGTCTAGGAAAATGATTTAATATTCATTCAGAGTCAATAGACCAAAGAAAAAGTAACAAAACGTACATTTCTGTGACCAAGTTTACAAAAACCTGGTTTTTATTTTTGGCCTACCTGTAAGAATTAAATATAGCAAAGAAGACTCAATATAACAAAGTCATAACAAAATTCTATGTGACAAAATTTCACAGTCTAGCTCCCTGACAACCACACTGTCTAATACTGCCAAGATCTTATGCTACGTAACCTTGATTTCTATATTTATAGCTAGCTATCTATTTATCTATAGCTATAGTTATATCATAGCTATGGTAAGTTTTCTAATCAGATAATTTTTTTCAAAAACATTTCAACCACTTGGTTAATTAAATACATTAAGTAGGTAGCAAACGTTTCATGTTATTTAAATTTGTTATTTACAAAAAAAATGGCATAATGTGAACCGCAAGTTCATGAAAACATTTTGATTTTCTTTACGTTTCATAATTGTTTCAAAACACAGACTTTTATAAAGAGACATTTTGAAGGGGTACTTATATATACTATATATACACATGTACTCATGTAATATTGAAAAACGGAAAAACTCGTCAGGTCAAAGACTGGGCTGAGCAATGCATAAAGGATGATATACTAAAATCTTCTTGGATGATGAGGATGATATACTACAGTTAGTCAGGCAAGGACAGAAGTTATGAGCTGTACATTTACTGAGAGTATTTAAAATCAATTTAGGAAACTCCCTGAGCCACTCATTAAATTGGCAGATTTGCTTTAAAACATAGTAGAAAAAAATATCGACAGCAATTTTTGGTCAAATCCAGCAGGCGAGTTTTCTATTTTGACTAGGTAGAAAGATAGGGTTAACTTTTTTTCTAGTGCTGAACGTTTTTTCACTAGTTAAAGCCATATTGTTTAGACTGCAATAATTAATGAAAATAATATGTAGGTAAACAATTCTCAGTCATGCATTCATTTCCTGTAAAAATGTAGAAGTTTGTGGATGCCATGTGTATCCACTGATCATACGTGTGATCTCGGACATCATGTTTGTGAAACTGTGTATATACCTTTGGTATATATGCAAAACATTTCTGAAAAGGATAACATACGAAAAGCCATTGTTACTGTCTACTGTACGTACTACGAGTTCTCTATGTGAATGTGTATGTGTCTGTGCTCGTCTGTATTGTATGACATGTTGTTAGTTCATGTACTGTTGATTCTGAGTGTTTCATTACTGAATGTGCACAAGTCTCATTGTCTCAGAGACAGCACAATGTCTGACTTGCATGCTGTCTGATACCAAAACACTAGGTTCAGTGCTGTTTATGTATAAACGTCCCTGCAACAGAAGCTGCTCATTAGATTGAAGATTAATCTTGTTTTTATGTTGGAACAGAAATTAAACCTGTATGAAGGCTAATGTGTGAGATTTGGTGATTGTTGTCCATTAAGCTCCATACATGGTTTAAAGTAAAATCAACCCGCATCTAAATATTTTTTTTAACTATACACTCTTCGAAAAGGAGGACTATATCTGTAGAACTGTACTTTTACTTGTCACTGAGGTCGTACTCTAATACCCTTAATATGCTTGTTTCACCTGGAAATGTGGATACATTATATCTTTAATCATGATTCAAGGTACACAAAGGGAGCGTAATTAGTTTTAGTTTAAAATAGCTTTTAAGGAACAATCTAAGCAGCTTTCTAAGTAAAAGATACATGCTAGTGGTACAAAAAAGTATACCTCATGAGTGTACCACCTCAGCAACACTGTACAGTAAAGTACCCCTTTTTTTAAGAGTGTACAACATAACATACCACATAAATAATGAAAAAAATGATACATTATATTGAGGATTACACTCAAGTTTCACTCACCTGATAGAACACATCCGACACATTTATACTATATAATTGTAACTGGTATGTTTCTATAGTAAACATTGCATTCTAATAAATTGGGTAAAAGGGCTGGAAGTGTACATTTGTGCTTCTACATTTTAGATATTCTGAATAGAATTTGATCGTTCTATCTTTTTATTTATTTCATGTTTTTGTTGCACATACAGCTTAGTGCGAGCATTTTTTGGATTATTATTACATATTTGGGCTAGGTCGTTATTTAGAGGTAGACAGTTGTGTGCTTTCACTTTGCGTTCAAGCCTTACCATGCTTACTAAATGTGAATTTGCGAGTATCTTTTGGCTCTCGTCTTTGCATAGAAGCTACCTGTGCTAAGGGCTATCAATACCACAGTTATACACACTGTTTCAGCAGACAAATTCATTTGAAAGAGGAAAATTAGACTGTGTTTACAGGAGGGTTGAAACATCTGCCTCAGTTTCCTGACTCTGCGTTCTGAACCTTTTATTTAGCCCATTAATACGTTTACTTGTATAAAATAAAGTAGATGAAATTCAGTTTAGAAGTAGATGAATTTACACTTTGGGTGACTGTTATTTGAATTACTTTATTTCAGGTATAAGCAAGAACCTCAGAACACAGTTACAAAATTGGTTTAAGTGGGATTAGTAAGATGATATATAACGTCTGGCTACAGTGTTTCTTTTCTACCTACTTTTCATGATACCTGCGTGAAAGAATATTTCTATATAACATCAACCTAATCATTATCTTACATTCATATTCGCATTCCTGATGGTTTCTGATGGTATTTCTGAGTTAAAGAGTAAATATAAATTTAAAACCAGTTTCTGTTGCCAGGGACCTGAAAAACCTTCAATCAGGGGAACAATATTATTTCTCAAAATCTGTTGCTACATACTGTATTTCTTATAAAAAGTACAACATTTTTCACATAGAGTGTATTAAAAGCTTGGAATGTTCTTTCTGGAAAAAGCAATTATATGAAATGTAAATGACCATGTGACGTGTGAATAGACTACATGTATTAATGTTTACTGCTTGATGATTTAGTCTTGCACTTAAAGGGTATTACTACTGGGGTTAGTAATTTAATCTAATCAAATCTATATAATATAGTTGGACTTTCAACTTTATCATGTCAACTTTAAATATTCTAGTGTACCTTATCTTAAAATGTTGTGCATTTGTTTGGAAAAAATGCATGTTTTTTCTTTGTTTTAACACTGCCATCTTAAACTTTTACAACATTATGATTATTACAACCAACAACTAAATACAAAACAAACAAACAAACAAATGTATACATGTACAAAATCTTTAGGTGTTTTTTTTTTTTTTTTTTTGTATCTGCCAAAAAGACTAATGACCACAATGATGTCACTTTCTTTCCTTCATTTATGTTGAATCACCTCTTGGTGTGGTACTGTGCATTATTTTTTTATTGTGCAAGATAATGATAAAGTTGAAAGGTATAGATTTAAAAATGAAAAAAAAAAAAATAATTGATCCAGGGTGTGTGTGTGTGTTGGGAATATATAATGTGAGCTGAGATTGAATATTAATTTGATTGCATGTCACAGTACACATCTGTCAAACCAAATCACTGTAAAATTGCCATTAACAAAATTTAGCCTTTTTGGAAAGATCATACACAAATAAACATGATTTTTAAAAACATTTCTGTGTTCAGTGTTTATTAAAATTGCCTTGTGCTTTTGTACTTTGTCTTACTACACATTATAATCTCAGGACTACAGTTTTTCATTTTTAGAACAGATTCAGTAGTGGCATTATTAATAATAATATTGTTGTTAGTAGTATTAGTATAGTACTATTTTATTTTATTATTATTAATTATTATTATATATACTGTATTATATTATTGCTATTATAATAATAATAATAATAATAATAATTTTGTTTGTTTGTTTATTGTTAGCACATCTTGTATAGTTTAAGTATCATTCTTATATATTTTAAGTCTACACAAGTAAAAACTTACCCAGCCTGATGTCATTAGCATAAACAAAGTTGTACATGTTGCTGTTCTGTTCTGGATCCTAAATTGTCAGGCTGTAAGTGGATTTAGTGCTTATCTTGTTGCTGACTGGTGCCTGGAAAGCATCACGTTTTAAAAATTTGCATGGGAGAAATTCTACATGTTTTACATTCACTGGAACACAGCAAAAGAACACAGAAAGAAAACCGTTACAAATCAAGAGCTTTCTAGAAAGACGGCATGGACAGAAATTGCATGTCAACAGGAGTTCGTTTCAAACCCAGAATGAGTAAAAACAAAGAAGAAAAAAGGCAAATTGTGAAAATAACTTCAGGCATTCCTTTCAGCAGCCATAAAGGAAGGAAGTTGAATGAACAAAAATATTTGAAATAAAGCAGGTGACTTTCTTTATTAGCAATAATTAATGAAAAAGGAAGGACTTGTTTTTGTTAGAATATTATAGAAGCAGTTGTACCTTGTAAGAGGATTTTAAAAGAGAGTGAATATGTAAAATTACATGAGAAAACAGAAAAAATATTTTTCTCTCCAAGTATAGTTTACCATAATTATTGATTTTCAGCAGGTAACAAACGTACCTTCCTGCCTAACCTGAAGTCATTAGCACAGGTTAAAGTTCTGATACTTAGCTACATACACCAATCAATTAAAACTGCCTGCCAAAACAACTCTGACACACCACGTCATGGACTCCACAAAACATCTGGCATGTTGTAGTTTCTGGCACCAAGACATTAGCAACAGATCCTTCTTCTAATGGGATTGAGCCAGACAGGCTACCCCTTACCACCCATGACCCTGCTGCTGGTTCACCTGTTGCCAGTTTTGGTAGGTACTAACCACTGCATACTGTCATACTGGACATGCTTTGACCCAGTCATCTAGCACCACAACCTGGCCCTTGTCAAAATTCTCAGATTTTTACACTCGCCCATTTTTCCTGCTTTAAACACATCAGGTTTGTGAACTGACATTTTTCTTGCTGTCTTGCTGTCGACAGGTACCACTGTAACAAGGTAAATCAATATTATTCACCTCACCCGTCAGTGGGTTTGTGGTTTTAATGTTATGGCTGTTCGGTGTATATGTTGCTGTTTTGTTCTGGATCCTAAACCGTCAGGCTGTAAGTGGATTTAGTGCTCATCATGTAGCTGACTGGTGCCTGGAAAGCTTTGTGATTTAAAACACTCCACAGTGTGCCTTGCTCTGTCCAGAGATTCCATTTAGATTAGCAACATCAGACCGTTATGAATTCTGTTATGGGCATCTAGGCTGATCTAATCTCATTTTATTTGTAAATGAGACCAGGCCTTACTAGTGATCAGATTTTATCACTGAAAAGGAAGGCTTGCTCTGGTGCTGCAGAATGAGGTAAGCGAAATAACTTTCTATGTCTAGCAGTATTTACCTGACTATTTGTCATTCTTCTGTACGATTTCCATTTCCATCCGCCTGTAAGATACTCCATTTAGCAGAAATGGCTGGTTTTATTGGCTCTATTCGTCTATGAAATGCTCCACACTCATACAAAGGACCAGTTGGACAGGCTACCCTTCCTACTGACCCTGACAGAAACATTTACATAAGATATGGACTCACATTGAGATGCCTACAGATAATATAAAAAAAAAATGAAATAGCCCTGCAAAGTGATATCACATAGACAGCATGCCAGTCCCCAGTGCACAACTACATCAGTCTGGAGCTGACAGAAGGGAAACAGAGGATGTCAAATAAAGAACATTTTGCATTGAGCCTCAGTCTATGGTTACACTCAAATGCCCTTGAATTTCTCCAAGACATTTTCCTCTGTATCCACCACATTCACACACTGACAAGCTCTAAGCACTGGTCTATATTTACATCCATTTCTCTACGACTCATTTCCTTCTCATTTCCTCGGTCCTCCATACATTCACACTGACAAAATCTGGTCTGTATTGGATTGAACATGATAGAACTCATAATACACCTCAGTATAGGGTTACAATCTCCTTTTGACATGTCTTTTAAGCATATAATTCATGGCATATTCTATAAACCTTCTGTATAAAATATTTAATATCCCAATCTTGCATTATAATCAGTAATACATTTATGCCAGGAAGAACAAGAAAAGAGCAGAGCAGATTTTTCCAATCCTCCTCCGCTCACCTGCACAAGACACAGAACGTATGGCGCTTGCTAAATTAAGTGCAATTAAGGTGTATTCAGAAGGTAGCTCCCTGCAATGTGTAGGAAGTGAAGAAGTGAGACATCCTGGAGCCTGCAGGGCTGAGTCACTGGAGAATGGGGTGAGGACAGCTGCCACCAGCTCGTGTGGACACACAGCGCTCATGCTGGGAAAGTCTGTCACCGCTGAAGAAGATTAACTACACGCCTGTGTCTAATCTCACTCCGTGCCTCATTCCCCACTGACCGGAGACTCTAAGTCTACAAGCAACCGGTGTTTACGTAATCAATGGTAACCCTCTACTGCACACTTATTTAGTGCATGGCAGAACTTGAGCACGGCGATTGTTGACCTCAGCATGTATGAAGAGGCAATGAGTAGAGGAGAAGCCATATTGCATTAGCAGCACTTTCCTAGTACCAGATAAGTGGCACAGCTGTCAAATGTCTTTTGTTTTCCCAGCAGGCCTGAACCATCCATGCGGACTCACAAATTTAGCTGAAAGAATAACCAACACCACATTCTGTAATATATCTGATTGAGGATACGTTACGCACACCTCGTGTGCCGTTATAAACAGTCAGGGAGACTAAAACGATTAAATACTGATTTAAATTGTGTGAAGCAGAACTAATTTCCAAAGTAGAATCGTTTTAAATGTGTGAACGGGGCCTCAAAGAGAGGCCAGTGTCAAGAAATTAGGTTGCATAATGGCTCTTGATGCAGTTACACTACATGGCCAAATGTTTGTAGTCACCTGACCATCGCACCCGTATCTTCTTTCTGAACATCCTTTTCCACATTTAGACACTCTTCTGGGGAAGACTGTCCACTAGAATTTAGAGCATGGCTGTGAGGATTTGCTCATTTAACCACAACAGCCTTAACGAGGTAAAACACCAATGTCAGATAAGGAGGCCTGGGATGCAAGTATGTGGTTGGTGTGGTACAACGGTAACATCATTGGCTCCCATGTGAGAGACCTGGGTTCGATTCCTGGTCTGGGCAGCCAGTTTGTGCTACACCAGGGTCCTTGGGCAAGACTCCTAACACTGCGTTGACCTACCTGTAATACCAATAGCCTTGTAAGTCGCTCTGGATAAAAGCGTCTGCCAAATGCTGTAAATGTAAGTAGGTAAGAGAAGGATCTGGATAATGCATAAACCAATGTCTGGAGATACCCACACAGGACTAACTGGAAGCGTTTGCACCCTCTTCCTGCATCCCTGTCAAATCAGAACGTGAACAGTGCTGGTAGTAGAAGATGAAACTTCCTTGGGGGGTTGGGTAGTCATGATGACATCTACCACCAGTTGGCCAGGTGCTGCTTAGACAAGGATCAGATGGTGACAGTCTGGCCTAAATAATACCGAGCACAAGAAGGAACGCTTTCCAGGTGTACCTTCATGGAACCTTTGATGGTCTATCAATCATGGATCTTGATGCAGATATTCCAACACTATCACTTCAGCAGCATCTAACCAGAAAAACATACAAGACAGAAATACTTTGCTGCAGGGCTGGTATCATAGAAACTACAAGTTCTCAGATACAGGCAAGCTGGAGAACTCAGTGAGGTGCTTGATTATGTTTTTCCTGAAATGGTGTACCTCACACTGAGTACTGATGTTTAGTACTGCAAGCATGAAATGTGGAGCAGTTTAGTCTACAAGTAACCAGCTGTGTTTAATACTGCTAGACCTCCCTCTCCGTGCTGGGAGCAAACAGACTGATAATTACCAGGCTTTAGAAGATGATACACGTCTGTATGCAGTTTGTGTAGATGAGAGCACAATGAACAATATTATAAAATATTTAATGAAGCAATACAAAAACCACTGGAATGTCTGCATAGGAAAAAAACAAACAGCAAGCGATACTGCTAACATGGCTGTGGTGCCCTCTAGTGCCTGTTGACCAAAATGATACTATGCAAAACTATTTAAAATGGCAAAATACTCATACAGGCCAATATGAATAAATTGCATTACTGACAATCAGTTTATGTATAAACCACAACACTTTATATTTACAGATATTCAAACAGCTGTCAGACATACAACAAGCACTACATGGGAAAGTACCTGTGATTATCAAAACAGTGAGATTCATTATAAAACAGTTCCAGTGAACAGTAAATGAGTAATCATCAGCTTCTCCTCTTGTAGGTAAACAGTAGATGGTTTACCGAGTTACAAAGTCATGTCCATGTTTAATTTCGCTCTTTAGGAGTCATTAGGAAGGCCAAAAAGTTTCACCGTCCCGGCCTCCCGATTGCTGTCGTATTTGCCCTCTTTATCATCACAAGCGTACGCCAGCAGTGGCCTTTTTGGGTGCCAGGCTACAGTAAAGGTTGGAGATTCACACTGCACTTCCCAAAGCTTCTCCCCTAAACATAAATACATCACAAACATCCGAATGAAAATCAGATCAACTGCTGCTCACATTGCACACTGGACTTAACTAATATTATTTATACTTACCGTTACACTGCTCGTTGTACACTTAACCACATTAACAGAATGTAAATTATAATATATATAACAATACACCTTGCCATATATTGTATATTTATACAACATATTATAAGTCATTTCAATTAACATACACCTACATATGTTTATATGCATATAGAATAATATTATGCTCCATCTTCTGTATCGTTGTGTCGCAAAATACACACTTTACTTCAGTCGTTTTCTTGTTTGGATGACACGTTAAGCCGCACACACACAAACATTGTAGGAGAGCGGACATGAACGGGAGCTTGTACGTAAAGATTCCATGTCTCCTTTGGTCATTTGATTTTTATTACAGAAATAGAAATTTACAAATGAAAAACAAATGGTTGTTTATGATCACAAGGCCGTTGTCAAGGCAACTGAAGGGATGCAAAACTTGCTAGCTGCAGTCATTTTCCCACAGCACACCATATGGCAGAAAATATCTTTGTTTGACTTTGTATAATTCAACGTATAGAAATCCTTTTTTTTTGTGGTCACTTTATTTTTTAAAAATTCACTGTATTTACAGACAATGTGCTGCATCGTGATATGTATAGTTATCGGGGTATGAATGGACGTATATTGGGATATGAAATTTTGGTCATATCGCACAGCCCTAGACAGACAGCCGTCCAGAGTTAAAAATTAATATATATAATAATATATATATAATAATTCTCATATATTATGTGAAGAGACACATTTACATTCCTTATACATATTACAAACATTATCATTTTCACTATGAAACCTTCTGTGTGCTCAAAAGAAAAAGAACCAAATAATAAACAGGGATTGTAGAAAACCATTGAAACACACAGCTAAGCTGTATAAATGAACTTAAGTGTACAGACAAAATACAAAAAGTTGTTTACCTGTCTCTACTTCAGCAATGTCAATAAAGTGATCTTCAGAGGCTGACGCCAACATTTTACCATCATGACTGAAACTCAGGGTTCTCACTGGCCAGTCTAACCTGTATGACAGCCAAACAATGGACAAAAGATTACCCAATATTAATCCATTTACTTGTATATATTCTTTCTTTTGGCTATACAAATTATAACACATATCAACAAATGGAATGACCGCCTTAACTTCTCTTTACCTTGAGAAACAGCGAACGCAGACCAGCTCCTCAACATCCCACAGACTAACCAGGGCATCTGCACTTCCAGTAGCAAAATATTTCCCAGTAGGATCAAATTTGATGCAGATACAGTTGGATGGATGGGCATTAATTGACTGGATAAGTTTCAGGTCAGGATAGCTGGAAAAGAAATTAAATCACAAAGCAGATGTGTACTATAAACTGCTTAACAATACCAGGCTTGAATGCACTAACCCAACTTTTTTTTGTGTGTTTTTTGAAGGCATGTGCAGAAATCAGAGAAGAAAACTAGATCAACTGCATACGTAAATAATTTACATATTATAATAAAGAATTTTGTTTTGTTTAAGTTTTGTAAACCTCAATCCAGATTTAATTGTGTCCTCCACTAGAGGGAAACTGACTACACCATTTTCCTGCATCCTAGCAGGTCTGTCCTCAGGCATTCACTTTGTTTTCTTTCATAAATACATGCAAAAGTCATAACACCTTACGTTCACTTCCTGCAAGAGATTTATGTTCTCACCAGGTGCTGTCTGAGAGCAGGTATAAACCCGACTGCAATGGACATATTTACATCTGCACCCAAGATGTGTTGTGTTACCTCAAAATGTTAATGCAGCCGTTTCCGTTTGTCAAAAAGAACATATCGTTGTCGTTGTTCCAGGAAATCTCATTGACCTCAAACTTGAACTGTTCTTCGGCACGTGGACGGTGAGTCTTTGCATCAATGAAAGTGACCACATCGTCCTTGTTCCCAACAGCAATGGTCTGACCATCAGGACTCCAACATATGTTAATGTTCTCTCCTGAAAACATAAAAAAAAGTGTAAAAGACACATTTCTCTGTAACATTTAAAGGCTATGACAAAAAGAAACAGGAAATAGTCGGAAAAATAAGGTAGGTCATAAAACTAAGGCAGCCATCAGGTGTCAACATGGTCCAAATACAGAGACGTTGCAGTAATGTAATATTTACATGCACTAGGTGTAAGATCTGTACCTTTTGTGCTGACCGTGGCCATGCATTTAGTAGTGCGGACATCCCAGATCCGGATGGTCTTGTCTCCTGATGCAGTTACAAACAGATCTGGGTTGGTTGGGTGCCAACAGAGCTGATCAACACTGTCTCCATGTCCTCTGTAGTTATTCTCCTTTACCTGTGTTGGGTGGAAGAAGAGTTAATGTTGTAAAACAGGAGCAAACAGCAACCCAACAGTTTTATGCAATAAAATAAAAACTAATTTAATAAATAAAAATATCAATACTGTATAAAAAAAAAAGCATGACTACGCTATATAAAAGTATAACTATACTATATAAATACTATAAAAAAGTATTGTAAATACTTAATTTATAAATTAAATAAAGTATTATACAAAAAATGTATAATATATTATTTACTATATTAAAAAGTATAGCATTAATAAAAATGCATAGCTATACTATATAAATTATAGCTATACTACATAAAAAAATCTATACTACATAAACAAATTTCCAACTACTAAAATGTAAAGCTATACTATATAAATTATAACTACACTACATAAAATCTAATTATACTACATAAATAAATGACTTCTAGGTCTATCAGGAACAGCAAGGAAGCTGAGGCATCAGTCACTAGTAACTAATCCTAGTTCAGTTTGTGAACATGGCTATAAATGACAAAGTGTAAGTGAAAGTGAAATACTCCGAACCACTATGCAGCTGAATTCACCTCTGTATTTAACCCATCTGTGCAGTAAAAGTAAAAACACACATATACACACTACAGAACACACACTAGGGGGCACCGAGCACACATGCCCATAGCTGTGGGCAGTCCCTATCCGCAAGCCCGGGCAGCAGTTGAGGGTTAAGTGCCTTGCTCAAGGGCACTTCGGTCGAGTCTTGTCAGTTACAGGGCTCGCACCAGGTATCTTCTGGTCCCAAGGCGGGTTCCTGAACTTGGGGGCAGCTGTGATCTTGAGGTTAAGGAACAAGGCTTGGGAACAGGAGGTCTCAGGTTTGATCCCCACAACCGACAAGACTCAACTCAAGTGTCCTTAAGAAAGGGGCAAGGCACCTACACCATGACTACACCATGTACACTGGGAATGTAAGAGGCTGCCCACTGATCTGGGCATGTGTGCTCACTGCCCCCTAGTGTGCGAGTGTGTGTGTTATTATTATTATTATTGACTCGTGTGCTGATGCAGACATTCGATAAGTCTGATCAGGATAAGACTCTACTCTACTATACTCTACTCTACTATTGAGAGAGCAGTCTGACTGACACTGTGTACCCACCAGGCGGTCTTTCTCCAGGACAAATACACTGGCGGTTTTATCAAACGAACCCGAAGCCAGTCTTCTTCCATCACAGCTCCAGGCGACTGAGTGAACTTTAGCGCTGTGTGCCGGAAACTCCCGACTTTTACTGTTGTTCTTAAAATTCTCGTGCATTTCGTGATAATAGGAGGACGCCATACCGCCAACCGCTCCTTCTTCTTCACTGACTGCTGCTTAAAATACACAGGACATGAAGGCGCCCCCTAGAGTACTGGAGGATCGTTTATAGACTTGTCTCTCTCTTTCTGTGACTCTCTCTCTGCATGTCCACCACACCTGACCACCACACCACAGGGGAACCCTTATCAAGATGTAACACGTGATTGTGTTGTGTTGCGCATGCACAGTGAAGTGGCAGAGAAACTGGTACAGTCTGGTGGTGGCTCCAAAATGGTACGAGGTTTATGTAATTCCATGGGGCCCCCTAGAACGTCTATGAACATCTACAACACTTGAACAAATATTTATACAGTAGTGTGTAAAAGTCTTAGGCATATGCAAAGAAATGTAAAGCAGTGTTTACTATTTGAAAGAAAAACACCACTATGAGCAGTAAAGAAAGTCAGGATTAGGTGTGACTACACTTCACTTTTTTGTTAAATAGTCGTCCCAGGTTAGGATGATACAGTTTTATTAGGGAATT
>JAOVVF010000036.1:14456326-14468225 GCA_028565595.1 Duopalatinus emarginatus | reverse complement strand
TATATAAATGCTCGAAAACTGAATAAGAACTAATAAATAAACACAATAAAAGCAATGCAAAATGAAAATATATTTAGGAAAAATATTTTTCTTTTATTTAACATTATAGTTAGTACCATCAAAATACAAAAAACTCAAATGAAATACAAAAGGTAATAAAAAAGTGCAGGAAGTAACTGCAATATAAAACGATTTGTGGAAATATTAAAATTGTTGAAGTAATTCTTCAATATCAACTTAAATTTAGACATTTCTTACGGTGGTCACAGTTGCTGTAAAACATCCACACAATGATGAGAAACAATGCAATGTTGAAACCACAAACTGGATTCCACACAAGAGCACAGGATATTTTCATTGTAAAAAATATTTCCTTGTCTTCATAAACATCCTTAATAAACACTGGCCCTAAAAGAATAGAAAAGGAAGATAATCAGACTGTAAAATAACAAAGAACAAAATGTCAAGTCACATAAATATTTTGATTTAAATTAGAGTAAATCGGCAAACACGCATTTGTTTGTCAAATAAAATAGATGCTTAACACACATTGGAAAATTACATATCGTATATTCACATACCGTGAAAATGCTGCAATGGCTATTAGAGCCAGGACCAGCTCCAGGGCATAAAAGCAGAGTAAGACAGCATTAAGAATAAATTCAAAACGTAGTATAAAAGTCTGCAGGAGTAGATAGTAGACAC
This sequence comes from Duopalatinus emarginatus, assembly GCA_028565595.1. Classification (NCBI taxonomy): domain Eukaryota; kingdom Metazoa; phylum Chordata; class Actinopteri; order Siluriformes; family Pimelodidae; genus Duopalatinus; species Duopalatinus emarginatus. Next base: position 14,467,520 of record JAOVVF010000036.1, on the reverse strand, counting down.
TTAGTACTGTGCAGGGCACCAAGATAGCGACACTAACAATGAGCATCAGAGAGCGTTCACACAGGTTTCCCTTCCAGCCTGAAAAAGTAGGATTTTAATCACCACATCAGAATCGCTAGATGCCATGAGAAATGCTTATATATGTATGATTTAATAAATCCCAGCATTATTTCACACTGACCATAAAAGAGCCGCAGACATTCCAGACCGAGGTAGAGAAGCAAAAGAACTATATCCAGTATGAGATTAGCCTGAGGGTATGGCAGCAAGATTCCTACAGAGGTGATCATAAATATTATAAGTATGTATCACTTGTTAAAAATAAATGGCATAAATCTACATCAAGTTCACACAACAAAATACAAAGGTGAGTCAACAATTGTCTGCACTTCAGTTATACTAAAGCTTCCGTGGCTGCCTGGTCTTATCAACATTTTCTGTACTAGGTCGCTGTCTCCCCAGTCACTGCTGTGCAGGTTTGAACATGTTACATCAGTTCATTAACAAAGTGAATAATATAATATAATATAATATAATATAATATAATATAATATAATATAATATAATATAATATAACATATTTGTCTTTTCTTAAAGTTACAGACTGTAGCATTTTTTCTTTTATGTGCAATTTGGATTAATTATCCACTAATATTTTAAGGCAATTAAGTGAAATTAAGGCATTCACAGTTGCTTTATGATCATATGTTCATATCTCTCAGTGGAGCGAGAATAAACTAAACTAGGTAACGCTAAGTGCACCTGATAAACTGAAAAAATGAAGATATAACTCACTTTAATTTTGACTAAAGAGGTAAGAAACGTCCAAGAGAAGAAACTGTGATCATTTACCTTTATAGATAAACATTAGTATTTCAGCTATAAAGAAGGCAGCAAAATACCAGCTGTTTAAATAAAACAGGACCTGCAGAGGAAGAGACGACAACTGAGATTTTGTTAAGGGAGATAATATCAATAAAAAAAAATATTTTTTGCTTGTTGTTGTTTTTTTTACACTGAAACAGTGTAGATGTTAATTTAAATAAACAACATAACAGTATAGAAAGAGGAGCAAGAGTTTATTATTATTATTATTATTATTAGTAGTAGTAGTAGTAGTAGTAGTATTATTATTAGTAGTAGTAGTAGTAGTAGTATTATTATTATTATTATTATTATTAGTAGTAGTAGTAGTAGTAGTATTATTATTATTATTATTATTATTAGTAGTAGTAGTAGTAGTAGTATTATTATTATTATTATTATTATTAGTAGTAGTAGTATGAAAGGATACAATGGGATGTCGTCCTAGAAAAAGGAAAAAATGGTTACAAATGATGTTTAACATTGGCTAAAGGTTTATATACTGAAACCAGAGAAATATATAAACTAATCAGGTTATACAAGTCATTAGTTTGGGCAGCATGTTCAGGTTAAAACGGGGATCATCTTAAAACAGCTGTAAATTATAACTATAGCTAACTGCTGAGGTAAATTATATAACCTACCCCTTCATTAAAACAATATAATACACATAAACGTGTACATAAATAAACATTCAGATAACAAAACATCATCATTTATAAAATAAAGCACCATGTTTTACTTGTTATCCACAATTAAAGTGTGTACACACAACAGTTCTGTCGAAATTTGTTAGCAAAGCCTGCTATTAGTTACATGATTTCAGTCTTAACAACAGCCTTACCGTGGGCCGCCATGTTGGATACCATGGAGACGGCGTCGTAATGTGGACGTGACCGTTACTTCTTCTCCAATGAAAAGCTGTGAAATAGGCACATGACTGCAATCCAATCAGAGATCTGAGGACGGGCATGCGTAGTAAAACACTCTCGCCGTGTCAACGTCTGAGGCGCTTCCTTGGTAGAATGGGCGCTTTTAGACTCGTTGCTAGGCATCCGGAGAGCACATAATGGAACGAGCTAGCCTTCAGTTGCGCGTTATAATCGCGCACGGGATTGTAGGCGCTTTAAGGCATGGTTAACAATTCTCTGAATGAAAGCCTTCTGTGGCGTTCCATAACGTAGTATTCTAAAACATTCATTCTAAAAATGCAGCCTTTAAGGATTCTACCTTGTCTCTAATGGAGAAAGAGCAGGTGGTGGCCAGTCAGCAGGTTTCCTGCAGAATGGAGCTCCTTATATTTCAGTGTATGAAAAGTCATGTGTTAATTAAACTACTTAATAATTATTCTTTTTTTTATACTTATATTTTCTTCTGGAGGTGAAAGTGAACTATCTGCCTACTGTGCTTGCACACAGAGAATGTGACCCATCTGTGCAGTGAAACACACACACACACACACACACACACAAGTGCTCAGATTAAGGGGCAGCCCCAAACCACAGCACCTGTGGAGCAGTTTGGGAGGCTTAGGTGCCATGCTTAAGGGCACTTCAGTCATGTCTTGTTGATCGAACCCGGGACTTTACAGTCACAAGACTGGCTCCCTAACAACAAGGCCACGGCTGCCCCTGCTCGTCTTTACAGGTAACATGTAAGAAGTAAAGGTAAGTATACTATATTCCTGCACTTTCAGACACCCAGTATTATCTCTTATACTTCTATGTAAAACCGTCCATGCAGTAAAACACACACATTCACACTAGTAAGCAAACATGCCCAGAGGCAGGGGCAGCCCCTATTCGCAGCTTAAGTTTCTTGCTCAAGGGCACTTTAGTCAAGTTTTATTGGTTGTGGGGATCGAACCAGTGACCTTTTGGTCCCAAAGCTGGTTCCTTAACCACAAGCCTATAGCTGCTCTATTGCATATATTGCATATATATGCTAATGTGCCATTTTAGAATGTAAAATTAATGTACAAGTTCACCACAATGCAGCATGTGCATACTCCTCACACCTATGGGTAATTTAATCTGCATTTAACCTGCATGTTTTAAAAAAGGTTGGAGTAAACAGGAGAACCTGAAGGAAACCCACACAGACACTGGGAGAGATGAGCTGATAAGTCTGGGGATTCCGAAACTGTGAGCCTGAAATACTAGCCATAACGTAACCAGGGCTCATTCAGAAGGCTTCTGCAATTATTTTTTTACTCACAAAACAAAAGAAAGGTACATATAGATGAACAACAAACATGGTTTAATACACATTTAAAATCTGTATAAAGTTAAACATAAAATTACAAAAACATTCTGTTTAACAGAGGAACAATGGCGCAATGGAGGGAGTAGGTGGCAGTCCACTTTGCACCCCTGAAACTGTCCTCTTTCTTTCACAGCTTTTCAGTAATGTACTCATTACTTTTTATTAACCACAGAGCCAGTTCTTTCCTTGTGTTCCTAAAAAGAAAGAGTAAAAATAAAAAGATATTTTAAAGATCAAGGCACAAGAGGCAAATCATAGGAAAACCATGGTTTACAGCAAACACCTGAATGTTTACCGTCACTTTCTCATGGTGTGATGAACTTCTGCAGTGTTCGTCTTTGGCTTCCTCTTCACTGGCAAATATGACATTGCACAGGTTACAGAAGTAGCCCACTACAGGCCGGACAAACTCGGTTCCTGTGGAAAAACACACATTTTTTTTAGAAGACATACTTCAGCAATTAGTGTAATATGTAAATCTCATTACTTACCTATTGGCTCATCTGTTTTGAGAGATTCACTTGAAGACTCTGTGTTACCATTTAGTGAATCACTCTGCTGGTTATTATTGGACTCCTACAACAATAAAATAATAAGCAATAATATTTATGTATTAGTAGCAATACATATAATACATATGTTCTAATAACATCTAGGACTATTTCAACACAAGTATTGTTCAACTGCTTTATTTATTTGTTCATTTATTCTCTTTCATCAAGCCCACTGAGCTGAGATATCTTCTCTCATACACACAACAGATGATGGCTGTGCTGATGATAGACTCCAATTAAGATCTAAACACATTTTTTTCACTATTGATTATTGTGTGTATAGTAATGGCCAGTAAGTAGACCCTTGATCAAATTGTAATGTCAGAAACACCATTCAGTTATCCTTCAGGAATAGAAAGGAAGCTGACATAGACGTGATTGGGTCATAATGCTGGTTTATTAACCACAAGCAAAAATTTATTGGGGCAAGTAAGTTAAAACAATTTCAGATACCTGGCCATGCTTGCATCAACTTCACAATCTACAGGGTAAGTCAAAAGTCAAGACATGTTTCATTTCAGAAAAAAAGGGGAAATTACATATCTGAATACCGCAGCTGGTAATGGGTGAGGGGGCCTATCTTTTAGGCTATGTGCCGAACATGGCCGTCATCATGAACGCCGCCATATTGGATCAATTTTTTCCCAATAGGAAGGTGGTCATGTGTCTGTGACTTTTGACTTACCCTGTAGCATTGGAATACAGTACGAACAAGAATATGCGAAAGATGTATGGATGCAAAGATGGACAGACCAATGGCAAAAATCATAAAATGACAAGAAGGTGGCTGTGGAAGAAAAATCTAATCAGTTTCCCTGCTGGTTAAAATAATTCGATATGAATCTTATAAACATTGAACAACTAATTTTTGCGACTAACAAGAATCTCAGAAAGACGCACACAGTCAACCAATGGGCCATAGTTAGCCACAAGCGTCTTTGTATGTAACAACTTTATGTGACTAACAGAAGGGAAGCTATGATTCCATTTTAAATAAAACCTTTAACATGTAAAGTGTCTGACCGCTTTTCAAATTAACTGCATAATGTTACTTTTTGACCTAAATCGATACTGTGTCCTCAGCAAAGATCTGTACTCACCTTGGACATTTCTCCTTCTTTAATCTCTTCATCATCAGAATCAGAGTCCACATTAAACCTAAAAAAAATGCGTGGAGTTACACATGCCCTGCATTCATTCTGATAGGTTTGGCCTCTTTCAACAGAACAGCACGCTACAACATGTGTGTAGAGATGTCAAATACCAAATACCATATTTTTGCCATTCCCACCAAAATGACTAGATCTCAATGTTATCGAACACATCTGGGATGCCATGCAACACACTGTGGAACACTGAAATCCTACACCTCAGAATACAACAGAATTGTATACTGCTCTGCAGGAAGTATGGTGTTTATTGCCCTACCAGGTATTAGACTGGTGTACTAGTTGTTCTGTCATTTAAGTGTATAGGATTAATATACATGTAAAAAAAATTACCCTTCTTCTGGTAGCTCGCAGTATTTCTCAGACACTTTAAACTTCAGGACTTTACCGCGTAATGCAACATCTTTATTTTTAGAATCAGTTGCGACTTTCTCAGCATCAGCTGTGAGCGCCATTTCAACAAACCCCTACGAGAGAAGGTACTTTAACAACCATATTACAGTCTTGAAAATAGCTGATAAATATAGCTAATAAATAATAAAAAAAAAATCTTTAACTGTTAGGTGTGCTAAAAATGTGAAAACATTTTTACCTTTTTGCAAGTGCGAAACAGCACATGGTGGATAACGTCTCCATATCGCTTTATGATGTTCAAAAAATCGGAGTCTGTATAGTCTTCAGGGCCTGGCAGATTCCTGACCTCAAGGACTTTGCCAAAAGTTTCCTGAAATGTAGTAGTAATAATAATAATAATAATAATAATTACAAAAGAAAACCTAATCTGAATTCTTAAAGCAATGACCTCCACAAAAACAAGTGTAACAGGTTTACCTTGAGGTCTTCAGTCACTCCCTCAGCATCCTGTTCTTCTTTAGGCTGATCATCAGGTTCTTCTAGGTCTTTTAATGAGTCTAGGTCCTCTTCTATGTTCTCTGATGATTTGGGTTCTGCACTTGTTTTGCTGATACTTTCTTCTTTAGGTGATTCAGATTCATCAATTTGCTTCATATAGGAGAAAGAATTTGTGGACGTGACTACTTTATTTGATATTTGTTTTTTTTTTTATGGGGTTCCGTAGAGTTTTGCCCGAAATTTACACATTTCTCCCCTATCACACGACAGCTGCCAAAACGGGAGGGCAAAATGCTTCTTCCCCCAGCGAACCACATCTTTTCAAACTGCTGCTTATGCAACCTTGGGGAGGTGAAACACTTGGAGGAAAATGCTACCACCCACTTCTGTATGCATGAGCTAACAAACACTCAGAATTGGCTAGTTTTACTAGGGCTACTGACCCCTTCTTTCCTAAGAGCGTGGCCTATTTTGCTTTCTTGAGCTTAGTTATGTTTAGCTGTGGCATCATCAGGATTCAGGGAGAATAAACCCAAGCCCAACAGATACAATTTTGTCACAGATTAATAAAAATCTGTTTGAATCTAAATGGGCTAACATCTAAACTGTTCTAACACTACTTTGGTAAAGAAAAAAAAAGACTAACCTCAGTTTTTGGAATTGAGGTCTTCAAGTCATCTGATTCTGAAACACAAACAAGTGCAGTTATTTATACTTATTAAGTCTGTAGTCTTGATTTTCAAGATTTAAAACAAGGAAAAGCTGCCATGTTTTGACAGAAAAGAAGACCTTGACAATCTGAAAGATCTTTTTTTGTGAATTCATCTAAGGTCACACCATTTTCAATGAGCTTGGGAAGTTCGCCGTCTTCCTGTGAAAAACAAAAAGTTAAATTTAAAATTTGGATTCAAATTCATATTAAAATGAATATACATTTACTGAACTGTTTATTGAGAACACATCCAGACCTGCTCATTCATGTAGTTATCCATTCATGAGACACCAGCACAATGCATAAAAATCAGGTCAAAGGACATCAAAAAGCAGAACAGTCTATTGAATTTCTACCAAATTGTGCAAAAAAACATCTTTGTGGCAGTGGGAGAACCGTTAAGTGTCTGTGTGAGCAGAGAGAAGCAGTTGAAGGTAGTAAGTATGATTAAGTGATGATTTCACCCATAAAGAATTGTCCCTAATTTGTGTTGGGTTTCAGTTAGATCGAGGCAGATGAAAACAGGAGAGACGAGTGCCTCGAGAGAACAATCTAAGCCAAAACAGCTGTGAGGGTATGCCTGTGTATGTGTAAATTACAGACAAGTATCCAGTGCAGATGAGTAAATCAGTAAATAAAATTGTATAATCTCATGGGAGCTGTCAATGACCTGTGGAAGCTTTTCTTCCTGCAGCGGGGCAGGTTTAGCCTGCTGCTTGGTGTACTCCTCTGACTCTCCAGTATTTTGTGGAGAGGATGGGAGGGGTTTCTCATGACTGCGGTCACTTATGCTAGTATCCGCCTCTCCGACTCCACTTTTTCCAGAGCTGAAAAGTGCTGAAAACGAAAGTAGTAAAACTAATACTAAAAATCCCTGTGTTATGATCTCAAACTTGCCCCATCCCCTTCATTTCTTTATCATCTTGTAACACTGGTGCCAAAACCCAGGATCTGAAGGACGATACTTGGGTTTACTAAATGTGCTCAGCTACAGAAATTTGTAAAGTGGTTGTTGTACTGCCCATGTTGAACTCAGAAGAAAGGTGAAAGCTGTGGCTTCTGCGACAGTGACTCTGAAGAGGAAGAAGCTGGGACTGGAGGTAAATAAAAAAAAAAATGTGTCCAGATTTACCCCAGTCCCCTGCAGAGACCACCGCTCCTATCCAGAGAGCTCAGGTGGTCCAGGTGCAAGCGTGTTTTTGCCTCTGCCTGGTTGCACTAACCACACTGAGATGCCCCCAGGGGTGGTGGAACCCCAACCAGTTACCTGAACACAAAAACATGCAGTTCAGGCAGACCTTCAAGCAATGCTCAACCTGGCGGTAATCAAGGATTCCCACAGTGAGTAGAACAGCCGGGGGTTTCGGTACCCACCAGACGGTCTGCTTCTGGACATTACAAATTTTAAGTATACATAATGTCTCGCATTAATGAACTGACGGCTCACTTTCATTGGTACTGGATTTAACCAAGGAACATTGGCAGATTCCAGTCCAAGGGATTTGTCTCAGGGGAAGGAGTACCCAATGCTTTACAAAGTCAATGTACAGCATGACTGAGAAAGAGTGCCTGGCCATTAAGTGAGTCCTCATACTTTCGGTATAACCTTTTGGGATGCTCTTTCACCCTTCAGTCAAATTATGCCCCCACTCCAGTGGCTCCACCACATCAAAAATGCCAACATGTGAGATGATTTATTTGTATGTCACTCTAGCTGTTAAAATTCTAGGGGCACAGATCGTGCCACTCACTGGACATTTTCACTTACTGGACTCACTGGACCAGCCTGTCCAACCCCAAAGTCACAGAGATCATATTTTTTAAATTACCCTATTCTGATGTTTGATATCAATACAAAATAAAGCTATTGCACTGCTGTCACATGACTGACTGATAACTGCATGAATGAGTAGGTCTACTGATGTTCCTAATAACTTGGTTATTCAGTGTATACGTTGAACACAATTCAGGACCTTCTTTATTTCTTGTTCTTCACGCTCTTCAAACTTTTGACCCTCCTTCAGACTGTATGATGCTTCTGATGTATCAGCATTTGGAGAATCTTCTTCAGTCTTTTCCTGTTCCTCTTTAGTAACGTCTGTTATATCCATTGGCTCTGATGGTAAATTCTCCTGGTCACTTGTGGACTCATAATCATCAACACCATGTACCAATTCTTCACCATCATCTGCTATCACTTCTAGCCCCTCAAGGTCACTGTCTGAATCCATGCTTTCAACATAGTTGTTGCTCACACTTCCCATTTCCTCTGTATCTGCTCCTGATTTTGTAGGTTCTTCTTCAGCAGCAGAGCTTGAGGAATGGCATGGTTGTGAAGAAATGCTAGAGCTCTGCTTGGATTTTTCAGAATCTTCCTTTTTTATGTGGCTCCTCTGTAATGAATGGTTCCTTTTGGGGCTCGCAGGAGTCTTCTCTGATGAGCATCGTCTTTTGGGACTAAATTGAGTCGTCTCTGATGAGTGTCTTTTTTTGGGACTTGAATGAGTCCTCTCTGACGAGTCTTTTCTTTTAGAGCTAGAATGCGTTTTTTCTGACAAGTCTTTTCTTTTAGAGCTAGACTGTGTCCTTTCAGATGAGTGTCTTCGTTTAGGGCTAGAATGAGTCTTTTCTGATGATTGTTTTCTTTTAGGGCTAGAAGGTGTCATCTCTGATGAGTGTCTTCGTTTAGGGCTAGAGCGATACCTAAGGCTAGAGTGGGTCTTCTCTGATGAACGTCTTCTCTTGGGACTAGGACAGTCTTTTTGAATGCAGTCTCTCCTGTGGATGCGAGAGCTCCGGGATTGTGTTTTGTCATTAACATCTGCTTCTCTGTAATATGTGCCAGAGAAAGACACCATTTTTAATATATTTGAATATATTTTATATATAGAGTCATATGAATGAATGAAAACTACTTGCCTTAATGAGTTATATTCAGAGAAGTTGACTTGAATTACTTTGCCTTTAAATTTCAGATGATTGGCTGAGTAGTGTTCAACCAATCTTTTGGCTTCTGATAAACAAGTCATTTCCACATACCCCTAGATCAGTATTAGAAAATTTTAGGTGTGCAGTTATGAACTAACTTTTCAAAAAGGCCTATTCTGCCATCTTCAATTTCCACACTAATGAATATTGAACTTCCACATATGCAATAAACTTGTTACCTGGTTTGACAGAAACAAGGACTTTTTGACAGATCCAAAACGTTTAGCAATGGCAGTCAACTCTGTAGTGACACCATCTCCAGCAGGTAATGGTGTGAAGCTCACAACTCGAGAACTCAGCTAAATAAATAAATAAATAGATTAATTAACTAATCAACTGAAGAATTAAATATACAGTAATAAGTGGCAACATACAACTTACTTTATCTTTCGCTTGTGACATCATCATGTCTGAAGTATTTCCTTTTGTGGAGCCATGTTGTATGAGATACAGCACAATTACTATATGTTATGATGATAACATTTTTTTACATGTTCAGAAAGATGAGGACTTTTACCTTGTGTTTCAGTAGTGGTGGGGTCATCATTTCTAATAAAAAAGACAATTTATAGTTATAATTATGTTTTTAAGTGTACAACGACATCATATTTCAAATTTGTGAGAAAATTTGCTTACCTTCTAGTAGATTTAACAGTTCCATCCCACTCTGGGTACCTACAAAAACAATCACTTTTAATGTAAATTTATCTGTAATCTGCTTCACACTATACATATATGAAGTATTTTAATAAATACACTGGAGCAGATTATTGTTCCTGTTTATTTATATTTATCAGATGCATGTGAAGGGGATGTACACTGACATGCCAAAAATCATTGGACAGTAACTAGTATAGTGTAAGGCACCCTCTAGCCCAATAAAGTGCAGGAACTTGAAGTCGGGTCGACTCATCAAGTGGACAGGTGTCGTCTGCAGGGATGTTGAGCCATGCGTTCTGGATATCCACCCACAGCTTTGTGGTAATTGTAAGTGCAGAATCTTGGATTTGAATTAACTAATCCACCACATCCCAGAACATCCCAGCATATGGCTTTACTGAGCCTGGACCACACATGAACCCTCCTATCAGCCCGAAAGTATTGGTACTGTGACTCATCGGACTATTGCAGATGTTGCCAGTCCCCTAGGATCCATTTAGTAACCTCACAGTGAAGGTGTTTTAGTACTTAGTACTGTAGTCTAGAGCACCCTTCTGCTGACCTGCAAACGTGATGCACAACCAGATGCCAGCTGGCAGTGTTCCTGAGAAATCTTGGCCTCCAGTTCACTAATATTCTTTGGTTTGTATGCTACCACCACTTTTATTAAATCCAGGAAATTGTGATCACCACTTTAAAATCTTCCAGGACTGGTAGATTTGAGGTACGCTTGAGATCAGAATATTTAATCGTGATATTATTTTCAGCTATACTGCCCAGCCCTAGACTGTACATTATGTTTTACACACAAAATGACTAGTAAAAGTATATTTTCTACTATAAAATGTAAAATCCTTTGTATATGATGGGGGAACGATTTAAACGCATTCAGTAACAGGTCTGTGAACTGATTAAATGATTGACTTACTTTTCCATAAGTTTAAGCCGGCTAGTAGCATGCTGACCACTGGTGATATGTACAGACCAGTCCTACAAAAAGAAAGACATTGGCATACATCATAAACTAATAAAGTAATAAATTATACATTAATTAATTAGTTTTTTTCATTGTAGCTGGTATTTTGGGTATATAAATATAAGAAAAGTGACTCTGAGAAAACTACTTACCT
>JAOVVF010000036.1:14424509-14451475 GCA_028565595.1 Duopalatinus emarginatus | reverse complement strand
GGCTAATGTTAATGTTCATGAGTCCACCATCAGAACACTAAGCAAAAATGGTGTGCATGGCAGGATTGCAAGGAGAAGAACATTGCTGCTCGTCTGCAGTTTGCTAAAGATCACGAGGACAAGACAGAAGGCTATTGGAAGAATGTTTTGTGGACGGATGAGACCAAAATAAACCTTTTTGGTTTAAATGAAAAGTGTTATGTTTAAAGGAAGGAAAACACTGCATTCAAGCATAAGAACCTTATCACATCTGTGAAACATAGTGGTGGTAGTATCATGGTTTGGGTAGTATCATCTGTTTTGCTGCATCTGGGCCAGGACGGAACAATGAATTCTGAATTACATCAGAGAACTCTAAAGAAGAAAGGTTAGGACATTTGTCCATGAACTAAACCTCAAGAAAAGGTGGGTCATGCGGCAAGACAACGACCCGAAGCACACAAGTCGTTTTACCAAAAAATGATTAAAGAAGAATAAAGTTAATGTTTTGGAATGGCCAAGACAAAGTCCTGAAGTGAGCAGTTCATGTGAGGAAACCCACCAAATCCCAGAGATGACGCTGAAAGCTGAAAGGCTAAAATTCTGCAAAGCTGGTGTTCAGGACTGATCAACAGTTACCGGAAACATTTAGTTGCAGTTATTGCTGTAAACTATTGCTGGGTTCACATACTTTTGCCACTTACAAATAAGTAATATTGGATCTTTTTGCTCAATAAATAAATGACAAAATATAATATCTTTCTCTTTATCTACTTTTAGGAAAATCTGATGATGTTTTAGGTCATATTTATACAGAAACATAGAAAATTCTAAAGGGGTCACAAACTTTCAAGCACCACTGTGATAGAAATATGACAAAACAGGCCACATCTGGCCATGAAAGGTAAAAATCTATCTTTCATTCACATCCTCAATGCTTCAAAAATTGTGTGACTGTCCAAATACTGTATTATGCAAGTGTGTGTGTCCAGTATCAGCCTACTGAATGGCCAGTAAGAGTATGTCAATTCTGTGGCTGATACTGTAACCTTGTTGTTTGCCTCGTCATTACAACAACCTGTCTAATCTGTCTGATCTAATCTATTCAACTCTATCCTTTTTGGCTAAAAAAATACTTTTTTACTGAAAGCCATTATCAGCACCGATGGATGGTAAAGCCAACATTTGCTCATGTTTTCAAATGCAAATACAAAGTAATGAACTTTTTGCAGGATTTCAGGTGTCAAAAATAAAGCAGCTTACACTGACATGCCAAAAGTCATGTGATACCAGTATGTTAATAGTTGATCAAGTAGCGTTACCTCAGGGTTGGCAATACCCACATCTGTCTAAGGCATGAGGTGTTATAAGGATGAACTCTGGCCAGTGTGCTCATGGATAAAATTATCAGAGTCTAAAGGAGGCATGATAATGAGTGCCAGATGGACGAGAAAGTACATTTCTGGAGTTGTGAGGGCATTTAATATTCCCTGATCCACAGTGTCATGTGTCAACTGGGTATACAAGTCAATACCGCCCACAGTGGACAGCTGTCTAACAGTGATTGTAGCCAGCGGTGTCTGGCTAGAATTGTCCATGCGAACAGACAAGAACGCTGGCAGAAATCACATACATCCCACAGGTCAGTGCAGTGTTCCTTAACCTCCATGGGATATGGGAGCAGAAGACACACCAGAGTTCCTCTGTTAACACCATGACACCGGACACAGAGCCTGGGGAATGTGCTCACTGCTCCCTAGTGTGTGTATGTGTGTATTTTTACCAAACAGTAAGTTAAATGCGGATCAGATTCCTTTGGGTGTAAAGCACAGTGGTCAAGGAGTGGTTTACTTTCACTTTCACTTACTATTTATTCTCTCCTGCAGCCTTCAACTTGGATGCCTGTATTACATTTTTCCTTTGCTAGCATTTTTATACATAGGCATTTTTGATAAAATAAAGCGTTTAATGATATGATTTTCCTAGTTTTACATGGTTGCACTACATGACCTGGAAAGTGTTCCTGTTAGTCGAACAGTAATACATGTCAGTTGGGCTCATCTGAACAATGCAAAATGATGTTTAACATTATTTCCTCTTTTTAATAGTAATATTAACGTTATAATAAAACTATATTACGAAGTTCTATATTTAAAAATATAAATAAAACTCCCATATTTACGGTTGTGCCACACTGACAGTTGAGAACATACAAAAAGTTGGGCTGGACAAAAGCTTTCAATTATCTCAAGGACTTTTGGTTAAAAAATTTGGTTTAGTCAAAAGCTTATAAACATAAAGCTGTGCAACTTTGTTTCATTTTTTAATTAATTATCATTAAACACAGGGTTTTAGTAGCTTTTTTAGACTGGTCATTTGCACGGCGGTTGCGCCACCTGACATTTTAGGGATTTGAGGTGCCAAAAGTATATATCATAAAAATGTACTAAAACGTAACCTAAAATAAATTTTTTAAACCTAAAAAAATATTTTACATATTTACAATATGATACATGTCATGAACTGATTAAAATCATTTTACTCTACTAATAATAAAAACAACATTAAAATTAATAATAATAATAATAATAATAATAATAACAGACAAACACAAAACATGTGCCTGTTATTGACCTGATATTTTAGTTTATTTGGCTTTTTTTTTATTTTTATTTGCTTTAATTTTGTGTATAGTGAGTTTTGTACAGACAGAGACATGCTACACTCATTTATATTAAATTACACTCAAGTCATCTGGAGATGTTTTATATATATATACTAACTACAAATAGACATTCGTGTGAAAAGTAATTAATTAAAGAGATAAATATTGTTATTTTTCAGGAGATGATTTGAGCAGAAGACATCAGACTGACTCGTCTCTACAGCTAGCTTAGCGGCTAATATTCACACTGCTGACTGAACGCTATTGTTTTACCACCTACAGAAAAGTATCTCTTCATTAAACACTAAAACCGAACTGGCGATAGAGATAAATAAAAATAAAACATAAATATAACATACCTTGTTGAGTTTAGTCGATGTAGCCTAGCACCACAGCTAACTGAAATTCCGCCCGCAGGAGAAGTCAGGGACATGAGGCAAAATAAAAGTCTCCATATGACACAAGTTAAACACAAAACACTGGCATTATTTTTACTATAAAGGGTTAAACTTCATTACACTTGACATTTTTTACACTTTACAAGTTGCACATTTTATTGCAAAACAATATTATTTCAGAACAGGGATTCAGTTTTACACACAGTCACTGTAGAGACAATAACATGACAAAATGACATCAAATTACTGTAGGCTCCAGTGTAAAAAAAAATATATATATATATTCATTAAAAAAAAAAAAACATTAACTCAATACTGCTTTGAATATATTTTGGTTTATTCTTTGAACTGCCCTAAATTGCAGTTGGAACTCAGACATATATATATATATATATATATATATTTAAAAGTAATCAGACACCCACATAAAAATAAAAACTGGTCCCATTTTAGACTCAAGATGTTGTGTCAAGTGTCTTTTCCTACAGTTGGTGTGGTACAGCGGTAACATCACTGGCTCCCATGTGAGAGACCTGGGTTCGATTCCCGGTCTGGGCAGCCAGTCGGTGCTGCAAGACTCCTAACACTACGTTGGCCTACTTGTAATACCAATAACCTTGCAAGTTGTCTGGATAAGAGTGTCTGCCAAATGCTGTAAATGTAATGTATATATATATGTATGTGTGTGTGTGGTAAATTTGTGTATAAATAAATTTGTATATATGTATACCTCAGGGCAACATATCCAACTTACCTACAACATGTGTCTTTGGGGAGGTGGGAGGAAACCAGAGCACCCAGCGAGAAACCCACACGGGGAAAATACACTAAACTCTTCACAGACAGAGACCGGAGCAAGGGCTCAAACCCACAACCCTAGAGCTGGGTAGCACTTTCAACAGTCTGTGATGGTTTGGGGTGCAGTGTCATTTGCTGGTGTTCGTCCACTGTGTTTTAAGTCAACACATCTGTCTGCTAGGAGATTTCAGCACACTTCATGCTTCAGCCTACTGACAAGCTTCACAGAAATGCAATATTTTTTAACTGCAGGACTCAGTATGGGCCTACAATATGCAAAAACTGACACTAAATAGTTTGTTGACCAAAATATTACTTTGCTTAATTGCTTAATACCCAACTCTCTGAACCTGAACACTATAGAGAATTGGGGCATGTCATGAGAAAAATGAGAAACACCCAAATTAGCAATATAGACAAGTAAAGTCCACTATCAAAGCAACCTGAGTCACTAACATCTCAGCAACTTGATGCGAGTTTGTAATATAGCTTTAATATAATTTTACCGAGTCATGTTGGTAGAAAGGGGTGAATAAATACAGTTGGATGAATAAATATCCATCAGGATTAGTTAATATAATGGGTTTGTTGTTGGAAAGGTGGTTGCAGCACAAAGATAAAGATATTTAATGATTGGTTAGAGAGTTAAATTATTTGTTACATAAAGATGTAATCTGACCTGAAAATCAAACTTTCACATATTTCAATTTAAAGCATAATAATAAAGGGAATTATCATAATCTGTTCTGCACTAGTTTTTCAGAAAAAAAAAAAAACCCAAATAATAAAAATCAATGCATATTATTTAAAATTTACAGAAATTCATTACAACCAGGAAACCTTTATGTGAGGAAAGTTTTTAATGTTAGCAAAGGTTGAACACAATAAAAAAAAAAAACACAATTAGCCAACAGCCATAGAAGGGCACTTTTCTTCTATTGAGAATAAAGCAACAATGGCTAAATGATCGAATCAACCTACAAATTACACAAATACTGTACAATGGCAATGACATTCCTCAGTTCTTCTCACGATTACCCTGTGCTTTGGCCTTCTCCTTTTCCAAGTGTTTCTAGAAAGCAAAGAAAAAGTTGAAGTTGAATGAATACAACTTGCATCTGTATGTGTCTGTATTTAATACAGGTTAGTGATGTATTAAAACACCTAAGCCCTATGAAATCACCTTGAGTTTCTCATAGTGTGCCTGGCTACTGCAGTGAACCTTTTTAGCAGCGTCTTCACTGGAGTAAAAAACTAAGCACACTTTACAGTAGTAGCCCATCTTCAGAAACTCCACGCCTGAAATAAAATTTACAAAAATGAATAAAAACTAGTTGTTTTTAACAAACAGGTGGAGAACTGAAGTTTAGGCTTGTATAATAATGGGTGAAATAACAAGTTTCCACATGCTAAAGCAAAAGTATCATTTTTACAAAGTATTTAAAAAAATTGTAATAGGCCACTCCTTTGATTTTTTAAAAATATTTCGCTGTTTTCAATTTTTGGATATAAATTAGGCCCATTTCAATTCCAGGTTGTATACCTAGAACATGTGGAAATGTTCAAGGAGGTGAATATTCATTCAAGACACGGTAATTAATCCATAATCAGGATCAGGCCCTTATTAAGATTTTGCCTTTGAGTCTAAACTGATGACTTACCCACAGGGATGTTTGGCTGATATGCACCAAGGGCATCTGTAGCAGTTTCAGGCTTATTGACAGACTCCGTTGAAGGCATAGGAGGTTCAGTCAGTTCTTGGCTCTTTTCACAGATGGCAGTTGATGCAACAGATGAAGGCTCAGTAGGAGGAACATCAGTGTTACTCTCAACCTTCTGCTAAATACAGAGAGATAAAGTTAAAAGCAAAGGTAACAGGAATCTAAACCATTTCCAACACATGCAGAAAAAGAATAAGAAAATAAAGACCCTGAAAACTGACCAGTGTTAAATCTGTGTTGTGATCTTTGACGTGCTCACTGTTCACTTCAGATACTCTCTCAGAAGTATCAGCTTTGACCTCCACCTCTTTCTTTTCAGACTCTATCTTCTCCATCACCTCCTGTATACTCGGATCTTTCTCCTCATTAAACTTTTCCTCTGTAGATTTTTTGGATGGAGGCTCCTTTTCCTTTAGGGTGATAGCTTTTGCTGTGGAACTGCTTTGGCTTTCCTCTTGCTTTTCAGAGTGCTGCCTGTGTGCCATGTGAAAGAGTCATTTACGGTTGTTACATACAATAGAGATATTTCTCAAACTCACACGCACACACACACACACACAAAGAGAGAGAGAGAGAGAATTTTTATATTTAAAGAATTACCCTTCTTCTGGCATGTTACTGTGTGTTACGTCTTGATTTTTAGAATCAGCTGCAACTTTCTCAGCATCAGATGTGGGCACCAATTTATCAAACCCCTATGAGAGAAGTTAGTATACCAATCATTTTCCAGTTCTGTTAGTATGGTCAAAACTGGGTCCCTCAGGACCCATCAGATCAAATTACACCATTACATATGAACCACTGCATATTGTGAACAACCAAGAAGATCTGTTGTTTCAGAAATTCTCTGACCCTTCTTGAAAAAAATGTATTGGAAAACTGGAACGTGTAAGGACCTGATTTACAAGGACCAAACTCTGGTAACTGGTGTAAATGTTAAGGCTAATTATAATCTCTACAACAACCCCCACAGATAAAATGTAGTCACAGACTACTAAAAAATCTGCATGAACCTGAACCAACATTTTATTTCATCTCATCCCTTTTCAGGTGATAACAAAAAAAACACCAGTTTTCAAAAGACTAACCTCAGTTTTTGAGACAGAGGCCTTTGGGTTGTCCGATTCTGAAATATATACAAGTACAGTTAATTACAAGTTTATTAAACTGACTTAGAAGAACTAAACAAACAGGAAATGCTGCCATGTTCTGGCAGAAAAGCAGACCTTGACAATCTGAAAGTTTTTCATCCATGAATTTGTCTAAGGTCACACAATCTTCAAGGGTCTGGGGGAAATCCTGGTCCTCCTTTAAAGAAAAACCCAAAACAAGTGTAAACCCTTTAATTATATTTTTATAAAATGTATACACATGTATTAATGTAGTTATTAGGAATTCATGTGACAGCAGGACAATGAATAAAAGCAACACAGTTCACAGTTTTTGTGACCCCCCAACAACAACCGAAATTTGTTCTGTGTCTGTATGATTTTAGGCACTGCTGCCAGATGATTGTCTGATTACTAAATATATGAGTAGGTGTGTTCCTAATAATTTGGCCAGTCAGTGTACACACTGTGGTTAACATCAGTGTTTCAGGAAAAGTACCTCTATTTCTTTGTTTTCATGCTGTTCAACCCTCTGGCCCTCCTTCAGACTGTTTGATGCTTCTGACTTATCAGTAGTTGTAGATGTTCCTCCAGTCTTTTCTTGGTCCTCTCTGTGATCGGCGGTTACATCCATTGGCTCTGATGGTAAATTCACCTGGTCACTTGTTGTAGACTTATCATCAATGCCATGCACCAACTTTTCACCATCATCTGCCATCACCTGTAGCCCCTCAACGTCACTGTCCGAATCCATGTTTTTGCCCACACTTCCCTTTTCATCTGTACTAGCTCTCCGTTTGGATTTTTGAGAGTCTTCTTGCTCTTTTATATATCGACTCCTAGAAGAGTGACTTCTGTCTGATGAACGTCGTCTTTTGGGACTAGAATGTGTCCTCTCCGATGAGCGTCTTCTTTTAGGGCTAGAGCGAGTCCTTTCTGATGAACGCCTCCTCCTGGGACTAGGAGAGTCCCTCTGAATGCTGTGCCTGCTTGGGCTAGATCTCCTATGGCTGCGAGAGCTCCGGTTATGTGTTCTGTCCCTAACATCTACATCTCTGGAACATAAGCAAGGCAAGGTTACCAAATTGTGAAATCTAAAGACAACGGATACACATACTATAGGCTATAGAAAATGTATGAAGACCACCAATATTCATAAGAATGCATGAAATCGACTTGCCTTAGTGAGGTATATTCACAGGAGTAGCTGATCTGAACTATTTTGCCTTTTAATTTCAGCTGACTGGCCGAATAATGTTCAACTAATTTCTGGGCTTCTGATAAAGAGCTCATTTCCACATATCCCTGGATAAGAGATAAAGAGAAGTATTAGAAAGCAAAAGAGAGGTAGACAAAAAATAACTGCATTTGTTCAGTAATGCAGTTTTTCTTATTTCAACTACTTCCTTTTTAGGGTTTAGACGATTTTTTATCATACGCAACTTTAAATGAATTATGCCACACAACGAAATGGGCAGACACACATTATCTTGCAGCCTACAGTACAGTCATTTTAATAGTTAACACTAAAGATAGTAAAATGTAGCTACAGATAGCTAATATTTATACTTAGAACTAGAATTATAATTTACACAATAATCAATATTTAACTTCTACATATGAAATAAACTTGGTACCCGGTTAGGCAGAAACAATGATTTTTTGATAGATCCAAAACGTTTAGCAATGGCAGTCAACTCTATAGAGATACCATCTCCAGTGGGTAATGGTGTAAAGCTTACAACTCGAGAACTCGGCTAAAAAAGAAAAAAGAATAAATTAGAAACCAAGACAATACATCAATGGAAGAATTCAAATATGCAGCGTTTTTATATGTTTTATAACACATACATCTAAATACACAGATAGATTGACAGATAGATAATTAGAGTACTATTACTGGGCGAACCCGCACTTTAGACCTCCCCTCCATCCCTCCAGGAGTGAGGGCTGCAGTATGTACATTGCATTTTTTATTATGTTTGTTTCACAATAACACACAACCTCGAGTGTTCTATTGCTTTTATACAACAGATCGGGAAAGAAATCAAGAATGAAATAAATAAACTGAGTCGTGAATATGTTTTAATTACTGGCATTTCCTCCCGCAAAATTATATATACTGAATAAAAACATAAACGCAACACTTTTGATTTTGCTCCCATTTTTCATAAGCTGAATCAAAACGGGCCTTTTTTGCATGTAGAAAAAGTCTTAGATCTTTAAGTTCAACTCATGAAAAATGGGAGCAAAAACTAAATGGGAGAGTTTACATTTTTGTTCAGTATAATTCCTTAACCAGTAGCTTGTTACTAGGTCACAGAAACTTTCTCCAATCACTCAATGTTCAGCTTCAGTCTTCATCAGTTTAGTTTGGTTTTAGGTCATTTTCTCAGGGCATTTACGTTACTTTTTGGGTTATTATATAACTTATAGTCTCACTACATTAATTCCTATATTATTGTTTTGTGAATGCGAATAAAAAGTGCTGTTATGGAGAAATATACATTACAGTTCACTTAATTAAAGCAATAAAAGCTCCAAGTTAATGAAGAGATCAGCAGTGAAGTAGATTATTTATACTCAAAATCAGACAGAGTGATCTGAGGTGTGGTTATAATGTAAAGAGGAACACATGGTGTAAGTGACACAAATAAATAGACAATAGAAAATAGACACGGGGGATCTGTGTGACTGATGTGAACGTGGGTCTGGTCCAAAACACCTCATTCATATAGATGCATTAACTGTGTTCATTAGTCACGTGATGCGCAAATATTATTGTCCTTATTTTTTCTCTCAACATTGTGTGCCCCCCACCGCCCCCATTATGCCGCCCTGGGCAGCTGCCCATACTGTAGCTACTGTAGCAGTGCTATTTAAAAAGAAAATGAATTTATGATTATGGCGATAGCATTATACAAAAATGAATAGTTTGTATTACCTGAGGATAAACGAAATCTACACAGACAGAAAATTCAACTGGCTTTTCCTGAACTTTCAAAGGGTTTCCTGAAAAGTATTTCACTACATCCTCAGCTTGGTCTTTTGATTCCATTTCCACGTATGCCTGAAAACATACATAAGAAAATGAGTGAGAAAGAAACATGCAAACATATAAATACATACACCCGCTAAACATAATAATCAAACAATACCATTCTCGGAAACATTCCAACTCGCACAACGTCTCCGAACTGCTCAACCAATTTTCTCAGGTATCTTTCTTCCAGTGTACTGGAATCAAATTTAACGCAAACCACTTTGGCCTGTGTTGACAAGCAAATTTCAATTATTTTGAGTTAAACAATCAAAGACAAAAGGCAGTAATGGCAAAACACAACCTACATCATCTTTTCCTTGTGACATCTTCACGTCTGAAGTACTTTCTTTCGAGGATCCATCTTGTATGAGATACAGCACAATAACTATATGTTATCACTACCGTTTTTAACATGTACAAGAAAAGATGAGAACTTTTACCTTGAGCATTAGTAGAGGTGGGACCATCATTTCTAGTAAAATGACAAAACATAGTCTAAAAATTAAGTGTATAACAACTGAATCACATTTCAAATTTGTGAGATATTTTTTTTTTACCTTCTAGCAGATCTAACAGTCCCATCCCACTCTGGGTACCTACAAAAATGTAATCAATCATGAAATTCATCTGTAATCTACTTAACACTGCAAATATACACTAATCAGACATGAATTTAACTGCCCATCTAAAGAGCTACACTGATTACCAGTTCACTCGTTTGGTAGTTATTAACCACTACATACTGGAACACAAGAGCTGCTGTTTTGGAGATGATCTGACCCAATAATCACAATCTGACATCACAATTTGGCTTTTGTATGGTCACTCAGATTCTTATACTTGCCATTTTTCCTGCTGGAAACACAAGATTTGAGAACTGACCATTTACTTACTGCCTACTATATCCCACCCCTTGACAGTTGCCAACGAAAAAAGATAATCAATGTTTGTCACTTCACCCGTGATTTAATGTTACTGATCAGTGCATGAAGTACATTAATAAATACACTAGTGCAGACTATTGTTCTTGTTTATTTATATATTTAACAGCCGTGTCTGAAGGGAATATAACAGTCATTCATTTGGTAAATGTCTGAAGCCAGTAAGTTGAAGTAATAATATATTTTCTTGTGCAAAATGTAAAATCTCTTTTAAATCCTGTATCAGTGCATTCAGTAGTAAATCTCTGAACTGACTGACTGATTGACTAACCTTTCCATAAGGTCAAGTTGGCTCTTAGCATGCTGACCACTCGTAACATGTACAGACCAATCCTACAAAAAAAAAAGGAATGAAAGAAATTGTGTACATTATAATCACTATTGTAATTCTGTGCGATCAAATCAATAATAAGAAGTCTGAAAAAAGCACAGTGCAATGTGTGCATCTAGTCTAGTACAAACATGTTAACATCCCATCACAGACTGCAACATAGCCTATTATTCAGTGCTAATTCTGTGTTGATATAAATATGAGAAAATGCAGGAATGCTGCCTCTATAAAAGACTGCTCACCTTTTTGGAAAAGACAGCGATGTTGCAGAGAACACACAAGCAAGGAAAATCTGGGGGAACTGCGCCAATAAAGTCTGAGGCCTCCTTCCTGGTTGGCACCTTGTGAACTTAGAGGACATAAAGATAAATTAATGCATAAATACATAATATATTAATACATAAAGAAAGTGATTTCAACCGTGACACTAAAGTCTGTAAGGTATTATATACATTCCTGCAAGAGTATCTCACATGATAAGGTCTTAATAACAAATATAACTTTAGAAACAACACACATTTTACACTCAACTAATTTCCTTTTAATAAGATTTAACCATTACAATTTACCATTACAACCATTCTGACTTGATTTGCTAGTACTGCTTCGTAGCATTGGACTGATCAGCCATAACATCAACACAACAAAACCACTGTCAGGTGAAAAAAAAAGTTAATTTCTTATTTAAAGGGCACCTGTCGAGGGGTAGGATATGTTAGGCAGCAAGTAAATAGTCAGTTCTCGAAGTTGAACTGAAGGTGTGTTGGAAGCAGGACAAAATGAGCAGACGTAAAGATCTGAGGGCTAAGTTGAGATTGCGAGATGACAGGGTCACAGCATCTCCAAACCAGCAGGTCTTGTGGGGTGTTCCCTGTATGAAGTGGTTAATACCTACCAAAAGGAGGCTAGCCATCTGGTGTAATCCCAAAAAATTTGCACAGAAGGATCTGTTGCTAATGTCTTGATGTCAGATACTTTCAGGGGTCTTGTGGAGTCCATGCTTCAGACAGGTCAGAGTTGTTTTGGCTACTCTGTGTATTTCCCTACACGATTTCATACCAACTACGAGACACATATATGTTGTCTGCACTAACATCTATATAATATCTGCACTAAATATCTAATAGTGATTATATTAAAATAAATTTTGTATCTTTTAAAAAAGGTTGTCATGAGCACCTTTGTACAAGACGCACATTGCAGGAACAATGGACTAAATTATATTTAGTTTAAACATATTACACAAACCATACTAAGAAATTAGGTAATGTCACATTGGTTAAAACACACTGGTTTGATAGACTGCTCTGAACATTACATTATACAGGCTCTACTATTTATATTATATAAATAATCAAAACAAAACAAAAGTCATTTACATTTGTCATGTTAATACTTTCCTAAGTGCACCATCAACACACTGAATGAATGCAGAAGTTATGCTGAAAAATCTTGTGTGCATGTAGTTAAAAGAAGTACAACCCCAGTCAGAGTGAAACAACACCATCACAAGATGAAATTACATAATGTTAAAAACGAGATGAGGACCTTTACCTTCAGAGCTTTCATTCCTGAAATGACAAGAATATAATATTAGAGTTGTTCATCTCTCCTTCTGAGACAGTAGTTACGTTGAGTAAGTTAAGTAATTAAGTGCAGAACAGGAAAAAAGACAGAAATGCACAGTGCCTAAAGAAATTTAATGAAACTGAATGGGGCAATAAAGCTGGTAGTAATTCCCGATCAATTCCCAGAATTTGTCCAATATGCATCGTTTTGATACAGTGTGAATTGAGTATAATTAAAATAAATCTTATTATGATTCTGTCCTGTCCAATTCAGTAAAAAAAAAAAGAAAAGAAAAAAAAGGAACAGGTGAACCTGTTTTATTTACCTTTTTGTAGCTTCTAAAGTCTGATCCCACTTTGGATACCTACAGAAAAAAAATATGATAAATGCACAAATGTATACTCTGGCTGACTATCAGTTATCTATATATGTAAAACTATACAACATAATATAATATATTAATATTACTGTTTATAACGCAATATAAGCCACATAGTTTTTATGGTGGGGGCACGCACTTACCTCCTCTCATGTTCAAGCTGTCTCTCAGTGTGCTCTCTACCTCGAACATGAAAAAACCATTCCTACAACAAGCAGGTGGGGGGGTATATCAGTTCATAGAATTAGAAAAGCACTAACAAATATATTACAATAAATATACCTTAGAATATGTTACAGATAATTTGCCTCACCATTGGCAGGATTTTTTCTTAAGTCATACACCAAGGTTACTTTGGTTAAATAAACCGTTTTGTAAACTAAAATACGCAAATTGAAAACGACAATGACGCAAAATCTGAAATGTTTCTGAAAATAAATTAAATGAAGTTATGTAAAGGTATGACAATTGTTTTAATTGTTAAAAATATAGCAAATTCTAGGTACGAAAGTGCAGATGGAAATTAGGAAAGTTTGGTGGTATCTGATGAGAACATTTTATGCCACACCTACTCAATACAAAAACCTTAACCTAATAAAAAAACGTAGAAATTGTCAACATTCACCAGCTTTCCACAATTTAACCTGGAGCTTTAAAATGGACTAATATAACTAAAATGATTAATTAATCATGGAAATGGAACAGAAATATCAATATAAACTTAAAACAAGGAATCAATAAATGCATATCAAAAAATAAACCAATTAAAAATTTTAAGCTAAAATAATATAAAATAAAAAACAACACTCATGGGTTGTTGCACAGCAATATTACAGCAACAGCGTTTTCCAGTAAACTTACCGGAGTGTCCAAAGCTGGTATTAATTTACATCTTTGATCAACATCTAGTTGATTTGGTGAGGAGGTGGTAATGATAGCTGAATGAAAACTCAAGGTGCTACTTACCTTCGTGGAATGGACAGAAATGTGACAGAGAAAACAGACATGAGGAAACTCCGGAGGAACTTTGCAATCGAAGTCTGAGGCCTCCTTCCTAGTAGGTCTAACAATAGGTGGGTCCAATTTTAAAGAAAGTAAAGGCCTCGGCTTTGAATTGGGAAAAGAACGTGATGAGGCCTCTGGTAATTTTGTGGCATCCCTATATGGACCAGTGTTCTTGGCGCAGCTATAGTCTGGAACACTACTGCTTTTACTGCTGGACCTAGTAGTATCGGCAGCTGAAGAGCGCCTAGGATTCCCCCACCGGTCTTGCCAGGTTTGAACTTGCTCTGGAGGAAGAGGGTACACTGGATGTGAAGGTCGATCAATCGGATACTCGACAGGTTGGGTGTCACTGCTACCCTCCCAGGCATGAGTCGAGGTATCAAGAGGCTGACTTGTACTGGGTATAGACGATGAAGAACTGGACAATTTACGTTCTTTGATCTCTAAAAGCAGTTTGGGAAGGGTCTCACCAGTGAAGAGATGCTCAGGAAGTTCTGCAAGGTGGGCAATGTCACTCGAATCCAGTCCACAGCTGTTAAGAAATGACAAAGCCATACCAGGCATAAGGACAGAAGAGTCTGCAGTTCTGCTGGAAGATGGTGTAGAGCGATTATGCTCCTGAAACGAGGATCTAACCCTTGGCTGGTACGTATTGGACTGTCTCTGGTACGAGTCTGGATACATATCTTGATGCGATAAAAATTCATCCCCCATGTTCGTGTAGGGGTATTTCTGAGACATACTGCAGGGTTGGAGATTTCCAGATGACAAAACAGCAAAGGAAGCGCAGTAGTCAAGGAAGAAGAGTTGATGCTGGTCGAGTTGCAGACTATCATTCACCTGTTGATAAAGGTTGTAGATAAGAAGAAAGTCATGCACTCAGGGTCCGTCTCGTGGCCAAGTAACGGGTCTACACACTCAGACTTACCTCCAAGCATCAGTGAGACAACTGGACAGATTCTGGTGCATTATGCAACCGTGTCTGACAGGGTGTGTTAATAATTGCAAGGCTATCTAATAGATGTTGTTTCCCGTTCTCAAAGCAGACATGTATTAGTAAAGATCTGCAAACCAAGGTCTTCTCTTCACTGGTCTGTTTAAGAACTAAGTTCTCACAATAAAAAAAAAAGTATGCCATCACCCACACAAGTCCACCAAACACATTCTCCTCTTGAAACAAAGAAACAGCAGGTACACGTTTTATATACAAGGCCATCCCACATTCTGAGACTCTCTTGCAGGCTGGCTAATTCACTTAATAGACATACATGTCAAGTGGTTCCTAAACACATCACTGCCAGAACTGCACAAATATTTTAATGGCACTGAACGGATTATTAAATGAGGATGTGCTGATCTAGCAAAGGATCAATAGTGTCGAGTTATAATGTAATCTTGTACCTTAATTTGTAGGCTTTGGTGACTAAATTTGTGGGAAATCAGATAGATTACCTTCTGGTAAACCCTGATAATCCCACAAAATGGTAAAGTATGACTCATATTTAACATACTGTACCATTGCGATTAGGAGTCCGACGTCCGCTGGGGGACCTACAAAGTTGTCCTAGTAATTAAGTGTATAACTAAGAGAGCTGTATCTGTGTTTATGATGATCGTACCAACAGCCATATAAAAACTTGTGCTTATCAGAGTAACTTCATCTCATACAGCTGGAGTTTGGGGCCTTTATAGAGCAGCTTGACCACATTCAATCCTATATACTAGGACAGATATGTTCAGTTTTAGAGTGAATAAGCTGAAATCTAAAGGTGTAAAAATATCTATAATATTATATATTAGTAAGGAGGTCTTTAGGACCTCAGTGCTGCAGGTTTAACAGTATTGTTTACAGTAATGACTGTAAGTGCAGGATGTGGGAGATTAAATAGGTTTTATTTTAAAAGGCTGTTACTGTTTATTTTTAGCTATTTGACAATGTTTTATTTTTTACTTGATTTATATTTTTATGCAGGCTACAGAGTTTACAGACACCAGAGACATGCAAACCAAGAACAGAAACCTGTCCTAATGATCAACACCAATCAAAAAAATAAAGATTTATATTAAATTGCACTGTCTCATTCCATAATTATTCATAAAACTGGATAAATGTCGACATTTTGTATGACTTCTCACATCCCTTCAGGATACTAGCTAGCTTAGTTAAGCTACACAGCTAACCTAGCTAAGCTAAGCTAAGCTAAGCTAAGCTAGCTAGGTCATTTTTTTTTTACACTTCTGACCCAAAATCCACCTGGAGACATTTACCTTTCCATTAAACACTAAAACTTAACAGGCGATAGGGAGAAATAAAATATAATCACACATATATATCATACCTTTTTTTGAAATTAGTGGATGTAGAGTAGCAGAACAGCTAAGTGAAATCAGGAGCAACACGGAACAGGAGGCAAAATAAAAGTCCCAATACAACAAGAAATGATCACCGCTGAAGGGTTAAAATTCAATAAACTCTAGTTTTAGATTTTTAATGTTGCTTTTTTTTGCACAACACATTCACTGTCTGTGAGATTAACATTATTATTTTACATTTTTGATAAACATGAGGTAAATATGGAACTAGGCTACTATTAGTAGGACGGTTACTTCAGAAACTCACACAAACACAGTTTTATCTCGTATATTTTAATTTAATTTTATTGTTATTATTATTTTTTGTCTTTCATTCGTTCATCTTCAGTAGGTAGTTAGTTAACTGGAGCACAGTTACTGACTGGTGTCACGGGTAACTGGTGTGTTTGTGTGTGTCTGAGGAGTTTAGTGTGTTCTCCCTGTATCTCTGCTCTGGTTTCCTGATCTATATGTGCTAAACTGCCCCTAGGGGTGTGTGTGGTACCCTGAGATGGACTGGTGTCCTGTCCAGGGGGTATTTCATGCCTGGTGATTTCAGGTGGGCTCTGAACAAACCATGATACTGAAGGTCAAACCAGATAAGACAATGACTGACTGACTGGTTCTCCTCAGTCCTGAGAACTGATTTTTGAACTCATTTGAACCTCATTGAGCCAGGACGGTTTTAGACACCTTTACTGTTTTCACCACTGGGTTTAAAACTGTGTCCTTAACCTGATGTGATTTTTGCAGATAGATGTCCAAGATTGTAAAGCAGCCTTTTTTTTTATTATAGTCAATAATAATATATGCAGAAATACTGAATTTTGGACAAAATGTGACTATCATTTATCAGTTTTTATCAGTTTTTTTCCAGCATGCAGATAAAGAGAAATTAAAGTTGTTGTTTTTTTATTAAACGGATGGGCCGTGCCACATTTGTCTTAAAATATATAAAAGCATTAGACACCTCGAAGGACAGCGAGATCTTCTCTCAGCTCCATCTTCTGGTGAACTGGGTGGACAAACACTAGTACCAGCTCTCTTAGTACTGAGCAAGTTAATAAATGTACAAATGCATCTCCAAAAAATAAAATACTATAGAAAAAGTTTGCTTGTTCATAATTTAATTTAGAAACTGACAAATATTTTAAATTCATCACATGTAACATATTTGAAACCTTTTTTGTTTTTTAGTATTGATTAGGATGGTTTACAGCTCATGAAAACCACAAATGCAAAAATCTAATATCTTAAGATCAAACATAAAAGGATGTAAAATACAGAAATGTCCAACGTCTGACATGTACGTTTATTTATACACTCATTACTTGGTTGTAACTCTTTTACCACAAATTACTACATCAACGCAGTATACTATCAGCTTGCAGCACTGCTGTTACTGAAGCCCATATTACTTTAATAGTGGCCTTCAGCCTGTCTCTATTACTGGGTCAGGTGTTTCTTACATTCTTCTGGACAATAACCAATAGATTCTCTTTGAGGTTCAGGTCCTGAGAGTTGGCTTGGCCAACAATTTAAAAAAGGCCTAAAATGTCACTTTACAAGCAATGAACATAAAATAACATTAGTTTTTTAAATTAAATTGTGAACAAACATGAACTTTCATTCAGATTTGACCTGCAGGTCAACACATGGGGAAAGACCTGCTGCAGGTCTGTACATTATCAAGGGTAAGATACAAATACGCTCTTTGAGGACACTTACATTCGTATTAAGACTCTTCAAAAAATGTAAACCAAAACAAGTAAACTGAGTAAACCAAAAAAAAAAAAAAACCCTTTCCCCAGAGCACAATCAAGTGATTGATAATCTTAAATGTAATGCTATTTTTTTTTTTTTGAAGATATAAGGAACATACAAAGGCAACACCCATATATTAACATTTAGACAAGTGTGGTGTACAAACCATGAAATTCATGGAATTGTACAGTACATAAGAAATGGATAAATACTACCAAAAGAGCATGATCATGGTTCATTATGTATATTGTTCGGGAAAGGACAAATTAGTACCATCCTGTGTGAATTTATCAGGATTAGGTACAGTAAACTTTTAGTGTTGTAATGGTGGTTGCAGCACACAAAGATAAATAATGATTGCAGTATGACAATTAGACATCTAACCTAATCATCTCTAACCGATATCATATAAGAAAAATATTAGTAAAAAAAATTATTGCATAAACTAAAATTTTTGTTTAACGCTTAATCTCACGCGTCAACTGCTCTGTACTACTTTGTCTAAAAAAAAAAAAAAAAAATGAATCAAGCAATGCAAAAATATTTCAAATTATAGACACAAATTCATTCCAACTGGGAAACGGTAAGTGAGAGGAATGTTTTTAATGTTACCAGAATTTGAACACACCCAAAAAAAAAGCAAAAAAAAAAAGCCAAGAGCCATAAAAGGGCACTTTTTCTTTTCGAGAACAGGGCAACATTTCTAATACATATGTAAGAAAAACAGTAAATGAATAAATGACAGGATCAGCCTAAAAAAAAGACACTAAAACTAGTCCTCAAAAAAGGAGAGACTAAGTAAACCTAGGCTCATGCAAAACAAAAAAAACTGTACAGTCGCAATGACATTCCTCCATATTCAGTTTTTCTCACGATTATTCTGTGCTTTTGCCTTCTCCTTTTCCAGGTGTTTCTAAAAAAGCAGAAAAGTCATGTTTTAGTTAAATGAATACATCCTTCATTAATGTTTCTGTCTTTAATACATATACATCGTGCATAATAACATCTAAGCTAGATGAAATCACCTTGAGTTTCTCGTAGTGTGCCTGACTACTGCAGTGAACCTTTTTTGCAGTGTCTTCATTGGAGTAAAACAGGAAGCAAACTCTACAGTAGTAGCCCATCTTCACAAACTCCACACCTGAAATAACAGTGCAATGTTTGTGAGTAATCAGCATCAACTTTTTGTGCATAAACAGAAGGAAAAATATTTAAGGCACATTTTCACAATGTTTCCATATTACACATCAGAAATACTTTTCTCTTATTCTGCTTTCTCTTTCATCTGATTAAATATTACCCTGCACAAATTTAGAAAACTGTAATGGACTGGTACTGATTTATTGCTTTGCAAAATGTAAGCAGACCTTTTGCAAGAATTCTGGAAAATTATACAGAAATTCAACCAACTGTTAGACATCAAATAGTTCTGAAAATGACCACCATCACAGATCAGTGCCAAAGTATTTATTAGTGGCCAAGTATTTATATTTAACAGCATCCAGATGTGTTTGAAAATAATTTTAACCCAGAAGTTGCTGTAAAAGTTGGTTATACCAAATACTGACCCAGTGAGGGTGAATAATTATGCAACCAACAAATGCCTGCCCTTTTTTTTTTTTTTTTTAAATGAACCTTTGTGTTCTTAAACAATATTTTGCAATTATTGCAATTTTTTCAATTTTGGATATTAGATACATACATACATACATACATACATAGCAGTCATCGCTTTGTGATTTTTGGCTGCACAGATGAGTCAGGCATTCAGTGTACTCATTGTGCTCTATGGGATTAGAAATACTGACTGAGCATCCAATGCTCTCGTCAGCGAACACACACTCATACCTACAGGTAACGTAGATTGAACGAACAACCCGACATGCATGTCTTTGAACTGTGTGAGGAAACCAGAGTACCCAGAAAAACCGACAAGCACAGGGAGAGAACAGGACGACCTGGGCTGGGAATCGAACCCGGATCGTCTTGCTAGAAGACAACAGAACCGACCACTACACCACCGTGCCACCTTTTGGATATTAATCAATCCCATTTATTTCACAGTTGTAATTACTGCAACATGTGGAAAGGTGCGAGAAGATGAATACTCATGCAAGACACAGTAATTAATCCATCAGGATCAGGCGCTTATTAAGATTTTTGCCTTTGACTCTAAACTGACGACTTACCCACTGGGACATTTGGCTGATATGGACCGAGAGCGTCTGTATTGGTTTCAGGCTTTTTGACAGACTCAGTTGGAGGCATAGGGGTTTCAGTTGGTTCTTGGCTCTTCTCTGAGACGGCAGTGGATGCAACAGATGAAGTCTCAATAGGAGGAACGTTAGCGTCACCCTCAACCTTCTGCCAAATGCAGAGAGATGAAGTTAAAAGCAAGGTAATAGGAAGCTGAACCATTTTTAACACATTAAGACATGAAGAAGAAGAAGAAAAAAGACACTTAACTGACCGGTGGGTTTTGTGGAGTTTCTGTTGTGTCTGTGTTTTGATCCTCGGTGTGCTCGTTGTTCACTTCAGATATGCTCTCAGCTTTGACCTCAATCTCTTTCTTTTCTTCATCCTTCTCCTTTTCCTCCTCTTCTGCCTCCTGTGGTACACTTGGAGCTTTCTCCTCGCTAGACTTCTCCTCTTTAGGTTTTTTGGATGGGGGTTCCTCTTCCTTAACGGCAGTAGTTTTTGATGGGGAACTGCCCTGGCTTTCCTCTTTTTCTTCAGAGTGCTCCCTCTTAGCTGGCCGTTTGTCTTCTGAGGTCGGGGGTCTGTGTCTGCCGTGAAGAGTCATTCAGCATTAAGTGTATGCATACATGCAGATATATACATGCATACATATACATACACACATACACACACACACGCATACACATATATACACACACACACACACACTTTTAATATTATGGCTCAACAGTATATACACCATAAATGTATTTATTTTACATTGCCCAGTTGAGCATACATACAATTCACTACAAATGTGCAATCAAAAAGAATAGAAATAATTATTTTCATATTGGAGAAACTCTGTGTATAGACTAGGGCTGGCTCGAATACCTTTTTCGAGCTCTGGATATTCGGCACAGATATTCAGCAAATATTCTAAGCTTTTTTTAAACAAACAAATTAAAAAGATTTTGTAAAAAATTTCACAAAAAGTACAAAAAATAAAATAAACTGCAGGGAATAGGTCTGTGTATCGTTTGGTCATTTGATGCATCAAATGATTTTAGAAACAGAAACCAGAAGTTTACGCGCACAATGCTGTTGTCAATGCGCCTAAAAGAAATATGCTCTCATAGTTTTTAGCTGCAGTTTAACAGAGCTGTTGGTTAGCAGGGTGTCTGGAACTAAGCTCTGAAGTCACTTTACACCTGGCGAGGACTATCTTCTATGACAAAGAGGTGCTAGCTATTTTTGCGCTGAAAATGGCCTGAAATGACCTCAGAGTCTGGCTCCAAATCCATCCTACTGACAAACAGCTCTGTTAAAAGGAAGAGCAACTGCAGCTTGGTACCCGATTATTCTGATCCAGCCCTAGTATAGACAGAATCAAGGTTTGAGTAAAAACATGCCTGACTAATCAAAACAATAGAAAAAAGCACTAACCCATGTTTGAGTTGTTTGTACTTCCTACTGATGTACACAAGCAAGCGTTTGCCTTCAAATTTGAGTGGATTAACCCGAGCAGACTCTACAAATCTCTCTGCATCCTCACCCTTCTCCATTTCAATGAAGCACTGCAAGCACAAACATACAAACACATCAAGCCAAAACATCACGACAGTGTTGCATCTAAAGACGCGAATGAGACATTCTGCACTATAGTAATTACGCCGTTACCTCACAGCGTGACCGATTCAAAAAGTAACGTCTGACTTTCCCATACGGCTCTGCGATCTTCAGAAAGGATGCGTCTGATGATTTAAATGGGGGGATGTGTCCAATATAGACCACTTTTCCACTCTGTAATGTTTAGGGAAAAAATGTCAAGACATTTCTCTTCTAATTAGGTGCATTGTTTCACTGGGAAGCCTAATGCTCACCTGGATGGTCGCATACGACATTGAATGGTAAATTTTAACCGTTTTTCCACACACTGATGGGATGACGTTTCCGTTGTAGAAACGAACCATTGATCTGGCTTCTTGCTCACTGCCCAATTCCAGAAAGGCCTTAACAGCAAAATGTGAAACAAATTACATCAGCAAATTCATAAATATTTATGGAAACAATGTTTGCATTATAATACTGTATAAGTGTTTGTCTAAATCTCAAACAGTATTTGATCTGTTATTGTCTCTGGCATTTAACATCTTTTCACGTCTATAATAATTAAAAAAAAAAAAGTTCCAACAATTCACCTCAGGTCTAGAATGCAGAATCAAGTGTCGTACAACTTTCCCAAAAGGCTTTGCCAGAGCCAGGATCTCATCCAGGTAACCATAGCTGCGTTTAAATCCAACCACATTGACAACTCTCAAGCCCTATAAAAGAAGTGTGGCTTATTACAGCAATTTTATCTCAGAAAAGAAAAGCTCAAGAAATTCACATGCAAATAAAACGCCTTGACAAACAACAAACATTTATAACAGCCATTATATAACACTCAACATGAATGATCAGAATCAGCCTAAAAACTTTACTTTCAACTAATCTCCCACAAATTTAGTGTTTTGTGAGGATGTTACAAGCTAAATTTAGCTAAGAAGTATAGCCTGCTCAAAGCCCCCTATCTGAATTTTTGCCTCAAATTAAAATTAATTAGTCTCAATTATACATCTATATGTTACCTAAGACACTATAAAATACGGTATAAATGTGAAAAAAGTAGGTCATAGCTGAAATTAGAAAGCTGGACATTAAAATCTGCCATTTCTTTGCCAACACTACCTTTTTTAAGCAAGCATGGGATGATTTGGACATGCCACCTGGACAATGCTAAATTAACAGTTACACACTTTCCTCATTTATCAGTTATATTTACTAAATAGCTTTGCCTGGCTACTTGGACAGCAGGCAGGACTAATTTAGGATGAGTGGTAAAACAAGTATCATTTTTGTCCAAACCATTTTAAATATATGGAACAAATGTAATGTTTAAACAAATATAAAACCAGATCATCATGATTCTCTTAAGACAACGATCTAACAATGTTACATTGTCAAACAAGCCAACAAAATCCAATACTTACTCCACTTTCCCGGGTTCTACCTGAAAACAGATAAGAAAATTTACATTTAGGTTTGGAAACAGCTCTCATCAGTATTAGTGTTTTACATATTCATGCTCATTAGCCCATGAATTCCCTGTTGTAAAACGTAATTAGCCAGAAACATTTTTTCTGCTACCGAATTCTGCTAGGCAAACTAAGCATTTAAAAGCAGAACCTGAAGCAGCTCTGTCTCTAGATTTCGCGTCATGCCGTTCAGCATCATCCTCCTCTGCCAACTCGTCTAGTGTGACAAACTCATCCAAGTCTTCAGGGAAATCAGATTCTTCAGGTACATCCTATTACAACACATGCAAAGAAAACATTACTTCAGTTAACATTTTTTTGACACTGTATCATTTAAAAAACATGAAGGCTCAAGAACTTATTATTCCACTCACCTGCTCCATAGAATCATCTGCAGTGCCCTCGTCCTGCTCCGCATCATCCTGCTCATCTGTTTCTTTGAGTTCCGAATCGTCCTCATGCTCCGGGTCTTCCTCATGCTCAGCCGGTTGCTCTGTATGATGCTGTTCTAAAGCTTCCTCTTCTGGGACTTCGGTGTCCTCACCATTATCCGCATTTTCTTCTTCTTCAGGCTCCATAGCTGAATCCTCATACTCTATGGTACCTTCCTGATCAGGCTGTGCAGTCACAGATTCCTCTGTCTCCAGGTCCTCACCAAAGGCCTCTTCCTCTTCATCATGAGCTTCCACAACACCTTGGCCTTCATCGCTAGAGCCTGCTTTGGCCCGGTCCTCCTCATCGCCTTCCTTTTGCTTTAACGTCTGAGCCTTTTCAGAAGAGCTCTCTTTGGCTCTGGAGCCTGAGCTTCTCTGAGGCCTGGATGAGCTTTTGAAACTTGTTCTACTGCTGTTTTTCTGACCAGACTCTTCTAGCACCTCTTTTAACTGCTCTCCTTTACCAGGAACAACCCTAAAACACAATCGGGGTATCCTTTTTGGTCTCTCAGTTGATTTGTTACACACAGCTAGTTTAAACAAATATGTTACTCACGTTAAGGTCTTGTACTTGGTGCAGATGTTCATATGGATAGTCCGACGACTAATGGTTAGAGGATGGATTGTGTAATACTTCACTAACATATCTGCATCCTCTGAGCTGCTCATTTCTACGAATGCCTGCGACAAGCAAATGAAACATTTTAGTGCACTTACACAACCCTGATGATACGAATTATTACACTTAAGCTAGGGCTGGGCGATATGATCTCAAATCAGTGTCACGGTTAATTAAACATTTTTCCTTGATTCCGATTAATTAACAATTATTTATTTTTTGTGTTCCTACTTTACTAACATAGACTGTGCTCAAGTATTGCAATTAAGATTATTTCTAATGAAACAGTGATTATCTTTATAATTAAAAAAAAATAACTGTAGGGAACACACAATGAAAACACTTTATGTAAAAGGGCATATTTTAGTTTTACAATATACAGAAAGTTCTCTAAAATGTAAAAAAAAATAAATAACTTGTATTTATCCACATTTTTGCATTTGGCTTTTTTTGTTTGATGTCATCTTCACTGAATCCAAAATGCGCCCAAACAACAGACACTGCTTTTTTTTCCTTTTAGTACAAGTTGCGCACTCCGTTCCATATTTGAATTCACCTCCATGAGGCTCGCTTGCTAAAGACTGGATGCTGCCGAGTCATGTGACTAGACGTGGACGTATATTTTTAAAGGGACAGTACATGAACACATGGCAGGGAAAAGATTAAGAGAAATTTAAAAAAACGAAATAGGCAAGATCATGTCGATTAGATGGTCTGAATGTCGGTTTCGGTTATACTTTGATTAATTACCTAGCCCTAACTGAAGCCTAAGACTTGACAATCAGAAGATAGAACTTGTGGTACATTTTACCTGATCATTCAAAAATAGATGGTTTACAACGGTGCCAAATCTCCGGGCCACCGTCAACAACTCTGCTTTCTTCTCAGTCTCCCTTGGCAAATTGGAAAAGAACACCACTGGGCCACTATCTCGATTTCTGCTCTCTCTTTCCGTTCTGTCGTTTTTCTAGAGTGAAACAGTTTTGAATCACAGTCAAAAAAACCTCAACATGTAGTCTTCACATTGTCTTTAGGGTCATCCCTACACAACCAGTTACTTAATTATAGTTAAACATGTTACTGCAGTAAAGATCAAGACTTGCTGTTTAAATTCTATTTAAAATTTTTTAAATGCCAATTAAGTGTATACACTGCTTATCTACAGGCAATGAAATACAAAAACTGTTCAGGTTGTGACCTTACCTCAATCACGAGTAGCTCCTTGGACAAGTAAATCTTCACTTCTCTCCCATGCAAAGTGGCAGGCCTATTCTGGTAGTAATTGGACATCGCAAGAGCTTCCTCATGTGTCATAAGCTCCAGAAAGGCCTACCAGAGAAACAGAAGTGTAACAAATGAAGCAAATATTGAAGCAAAATTAAACAGTGGTGTTTAAAAATTTGTGAACCCTTCAGAATTTTCTATCTCTCTGAATAAATTTTATCTAAAACTTTGAGATTGTCACAGAAGTCCTAAATGTAGGTCATTTATTTACTGAGGAAAAACATTTAATATTACACATCTGTCAGTATCTGGTGTGACAGCCTTGTGTGCCAATAACAAATTGTTGATTAGTCCTGCACATCGGCTTGAGGGAATTTCAGCCCATTCCTTTGTACAAAACAGCTTTTACTCAGTTATGTTGGTGGGTTTCGCTAATATTTATCATTTTAACTACTGCACACTATTTAATGACCATCAAAAGAAAATAAAAGTGACTTAGAATTTAGTATAACTGTCATTTAGAAGTATAATTAAGTAGAATTATTCCTGAACACACAAACACACATATCTTATCTTTCCTTTGTTTAAGTAATGCTGCATGTCGATTTGTCATTGTTCGATAGTTCTGAAGGGTAATTTTTGTCATGGCCCAAATACCAGCATGTTATTCTAATCAATTAATATAACATCGATAAAGTCAGTGATTCCGAGAGGAGTGTCAAAACTGGGAGAGGTTTTATGGAGTGTGTTACCTTATTCTTGAGTACAAGGTGTTCACGAATGGCACCGAAACGATTGGCTAAAGCGAACAGAGCAGGTAATTTTGGCTTGTCGTCATATTTAACCACCACTACCCTGCTTCTGATCTAAAACACAAAAACAGAAAATAAAGGCTGTTAACAAAACAGTAAGTCATTTAATAATGTCTAAGGTAAACCTTTATCATTTTATCTCAACAGAAATGTATTACCTTTGGTTTTACAGAATATGACGACGATGTTTTGCTTGACATACTCATGCTTGAAGCAGATCCTTGTAAAAGAGAAATTCTTAGTTAGACCTTTAAATTTCCCCCACACCAACAAAATACAGAATATCAGCCAAGATCCAAAATTCAACTTGTTTACTTCTATAGTTCATTTCTGGATGAATAATGCTATAATTATGTCAGACCAACCATGTCATAGGCTTTAATCCTTTCCACACAAAATGTGACAATACTGAGACAGGGGGGTACATCTCATTTGCTATGCTTTTTTTTTTTAAAGTATACATTTCTGAATAAACTTTGTCACTCATCAGCCATAACATTAAAACTGTCTGCCTCAACAGGTCTGACACTTCAAAACATGCATTACACAAGATCTCTGAAAGTGACGC
>JAOVVF010000036.1:14395852-14408801 GCA_028565595.1 Duopalatinus emarginatus | reverse complement strand
TCCTGGCTGTAACCTGGCTGTAACCTGGCTGTATCCTGGCTGTAACCTGGCTGTATCCTGGCTGTAACCTGGCTGTATCCTGGCTGTAACCTGGCTGTATCCTGGCTGTATCCTGGCTGTAACCTGGCTGTATCCTGGCTGTATCCTGGCTGTAACCTGGCTGTATCCTGGCTGTAACCTGGCTGTATCCTGGCTGTAACCTGGCTTTGTCTTGGCTGTGTCCTGGCTGTAAACTGGCTGTAACCTGGCTGTACAGTAGTAATACTGTTAAATGTAAATACACTCACTTAGTAGCAGACGGAACAGCAGTTAGTTATTAGTTGTCAGTCTCAGTTTTCAGTTGACAGTCCTTAGCAGGAAATATATACGGTATACAGTTTGCTGTGGCATGCGTGTGCTTGATGTGGTATGTGTGTGTATGTTCAGGCCAGACTGAGAATGTTGAGACTGTGTTTGTGTTCAGTCTAGTCTCTGATTTATTTATTTATTTGTTTGTTTGTGTGTGTGTGTGTGTGTGTGTGTGTGTGTGTGTGTGTGTGTGTGTGTGCATGTGTTGTGTGTGTGTTCAGTCCAGACTCTGACTGTTGTGTGTTTGTGTTTGTGTGTGTGTGTGTGTGTGTATGTGTGTGTGTGTGTTTGTGTTTAGACTGTTGGCGTATGAGATAAAATGAATTCCACTGTTCCGTGATGTATATGTGATAAATAAAGTCTGATTCGTGTCTGTACACCTGTTAAGACTGCTCGTTTTATTTCAGATTTATAGAGAACTGAATGGTTTCACTCTGTCTTTTCTTACTGGTCTTCTGAAATAACCCAGCTCAAGTACTTTGTTAAGCCGAGGAAGGTTTACTATTAATTCCTCGGATCAGCTGCAGCTCAGTTGGTGTTATATTGACCCTAACCATTGTTGTTGAATATTGTTCCAGAGGATCTTTAGACCACAACTGCTGACATTATTTTAAATCCAGATTAAAGACCTGCATCTTAAACCTGGTTTAGTCATGCTGTCATTAACTTACCCTAAGTTTGTTATTGTAATAAATCCACTAAGATGTTAGTTAAGACTTTTGATTGTTTTATTCATTGCAGGTTGTTTTTTTAATGTTCTAATATTCAGTACCATTATCTTGTCATTGTATCCTTGATCACTGTGGAATGTTGTATCCTTTTCTGATCTTTAATACTACATATGAAGCAGCATGAAGAAATAAAGAACGATTTCGAAGATCACAATGATGATCGTTGCTCTTAATCAAACCTGTATGAAAACTCTGTGCTCAGGGGAAACACTGACTGAAAAGACAACAATACAACGTCCTTTAATTCTGAGACTTAAAACTTAGCCATAAAGCCATCACTTGGTTTATAAAGTATTACAAATGTATGACAAATTGTATTAAAAGTAAAAGATAATGAAGAATAAACAATAAATAAAAATGTAAAAATAATAGAAAGGCAACCCTGCCCAAGGTACAATGTCTTTCCCAACAGATCTCAGAAAACATACTTCAATGCTGAGCCACAAAGCTACCACTTAGTTTACAAAGTATCACAAAAAAAAAAGAAAAAAAGAAAATTAAATATAGATATAAAGATGTAAAGGTCAATAAGGAGACGGTTCCTGTCGACTTTCTTACC
Organism: Duopalatinus emarginatus; assembly: GCA_028565595.1. Classification (NCBI taxonomy): domain Eukaryota; kingdom Metazoa; phylum Chordata; class Actinopteri; order Siluriformes; family Pimelodidae; genus Duopalatinus; species Duopalatinus emarginatus. The sequence continues at coordinate 14,407,163 of JAOVVF010000036.1, read as the reverse complement.
TAGTTCTTGCTGTGGTCTTCTGGTTTAGGAACCACCCTTGTAACTGGAAAGTCCCCCGATCAATTCCTGCAATTGACATGACAGGACTAAAGTGCCCTTGAGCAAGGAAGAAACCTAACCCACGATTACTCTCTGGGTTCCCAGTTTTGTGCGTTCATTAGTGTGTGTTTCACTGCAAGGATGGGTTGAATGTAGAGGTCAAATTCCTCTGTGTAGGTCAATCGCTTCACTTTCACTTTTTACTACAATAATTGCACAATTTCTTATACATCTGTTCAAACTAGAGCAATTTCTCCTTTCTCAACCAGCTGACCTGTGAGGATCCTCTGGACCAGCTGTGGGAAGTGTTTATGATTGGCAGGAAAAGCAGAAGCAATTTAGCTGTCAAAAATGTCTTTTGTCTCTCAAATAAATGCCAAAACACTTTGGCCTGAGAGATTCGTCTGCAGATTATCATTCCTCAGGGGTTTCATCCTGGGCATCCTGTCTTCAACCAAGAGCAGGAGGCTAGCTCCAGGCTATGAAATAACACCTGTATGATATAAATACGCAGGTAAAACCTGCACTCCGGTAAATAACAATTTCAATAATATAAGGATCGAGCTGATTTAGCTAAAGGTTATTTAAGACTAAGGCTTAAATAAAATGTTTACTCGCCATCTACTGTCTGTGTGCTCCAGCCGTTCTCCTACAGGAAAAATATCTGTTATACCAGGCAATTAAAAAGTCAGACATATAAATGGGTTGCATTTCACTGATTAAATAGCAGACTTCAAAATAGTGGAAGTAAGATGTGGAAATCACTGCAGGCAGCCGATAGTTATGTAGGCTCACAGACTGATCTGCTTGTACCACGGTTCTAAAACTATGAGAAGATAATAGGTTCCTGGGTAGGTTGCCTGTAGGCAATGACAGCAGAGTATATAGTGCACAGCCATGAAAATTCTCTTCTTTGAAATAATTTCCCACTGAATGACTCAGCATGGACCTGCCCCGAGGCCTGGTTTTGCTAAATGAGCAGTGTCATCTATTAGTGAAAAACTAAAGGAAGTGAAAGTGAACTATTTGCCTACAAACAAATGTGACCTCTGCATTCAACCCATCCATGCAGTGATACACCCACCCACCAGTGAACACTAGAGGGCAGTGAACACACTTGCCCGGAGTGGGGTGGTGGGGGGTGGTTTAGCCCCAAACCATGGCGCCTAGGGAGCAGTTGGGGGAGTTAGGTGCCTTGCTCAGTTGTGTCTTGCCCTGTGTCGGGATCGAAACCAGGACCTGGCAACAGGTATATGCAAATAATAATAATAATAAAAAAAAAAAAGGGACAGCGATATTGATGCAGTGGTCATTTAGGATCTCAAGAATGGCAACTTGAGATACTAGACCTCATTTTTAGCAGTTTCTTACAAATTACAGATGGAAACATACATAGAAAACGCTCTAAAACCAAGCGTACTTGTTCTCAAAACAGCCACGTAAAACCTCTGGCATAGTTATAAAATACATAGAGTAACAATTTGATAGGTGTGACTGACGAATTCACAAAAAAATGCCAACCCCTGAAAAACAATCCTACCGCATGATCCTCCTTTACAGTTGGCACAATACAGTCAGACAGATAATGTTCTACTGGAATTTGCCAAACCCAGACTCATCCAACAGTCTGCCAGATTGTGAAGCGTAATTTGTCACTCCACAGAACACGTTTTCTGCTGCTCCAGAGTCCAGTGCTGGTGTGCTTTACACCACTCTATCCTACACTTGGCATTATGCTTCAGCTGCTCGTCCAAGGAAATTCATGCCATGAGGCTTCCAGGTTGAAAGGTTTGAAACTCTGCTATTATTGAGTCAGCTGGTGACTTTAACTTACCGTTCCTCAGCACTCTGTGATCTTGCTCTGTAACTTTAAGTCTGAAACTTTGTGGCTAAGTTGCTGTGATTCCTACACACTTTTCATTAGTACAACTTACATGTGATTGCGGAAAATCGAGAATAGAAAAAACTTCAAGAACTAACATCTGAATTCAGTGAGCTCTTTAGAACAAAGCATTTTTTTTCACAGCCTTCACTGTGTTCCATGGTGTATCTAATTTTAATTATTTCTTCTGTACCCCTCTGCTGATCAATGCATTTTGACAGCAAGATACATGCTTTTTAAAATCCTTGCAGACCACAGAATGCTGCTGGTTACTATATCTCATATAGATTCATACTGTATAAGGATCTGTTGCTAATGTCTTAGTGCCAAAGAAGCAAACCACAGCACAGCTTCAGAGGTCTTGTGCCGTGACCATGCCTCTAAGCTATTCTGGTAGCTTTTTAGGCAAGTGCTTTTAATGTTACCACTGATTGGTGTAGTATACAATCATCTACAAGCGTTTACTTAAAAAAAAAAAAAAAAAAAAGATGTGCCCTTACAGAGCACTGGAAATGTTTTAGCCCTGTCATTTCTGAGGGATCAGAGCTTAATGCATTATTTAATCGAATCGAATAACTGGTCTGTTTTTTTTTTTTGCGAGCAATATTTGTGATCTGAGAAGGAGTCTGGATTTCTGCAGTGGAAGTGCAGCATTCTGCACAATTAAGAGGGTCTGTGACTGTATTAATTGCACTGAAAGCATTGAGTTTACTTAGAAAAGTGTCTCATATTGATTGGAAAAACTGTAAGTAAACAAAGAAACCTCACATGAAGAAAAAGGTGCTTTCAGTGCAACCAGACAGAGTGGTAGTTCTTACTGAACAGGACAGCCAGTTGGTGCTGAAAGTGCTACTAATTGCGATGGCGAATGGTCTTGCGAGTAAAAACGGGTCTGCTCAACGTTGTAATTAGAAGTGATCACACTACACACAAAGCCTATTATAACACTTTGAATTTCAGAGTGAGAAATTAAGATTTTTGGCTTTTTCACCGCAAAGGGAAAAAATGCCAGAGGCTTTTTGAAAAAAGGCTGATGAGCGAGCACTTAACTCAGCAAGCCATTCTAAATAGCAATCAGGAGAAAAGACGTTTCTCAGCTCATTCAGAAAACGCCACCTCTGCAACTCGGCACCTGGGATGAACCGAAGCCCTGGGGCATCGACTGGTAAGACGATAAAGCAGGCATAGATAATACTGATGTTTATCACACTGGAGGGCTGCATTTGAAAAAAACAACAACAAAGAAAATGGCAATGCCTTATAATAATAAAGATAAAGAGATGCCTTATAATTATAAGGAGATTACAGACATGCTTATATACAGTATTTGCATATCAGCCACAAATCCAGCACATCTGTGGTCAGTAATGGATGCAGTTCATTTCCTGTGCTAATTGCTAGAAGGCTATAAAGTCAAATCCCAGGGCTGACAGAGAGCCATAATCAAACCTGTGATTCTCGACTGCTCAGCTCTGGGCTTGGCATAAATACAAAATATATACAACATCCTTTTACTTTATAGTCCACTTATATAACTCATATGAATCTACGCATTAGTGAGATAAACGTATATTTCACTATTACTGTGTGGGCAGAACTGTAATTATCTAGGTCGCGCCCAAGCATCTCATCACTCATCTCTGTCCATCTTTGTATTAAAGCACATTATTCATATCTAGACTGCTTTCTTCTTAAGATTCGAGTCTGTCTTCTGTTTTTTTCACTAGTTATCTGTTTATTATTTGTTTATTTCTGCTCACACACACACACACACACACACACACACACACACACACACACACACATATATAATGGTGGAATGGCCACACATATACTAGTACATACTAGTGCATATCAGCCATAACATTAAACCCACACAACCACTGACAGGTCAAGTGCATGTCATTGATGATCTCATTACAGTGGTGCCTGTCAAAGGAGTAACATATATTAGGCAGAAACAGTCAGCTCTCAGTGTTTGTATGTTGGAAGCTGGAAAATTGTCAAGTGTAAGAATCTGAGTGACTTGGATTAGGAACAAATTGTGATAGGGTCAGAGGATCTCAAAAAAAAAAAAAAAACCCATCAGGTCCTGTGGGGTGTTACCAGTATGTAGTGGTTAATACCTAACAAACGTGATCCAGCATCAGGGTCATGTGTGCCAAGGTCTCACTGATGTGCACTAGGGGTGAAGGCTAGAACAACTGGTCCGATTCCACAGAAGATGCACAGAAGGATCCGTAGTTGATGTTTTTGTGTCTTGTGGAGTACATGCCTCAGCAGGAGCATATACTATACTATACTATACTATTCTATACTATAATATACTGTACTATACTACACTATACTATACTATACATGCATACATACAAACATAGTATTTTCTCTAAAGGCATACATCTCAAAATAAAGGACTCTCTAAAGAATATTAAAAAGCACATTTTCCCCTTTTTACTAATTTATTAATTTATTCTGCATTGAATTAATTATTAATTAAATGAATCACCCAATCTGTTGTAACTTCTGATTAAATACCTAGGTTGAACAATCCTTAGTCAACAATCACTGGGTAGAATACCAAATACCTTCCTAAAATCACACAAGGAACTAAAAACCATGATGATGAGGAAAGCCTGAACGATTTTCATTAGAACTGAATCAGAAAATCATCGACCTCTTTGGTTTCATTTACTATCCACATGCACATATAGGTGATGATTGAAACCTGAAACTACTGAAATCTAAATGCAGGTAAGGTCTCTCTCTCTCTCTCTCTCTCTCACACACACACACAGACACACACACACACACACACACACACACACACACACACACACAAACACACACACAGAATTTCCCTTCTACCTCATGCTATCAGACTGTGCAACTTCTCTCTGGGGGTAGGGTAGGTGGGACTATGTGCAATAACCGGACTAGATGCAATAACACAGCAATAAAACTCTTTTCATATATTTTATATTATATATGTACATATATATTTTATCTTTCTATTTCTACATTTTTTAAAAACACATTATTATTACTTTTTTCCATCCTCTATTTCTCTGTTTGGACTGTAATCATGCTGCTACTGGAATCTTAATTTCTCTGAAGGAACCCTCCCAAAGGGATCAATAAAGTTCTATCTAATCTATTCTAAACACACACACACACACACACACACACACACACACACACACACACACACTGTTTTATCTCGCTGTTTTCTGAGGACCTTTCATAGATATCATTTATAATGCAGCTAATTAATGCTACACCTAAACCCTGACCTTAAACCTTTACCTCAGTAATGAAAAGACAACTTTTTAGCTCACTTATTTATTTATTTATGTTAATAAAATATGGACCAGCTAAATGTCTCCACAAGGGCAAAGATGATCAAATATTCCTATCGTCTGGGATTTTTTTTTCTTCTCCGTACCCACCATCCTGACCAAAATAAACAAGATGGGCATAAGGTCTTGACTCATAGGTAAACACTCACTGTTTATGAATAAAATGTACAATATATTATCCATCATTAAGGCATTTTGAGTGGAATTTATTTACATTTATTTTTTGATGCTTTGCTCCAGACTATTAATATTGATGATTTATACTGAACAAAACCCTCACCTTCAATCAAAGGGGTTAAGATCAGAATAGCTAGGGGCTCATTCCACAGTGCCACGTCTCTCAAACCATTGTAGTGAAAAAAAATTCCTTTAACCAGTTTCCAAACTTCACAAACGGACATGCACACATATATATATATACACACATGTGCGCACAGACACACACTAGAATGCAAACTTAGGATGAGGACATTAGGGCATGTAGGTCTGTTCTTCAAGCTTTACTGAAAATCTGGAGAATAAATAAGCAAATTTATATTTAACAAATCTGCCTGGTTTAGCAGCCTAAACATAGACTTACACCAGGACTAAAGAAAGGAGTGCATCAGTGGTTTGATCATGATCTGGAAGAGGAACAGGTGAGGAAAACCACAATAATGAGGATGAATAACAAAAAAAAAATGGAATAACGATAAAACTTCCTGCTTTTTCAGCTGCTTGTTGTTTTGGCTCCATCTCGATTTGTGGCTTTGTATTTAGTCTGACGAGCACATGTTTAGGAAGCAAGTTGTGTTCATGTCCGTCAGTGTATGCAAACACAAAGTGGAGCCATGTGGAGAAGTCGTCTGCTCTTCCTGCATTTTCCATGAATACATCTGTATATGAAATATCTTGTCAATGCTGAGTGGTAAGAGCCACATGATTGACTGTAATAACAGTAAATAATATGAAGTGGAGTCTAAAGCAGCCGACACACATTTTACATTATATCCCATCATCTTTAATTATCATCATGTATTAGAGCTGTCACATAGCAACAGAAAAAGTAATCCACATAGCTCCCTGAAAGAGAAGCCTTACATGAAAAATATCAATCTTTATATCCACCAAAATAAATACTGAGTTTACAAAAGTTCTTGTACAACTTATGGAGAGATTTACAACACATTCATGTTTAGAACTTCTGCCTTCAGGGCTTCGTACACAGTGGTGAGTGGGTTCTTACTCCATATGTGTGTGTAAGAGAGAGAAGGACCGATATAGCAGTACACAGAATGGATCTTCACGGCGAGGATACGTCGCATTGTATCCTTGATCATTCCTCGTGCCTACTCCAGCTTTTATGTCACACTCTTAACATCCCTGTTATACATCACCCTTAACAACATCAGAGAGCTGGAGAATTACGAAGCACAACTGCTGACTTGCAATAGGTGTTTGGCAGCTGTTGTAAGAAACTTCATGTCCGTTTTTGACAGTCTGAGAATTGAGCGCGTCCTCATCAGCAAACTTCACACCGACACTAGTAAAATTATGCGAGTGATTTTTTTTTAATTCTAATTGCATCTGCTACTAAAATTGCTGAGTGCTCAGTGACTCATGGTCAACGGGTGCTACATAATTAAAAAGCCTGAAGTATCAGAGTGGAACAGGAGCATTAAAATAATTTTCCAGACTGCTTGTTGTTAATTAACATCGCCCAAAATCATTTTTTAATACACAGCTGTCTAGCCTGCCTTGGTAATTTACAGGTTGACGTTGAACCTACTCATCTCGAGTACCGCGAACTGAAGAGCACACTTTAACACCGAGCTGATTCCTGTGTCATCTTGGGAAATTTGGTATTCTGTACCCGAATGTCCTGAAAAAAATTGAAATAAAATGAAATGCTTTACTACATTCTTATTAAACAACTCAGTTGTTTTTCAGTTTAGTTCCAAACTTCACAGTTGCTTTTCAATTCAGTCTGGTGTTCTGGTGTGTTCTTAGGGATTGTCTCCCACATGGTTGTGACTGTGTGTATGATTTTATCAATATCTCCGTAAGATATGAGATGCTCTGTATGACGGTGTGCAAACCTGCATGAGTGTCAACTGTTACACTAATCTGCGAGAAGAATGCGTCAGACCGAAGGGTTCAGGCGGACTCTACCAGTTTCCTTGCATAAAAATATTCCTATTTACAGCAAAATCAAAACACGTACCAGGCTCTGACCTTCAGTAATAAACAGACCACCTGCTAAAAACATCAAACTGTCCCATTTTTGCTATGCACCTGTGAATGGTTTTGAGCTTGTTGGCAAAAGACGACACACCGTGAGGATTTTGTCCCCATCAGAGCACATTTAGCTGTACAGAGCATATGCAGAGCACGTGGAGCTGTTTGTTCATGAGCACGTTCTCTCTCTTTGTCTGTAAAACAACACAGCACCACACGTAACACTTTAACAAGCTGTCACATTGAAGGAATATTCTCATTCTTCCGTTATAAATTTTGGTCTTCGATAAAATATTAGCAACCAGAATACTGTATTATTCATTAAAAGTGTAATCGAAACCTTTTTTTAAAAGTGCTAGAAGTGCTTTCATTGCAGGACAGGTTATTACATAGGAATAAAACTAATGCATGAGGGAGGGGAGCTTATTTCTAAATTTCTATTTGCATTCTGTGCTGTTGTAGAAAAACTTATGTCGAGTCTTTAACTTGAAAAGATTTCTGATACTGAAATGTTTAGGATAGTTATGATCTCCATAATCTTATTTGTTATGATCTCTTTATGATCTTATTTATTTAATATGAGGCTGAGTAGAAGGCTGCCAAAACCTCTAGTCTAGGTAGGCTGCTGATTTGAAAGATGCACAGAAGTAAGGGTTTGGCCAGATTTGTGATTAGAATGAATTGTATAAAGACAATCTGAGTGTCTGAAGCACACGGATATGGGGTTCGTAGGGTGCACTGGGATAATGCACTGGATCATAATAACTGTTTGGTGAGGTATGTACAGTAGAGCTTTGGCCCGAATGATCATTGAACGTACTTTATGTTCAGATGCAGACAAGCATGCTTAAAGAGAGAGACACTTTTAAGTGGTACTATTTTACCTGTGAAAAATAAAATTAAATAAAATATAACACAGATGTTAAGAGATGGACTATAACTGAATAAAAAACTCTCACGTACCTTCCTTACTGGACCAAACAACCTCAGTTCTGGATCCATTATGAGCCTCTAAGGACTAAGTTCATTTAGTGGAAATCACAGGGACATGGATTCATTTTCCTACTCTTAATTTCACCCAAAGGCACATTTTCTGTCACCAGCCTGCCAAACTGGATCAAAGTATCCTGTTGTACAAGCTATAACAGAATATTATGTTCCTATGTTTAAGATTTATTATGTTTACTGTTTAAAAAAAAAAAGTATGAATGTGTCAGCAATGTGAGACTACATGTGAGATAAAAAACCAACACAATTTAAAAGACTGTGACGTGTGTTATGCGATGTCTGGGCAGTAGTAATGCTCTCCTGATTGTGAATTCTGCTTAAATATTAAATCGGGAATAATGCTTCTGAGATCACATTTTAGCATGGTACTTGATAATAGTACCATGAGGGGGAGGGGGGGGGGGACAAAGTGGAAATCATGAACGGATTTGTTTGTTAAACATTAGAAACAATTACATCCTTAAATAGAAATCAAATACCTTTGGCAACATTGTTCACAAGATTTTGGAGCATATAACTCAGTTCAGTCCACTACTCAGTAATTTGTTCCCGGACTCCTTTGTATGAGTCTGCGTTGCAGGTGTGAGAGGGGCTGATGGTGAGCGATGGCACCTTCCAGTTTCTGCCCTGATGAAGTGTGGTCAGAAGCAGGATTCCTGCGACTCTGTGTCATTCTGCACTGACAGTTTCTCCTGTTCACCATTGTTTCCGTTGTGAAGAACTGTGTACCTGGGAAAACAAAAAAATAAAGAAACATCAGTTTCTTTCTGGGCTGCACCAGATCTTCTGTCCCAGTCGAGAGAGCTGGTTTTTCACTCCAGAATACTGCAGTGAGAGTAATGACACTGTAATGGACCAGTGTATGAGGTGAATTGCAAGTGCATTGAAAACACTGACATGTCGCCCACAGCTCACGGCCGACTCACTACCGCTGTGTTTAAAATGGCCCCATAATCACTGTTTCCGTTGCTGGAAAATTGGGAGCACTACTTGTAAGAGCTATTCTATCACACAGAACAGAATTTGTGATCGTAGTAAACACAGGGTACAGTTTCAGACCCAGGAGTGGTATGCCTCATGAGTTGCCTTTAAATAAAAAAAGAGCAGGGATGAGGAGGTCTGCGTTGGCTAGGGAGCTAAAACAGACTCAGAAATCCAGTGGATGGCCAATCACAGTTTTTCTAAGGCATTATTTAAGTACTGTGATTACTACAGGTCTAGAACTGCCTTTAAAATTGTACACGGCATGTTTAATCCTACAGTAAAACAGGGGTCTAATTACAGCCCTAATCATGTTTCTGTAGTTTGTCAACAGTCAAAAGCAGTCATTGCTTCAAATGTCTCAGACTTCTTGCTTTAAATTTCTTTCATCAACAAGTTTCAATTTTCTCGAATGTTTTTTTACATTACCCACAATGCTGGCTGATAGTGACTCTGCTTGAAGAGTCCTCAAAGTCTGACCAGCTCTCTTACATCTGTACACTTTGCTCAAACAGATACGAATCTATAGCGCTTTTTGTGCTAATACCACCATGAACACCTTTGTCATTTTATGGCTAGTGCAAAGTGAAAGTGAACTAATTGCCTACTGAGGAATGTGACCTCTGCATTTAACCAATCCGTGCAGTGAAACACACACACACACACACACCAGTGAACACTAGGGGGCAGCCCCAAACCACGGCGTCCGGGGAGCAGTTAAGGGAGTTAGGTGCCTTGCTCAAGGGCGCCTCAGTCGTGTTCTGCCCTGTGTGGGGATCGAACACATTTCTCTGTGTGGAAGCAACACTGGTAAAAGACAGAATAATTTCACTTCATTTCACCTAGCTGAGCTAATCTTGGTACAACTTTGCCATGCGTAGGCTATGTTGCCTTCTGATACTTTGAGTCAAGTGTTTGCTTTCTCTGCTTTTTCTACATGTTCTTTTCTCATCAGTATGTCATTAATTATCACTGAAAATGCTCAGAAATAAAGCTGTTGCATTTTTGTGCTTTGTCTCTAACATCACATTCTGACCTTTATAACATATAGCACTGTTTTTTTTGTGCTAACAGCGTCCCTATTACTTCTAACTTCTGACAGGAGTAGTTCAAAAACTATGGTCTTAAAGGGCTTAAATAATTGAGGGTTCTTCACAGTCTGTGGTAACACATGCCTTTCATAAGTGCTTCCCTGGATATTACATACTCGTAAAAAATGCATTTGAATTTAATGCAGGCAGACATGGAGCAATATGCACATCCAGAGAAAATGACAAGGAACACACAAACTCAATCAATCTGACCTGCAGGCACACAAGTCTTAAGGTACTTCTGTGATATATTTTCCTTAATGTGCATGTGAAATGGTGCGAAGGTGCTCCACAAAACATCCTGCTAATCTCTTTTTGTTTTCCCCAACGTATAGCTGATGACATTTCTTACAGGAAAGACAACAGACAACTCCTGCGGTGATGCACGGGGAGTGATGGTCAATAAAAAAATGAACCTTTTGGGCATCTTGTTTTAGTGGTTGTGTTAATGATATCGCATGTCAACAATGGTTGCAAGCAAATTCTATCAACTTGATCAGTTTTAGTCTCATGATGTTTTTAGTCTCGTCTATAAGAATTAAGTGGAGGTTCCTTGTTATTCCTTGTCTCTGGTTTGTTCTGGACGATTCAGAAGCTTTTGAATACAAAAACAAATTGATAAATAAATAAATAAATAACACATGAGTAATGTTTTAGCCTTAAATCAGACTGTAAAGTAATAATAATCATAAATAATGTAGTACTTTAGCTCTAGTAATTTGAGTAGATTTAATTTA
>JAOVVF010000036.1:14353871-14394926 GCA_028565595.1 Duopalatinus emarginatus | reverse complement strand
GCATCTTACCTGAAAGCAATCTGTTCAGTGGGGCAGAGTATGTGAATGAAAGATTATACAGCAATTTGTTCTTTTCCTTATATACTACATGCCTCTGTCTGTATTGCTGCACTTCAATTCCAAAAGCATCACTATAAATGCTTATAGATCACTAAACGAGCAATCTGGAGATGATTCCTGTTGTGAAATTGGACATAAAGTTTGCCCTGAAAGCCTTCGTCCACTCTGATGTCGCTAATGTTCCTGGACTCGAAAAGGAAATGTGCTATAGAGCTTTCAATGGAGCAAGCAGAAAGCAGAATTGTTGCCACATTGCTGTTCTCTTACTCAATACGCTGTTTGTAGTGGCTCTATTCTACACAACCAAGCTCCAGCCCAAGGAAACGCTGTTCTAAAGTTGCTTATAAATAAATGAATGTCACCTGACATGTCAAATTTTCCAATACAACACAGAACTGTTATAAACATGCTGGACCATCCAGTCTAAACATTACGCATTTTTCTTCTCTTTGGCCTACAGCGTGAACATTTATGTTTTGCTGGGAGAGACTGGATACCAGCAGAATGAGTTTTAATTAAACACATTAGTCTTACTTAAAAAAAAGAGAAGAATATCAAGAGGCTCTAGTGGCAGAAACATAAATAGGGTTAAGGATTGTACTGTTCTGTGGATTGTGTGAGCTGCTGTGTGTCTCCAAATCCCACATGTGATTTAGCATGAGAAAGAGTGAGTGAGAGAGACAGATATAGAGAGAGGGAAACTGACAGAAGGAAAAGAAATAGAGATAAAGAAAGAGAGAAAAATAAGAAGAACAAAAAGAGAAAGCGCTACTGGTTTTGTTTGAACTTCTGCCCCTTAGACCCCCCCCCCCCATCGTTAGTTGGGCTTCCAGCAATCCATTGTGGGTTATATGTACAATGGAGCAAACGTGTGTAAAGCAGATCCATCTCACTCCAGGGAGCTTCTTTTAGCACTGAATAATAAAAAATGCTTTCTAGGGATTTGCCCTGCCCTTGTTCACTCAGTCAGTCTAAAAGATCACCTTCACGTCAGGCAGACTTACCTAAAGCACTTCATCAGTCGACTGACAGCTTTTACACATCCTCTGTGTATACATTCTACCATTGAGTGGAAGAGGGTAATGAAAAGGTCTGAATGACAGCAGCAGTTCAAAGTTTAATACAGAGAAGTCTGTTCTCGATTGGACTTGGTTAATGGCAGAGAATTATCAGTAGTAGTACATAATTAATGGTGTCCGTCTGAGTTTAAGAATGATGTTAAGGGAAGTCACATTCTTGTTTCAGGAGATATTGACATTGTGGTGTTTTATTCTATGGATGAATTCAAACACTGAAAACAGCATGTGAAAGCTCTAACAGGGCTTAGATGGGAAAAAATCACATTAAGACATTCTTAACCCCTACAGGATATGTTTTACTATAATTATTAAATTCACTGGATATATTCATTTAATAACAACGTAGATACACAATAACATGCTTTAAGATGAATGAATGAATAATAAGTGAGAAAAATATGCAATAATAATAATAATAATAATAATAAGAATAAGAATAATAAGAATAATAATAATAAGAAGAAAAAGAACAATAAGAATAGTAAGGATCAACAACAACAAAAACAACAACAACAGCAACAACAACAACAACAATAATAATAATAATAATAATAATAATAATAATAATAAGGTTGAAATTTTCAGCTTATAAAAGTGAAAGTGAACTCTTTTGACCCATCCATCCAGTGAAACACACACACACACACACACACACACTAGTGAACACACACTAGGGGCAGTGAGCACATGTGCCCAGAGAGGTGGGCAGCCCCTTATCAGTAGTGCCTGGGGAGCAGTTGGGGGTTAGATGCCTTGCTCAAGTGCACTTAAGTCAAGTCTTGTCAGTTGTTGGACCTTCTGGTCACAATACCTTTAGCGCTGGCCCCAGGGAAGACATTTTTTTTGGTCAGCTGTGGTTGGAGACCATGGTTTGTATATATTTAATTTTAGAAACCACTAAAAATAACACACATTTAAAGTCCAGTGAAAAAGCTTTATGATGTTTGTTAAAGAGACTATTTAGTTTCCTATGTTAAACGTGTCCCTAGGCCCTCCAACAGGATCAGTTATTAGTCATAATATGGCATCAAGTGATGTCTTGAAGTAAAATTGTCGAGCTGGGGACTGAATGAAAAACATCAGGGAGTATGAACCAGTAGAATTATGAAAACGGCACAGGAGCAATATGCAGCACATCCACTTCATTCTCTTGTTTAACTAGACGTCTCTCAGCTTCTTATTGATCTGTTTTCTTTTAGTCAATATTAGTCAGTAACTACAACCTGCAGCCCACAAGAACAGCCAGTAGATGCTCACATACAAACTAAATGCTTAATAGAAATACACAGAAATGTTTTGGGATGTTTAGTGTTAGGCTGTTTAGTAATCTCAGGCAATGGAAACCATTTTAAAATGGCTTTAGCTGAGGGAAAAGCAATCAGCTCTGTCGTCTCCATGATGCACAGAACGCTGGCTTTCTCACAAGGAAAATAAATAGAACCATGAAAATAGTTCTACTAGACCTTAACATGCTGACGGGTGGTCAGTTAGCTCTTCCAGGCTTACACACTGATAGCAAAAGCAGGCATCCATATTTCATCTTCATAACGTTTTTCTCTATAGTCAACTCACAAATTTAAGAACAAGTTTACACCCGAATTAAAGAGCATTCGTGTCACTGCTTTATCTTAGTCTGAAAAGATAAACCAACAAAAGGAATTGTGTGGCCTACAGTAATTTATAACATTCTCTTATCTGTTCAGAGGATTTGACTTGTGATGCAGTGTGTGATGCTCGCTTTGTTATGTCAGCGATAGACAAGACGTGCAATATAAACTGGAAAAACACAGGAGATGTCTGAGGGGTTCGGGATTAGGCAAGACAAGGCAGTCTGAGATAACTTACTCCATAACATGATACCATCTGCAATTTCAAGCTTATTAGTGGGAAGGGGCGATCTGTTTCAAACTCATCTAGATAGATGTACTACAGCTGGCATGTGCTTCAGACTCATTTCAGCAGAGTCTGAATCAGGAACATAGTGATTGTGTATAATACATGGAACATCCTGCATTATCTACAGATGGAGAGACTATTTCTACTGGGGGTGTAACGATTTATCATATCATACCATATTATATATCACACCATATCATATCATATCATATCATATCATATCATATCATATCATATCATATCACATCATATCATATAAAGAATAAAGAACTCTATCTATCTATCTATCTATCTATCTATCTATCTATCTATCTATCTATCTATCTATCTATCTATCTATCTATCTATTATATAATTTGATAAGAGGTGCTTGATTCGATATGTCTGTGTATAGAACAACTTCAACAGACTGCACAATAAAACTATGTGTTATAAAATACAAATCATTTCATATGAAGTGCAATTCCAGGTTCAGCATTTAAACCCACATTCCCACTTCTGAAAAAGTAGCTTCCTCTTAATCTTAATTCAAGAGAGGCTACATGGGTTTTTAAAAAATACTTCTCCTAAGCATGCTGTTAGGCAAGTAGTGAGCATATCACCCTAGGAAAACAGAAATGGCTATGATCAGCAACAATGAGGAACAAAAAGATACCCTTGTATTTTTAAAGGTTACATATTATACTTATTTCCCACAACTTACACCAGTTCTGGAGACTTAATAAATTGTCTATGACATTTTTTGGTTAAAAAAAATCACACAGATCAAATACTCAGCTGTCATCTCCCCCTGTCTAAAACAGCTCTTTCTACGTCATACCAAACAGCTTTGTCCTGTACCTAATATAACCCCTTTCCATCAGACCAGTTGGCAGAGATATACCAGATGTTAGCCTGACATTCTGTTCTCAGTCTCTCTGACGGCCGGCACTGGACTGGAAATAAAACATATCTGACATGCTGCTGATCTTTATGCCAAAGTGTCTACAGTGAGAAATCAGCAATCTAACAATTTCTTTACCAACATTCGATGATACTTCTATTGCCAAGATAAAAGCACTGCTTATTCAAGAGCACAGATGAAGTGTTCCATATCTAATATGAAGAGTAGAGCTGGAGTGTAAGTCAGAAATGTCAGGAGACAATGCAACACAAGTAAAAAAGTACAAGAAGACCGGAGAGGAAAGAAGAGTGCTAGCGTTTACCTAAGAGGAATCCTGTTCTTCCAGCATGCGAGACGAGGTTAGGGAAACTCATTTAATTTCTTCAGTGCATAAACCAGGCGTAATACTGTAATAAATGTTTACAAGCTTACCTTGTGGAATAACCAAGGCCCAGCTTTATACACGGGTAGCAGTGAGGAGCTCTAATTCTCTTCCTTAATGTGCCAGAAATAGCTTTAAACATAGCAGAATCCTATTGAATACCCTCAAATAAACAGATGTGTTTGCCATGACAACAGAGTCCAGCAGGTAGCGAGGACACTGCTACATGATTAAGGATGCCAGCACCTTTTCGTTTTTGCCTTATAGCGTCAGAGCAGCAAAAGCCTTTCGGAGAAATGAATACTGCAGTAGGCAGAATATGAACTTTAATGTCCCTTATGGAACTCAATCTCAGCTTCTGAAAGGAGACAGTCTGATTATTGATCTCTCTCTCCAGATAGTTTTCACCACCTCGGTCATATTGACCACTTCACCAGTTTGTTGAATTTTCCTGCTGCCTGGGCATGAAAAAAAAACCAACCAAACACTATATTTACTATTTACTTTAATAGAGATACATGTACACCTGTTTATTCATGCAATTATCCCATCAGCCAATAAATAAAATCATGCAGCTGGAGGTTAAGATTTTTAGTTGACACAGTTCTCAGAAAAAAACGTGATATCTGTGACT
This sequence comes from Duopalatinus emarginatus, assembly GCA_028565595.1. Lineage (NCBI taxonomy): Eukaryota > Metazoa > Chordata > Actinopteri > Siluriformes > Pimelodidae > Duopalatinus > Duopalatinus emarginatus. Next base: position 14,389,992 of record JAOVVF010000036.1, on the reverse strand, counting down.
GTTGCAAGGTTGTTGTTAATGCCAGATGTGTTCGCTGAAACCATACAGATTAAAAAAAATAGTCAGTGAACTTGAATCTGCCTCATATTCCTGTTCCTTAAACCAAGCCTTGGTCATCACATTATCTCCCCATTGCAATGTTTAGCTGTAACATTCAAATATCTTAATCGGTATCTACATAAGTGTATGTATTGCACTGCTGCAACCTGACTTGAATGGTGGATAAGCACTATACAACACTATACAAAACTGTATTATACACGTTTTTAAGCATTATACTATATAAGTTCTATATAGCAGGATACTATATAAGAACTAAATAGCGCTATAAAAACCACAATATTTTGCACTTATTTTGGAAAATTCTTCTATCAGAAGAATACTTGCACTACACATACCTTGGGATTTAGAAAAAAAATACTGACTGAATCAAATAAATATATTTTTATTTAAGTAAAGCCACACATTTGAGAATGTGAGATTACTCCCATAAAAGGCAGACACAAACTTAACCATCAGGGTGCCAACGTTTCTTTACTTTCGGCCTGCTGCTTTTCTTGGACCATTCTTGGGATACGGGCTCATTTTCATGCCGCGCTGCTTTTTTTTTTTACAGAGCACAAGCGGGAACCGTAAGTAAGACTCCAGTATCTGCCATAGACTTTTTTTTTTTATTACTCAAGACACACTGATTTGGGCGTTTTTTAGTTGTTAGCTGTCATCTCCTATAAAACTGCGTTATTTATTTAGTTTATTTATTTATTTAGTTATTTTTAACCAGATTTTTTTAAATACAACTAAAAGATTATTTTTATATGATCTTTATATAATGACAGGTTATGCCTGTCAGGTTTCAAATTTAGTTGGCAAACTTTGAACGGTATTTTCTGGGCTAATAAACATCTGTGATGATGCCATGCCATATGTGATATGCTGCGATAAAGTATATTTTCCATTATGCCATGTGATAGACCACATGAGCATCATCCAAACACATTACAGCTGAAATTTACTGGCAACACACACACACACACACACACACACACACACACACACACACACACCTTTAATTGGAGGAGATGAACACATAGGCACTTAGCTATTATTACATTGCACATATACAAAGAGGTGTAAATTAATGAATCAACAGTTCATGTTTCCATTGTGTATTAACAAATCTAATTTGATGGGAAATTATGAAAAAAATACAACACTGAACAAATAAGGCCTACATGGTTAAATTTCTTTGAATTTAAAAGTTATTTTAATCTGTTTATTAAAGAAGATACAAATGGTTTATTGACCAGTTTCACATGTTTATATTTAATTCCACCATAAAAAGTACACAGTGGATAGTTAAAAGTAAGCTGTATACGTTGGTTTGTCGTTCATATTTCGTTCCACTTTAAAAAATCCACACTGAGTGGTTGAAAAGTAAGTTTATATCTGTTCATTGATGAAGATACAGTCGGAGGAGGAATTAAATATAAAGAAACCGGAATATGAGAAACCGGTCAATAAACAGCGTGTTTTGTTAATGTTGTGCAAGTCTTATCATACTAATGCTTGTGTTTTGAGAATTTGCAGTGTGTTTGTAACTTGCAGTGTGATGGGCTTTCTTGGCCACCGTAGCTGACTCTACATTAGACAATCAGTGGCAAATTAACACCAATCAGACATAACACCAAAAACACAAAACGACTGACAGGTAAAGTGGTAATTATCAAGCGATAGTGACACCTGTCAAGCAGTGGGATATATCAGGCAAGTTGGAAGCAAAAAAAATAGGAAAGTGTAAGGATCTGGGTGACTTTGACAAGGAGCAAATTGTGATGTCATTTCCAGAACAGTAGGTGTTGAGTGGTGTTCCTAGTATAAACTGGTTAATACTGGGCTAGCCCATCTGGTCTGATCTCACAGATGATCCACAGAAAAATCTGTTGCTAAAATCTTGGTGCTGCAGATACCACAGAACACCTTCAGATTTATTGTGGAGTCTATGCCTTGATGGACCAGAGCTATTTTTGTTTTAATGTTATGGCTGATCATTTATGTATTTTAATACTTTTTCTGTTTGTAATTTGTAAGAGCTGGAGGTAGCTAAGAGCTGTCAGTTTACTATGAGTAATAAATCTGTTGGAAAACTATAAGACAAATGTCTTTAAGACTATAAAACTTAAGACTAATTAATATCTTGATAATAAATGCTTTATATCCTGTACAATCATTCTGAATACAAGTCCTATTAAGCCTGTGGCTGCAGATTTCCTGCATGGTCTGAATGAGAGCAGTGTGGAGAGTATATACCACTGAGCGACCACATGACCACACGTTACAACACGACCAGACCACATGCTTCCCTCAGTATAAACACTTTTGATTCTGAAACTGGATAAAACACATCTGTCCTCTAAAGCTTATTCAGAAGGAGGGCAAAAATCTACAAATTAAAATACCATGTCCTTGGGAAGCCCGTATTTTTCAGCAGCTGATTAGGTCTTCTGTCTTTATATAAAAAGCATACTGTACAAGGACGTTTTACTTTAGTAACTGCTTTATCCCGGTCAGGGTCATGATGGATCTGGAGACTATTCTAGGAACATCTGAGAAAGTGAGACCTTCTAGACCTCCGTGTCATAAACCTGAGACAATAACGTCATAAACCTGAACACATAAAGGCAGGTATTATATGTGCAATGACAGTAACAGTGCCATTTGACCACTAGTGATGACATGGTGGCCCACATCATCTACAAGATCTCATACCATGTACAAGCAATGTTACCACCAGGTTATATCATGTGTATACGCAACAGTGATTAGCAACATGGAATTGGATATCAATAAGTGCTTTGATGACAAAACCAGGACAGCATATTATAACATTATGACAAGGATATGCCAGTCATATGACATAGTTTACAGCTATAAAAGCATTGCAATATTAATTTTATTTTAACCGACAGGGGTTTCAATGTTCTTAGAGCAGCAGTGAAAATGTTACAAATGTCACGAAACTCTGAGATCATTGGGGCCAGATTGTTGTGCACTATTTATCTGATGCTGTAATTATACCATGAAGCCCACATAGGTAATTCCCCAGTGTCTTTTTGCCAGGTGGTTAAGAAGAAATAAGTCTTTATACAGCTGGCAATACATTTCAAGTCCATGATTCTCAACTCAGCCTAACTGATTTCACTGCAGTCTGCTGAACGTAATGTCTTTTTGCAATGCTCACTTCTCCCGAACCCCTTCAGGTCTCCTGAGACCACTTGGTTTAACCGAACACAACATTCCTTCTACTGATCCATTTTTCTAAACCCCTCATTTATTTGCAATGAGGAGCAAAAGCAAACTTTAGCAGGGAGAAAAAGAAAATGCTGTGCCATAGTCTGTCTCCTCTTGTTCCATACTTACTTGGCATGCTGAGAAGCAACCGAGAAGCAAAGACAAACAAATCAATTTGCATACATTTGAATATTAAGTGAAGAGATGAACGTCGTGCATTAGGAACATGGGGGTGGTACTTCAGTACATATGGCAGTACCATTCAAAGAGCTATGACAACCATGATGCTTATAGCTCTGTAAATGGCGCTGCTATCTGCACCACACATATCGAGTCCTTCAGGCATCTTTGCTGGGTTCTCCTGCCTTGTTGGCATGCAATAAGCTGTGAGCAGTCAGGGAGAAAAAGACATATTATAAATGCAACACCAATCACTTTCTTAAACAGAATGGTAATATCATGTAAAACCTGTTCTTGTCTCTTACCAAAAATAAATATGAACATCGAGAGTTCAAATGCAATCCAACACTTTTATTTTTATATTTTATTTTTATTGTTGCATATGTTTAAGTGCCAGAAAAGCTGATACAGATTGGTGGTAGCTCCATAGTATGGGGTTTGTTTAGCAGCATTCCATGAGAACACTGGCATGTCTACAAATGTCTCTGACAGGTGAATGCTATGTGTTCCTCCTTTTTGACAAGCTACTGCATTTATTCTGATTAGTCTGGACTCTTCCAACAGGACAACGTGCTGTCACACATGTCTAGAGACACTGATTGATGGTTAGAGGAACACTCGTCTGAGATCTTGAAATGTTACTGAACATATCTGGGATGTCATGCAACATTCTGGGAACACAGAAATCCTACACCTTAAAATACAACAAAATTGTGGACCGTTCTGCAAGAAAATATGGTGTTTTGTGTCTTTCATTCTAAATTACAGCAGGTCTTCATACTACTTTATCTTGCACATTTCACTGAAAATTTCAAAGCTTATGACAGTTTACCTCAGTGTGGCATATGCATAGTACAATAACCCGAACCTACACATCTGTCTAATGCGGATTTCATGTGATTGCCACTTTTAAGTATTGCTCAAAAGAATAGGTTGAAATTTGCTTTGTAGTTGTAATATACAAATTAGATACTCCTACTGTTAAAAAACACCATCGTCGAAGGCTGAATGCAAGTACACCATATTACTAAAAGAATGTGACACCTGAATGATCATACCTGTATGTTCTTGTTAAACATCTCATTAAAGCATTCAAGGTTTAGCCCCCTGTTGGTGTTATAATAACCTCCATTCTTTTTAGAGGGCTATCTGCTTGACTTTTGAGCATGGCTGTCAGGATTTGTGGTCATTTGTGCTCTATTTCATCCCAAAGGTGTTCAGTGGGATTGAGGTCAGGGCTCTGTGCAGGCCACTTGAGTTTTTTCACTCCACCTTGCTAAACCATGGACCATTCTCATGCTAGAAACTGTTTGGCCTCTATATTATGTAATCTATGTATTATGTAATGGTCAAGTGACAATGGCCATACAGTTTGTATAATAAACAAAAGTATTTAATTCCATGTTATAATTTTACACTAATTCCCAACAATAGGTTATATAATACAGCTAAGATGATATTTTTTTTTTAAAACATCGCTACTGTCTCTTAGTTTAATTTAAAAAAAGTACACTACAAGAAATCCACATACTACAAGAAAATATCATTCCTGAGCCATTACGATATTAAATAAAAGTCTGGATTCATGTTTACTGTCATTGAAAATTTGATCGACTCAAAAGACGACATTCTTTTAAAACTAAAACCTGTGATTATTTGAAAGTTTTTGGGAGAAAAGTATACACTAGGTCTACCATCACATTGCCATTAAGAGAATTGGGAGAGGCAAGTCATAGTTTAGATCATGACATTGACCTTTCCTGCATTTGTGGAACTGATTGGAATCGATAATGTGGCTCCACTCGAAAAAACACATCTGTCTCCAGTAATGTCAGCATCAGCGTCCATAAAAGCCAACATGACATCTGCACTGCTAAATTTAACCCAGACAGCAATCTGGGGTGCTTTAGGCTATTTTAGTCCCCTCATTATTCCCCCTTATTCCCATCATGGCCCAAGTGAAAATTGACTGTGATTACACAGTGATGCACAGGAACAGGAACATGCGTTCTGGGGCAGTTTATGATTTTTTTTTTATACATTGGTGAAGACAAAAGGATAAGTGAATGGGTTTTTATATCTATACACATGGGCATAAACAGCTGTGAGTATTTAAAGTGTGTGCAGAGCTGAGGTATAAACAGACTGTCTTTTAAAGACATCAGTATTCGCAGTTTTGGCATTAAGATCAAATTGTTTGCTGATAATAAATGTATTAAGGTGGATTATTATGGAATTTTGCGAGAGTAAACCCACTGCTAATAGTCTTAAGAAACATAAACAGAATGGTATGAAGTAGCAATAACTGGTTCTGATTCCTTTCTAGCTCAGACTGTAGATTCATGCAGACTATCAGTGACATGTCAAAGCAAAAAAACAAAACAAAAACAAAACAGATTTCCATTTGTCCTGGGTATTTCACTAACACATCCATAAAAACAGTGATTGAGAAGCTGTGTTGTAAAACTGTCAAACAGACAGATTAAGCACATACTGTCCAGTCAATGTACAAATGCACACAAAGACAGATAACATAATTGTAACCCAGGCTCTATTGGTTTGAATGATTACAGCTTTTCTGTTTACCATGCTTGGTATTCAGATATCACATGGCATGAGGCCAATAAAGCATTACAGACAAAATAAATAAATAAATAAATAAATAACCATGAATGCATCTGGCTATCTCTGCATGTCTGCATCTTTTTAAGTGTTTGTGTATCTTTCTCATTAGACCAGACCTAGTAGTTTCACTGTCAAGCTGTTGATAGATATTCGATTTTAGTTCTCCCAAAATCTTCATTTAATTTCATGGCCATCCATCAGTGAATATATGTGTGTGCTCTTTAGGTTCTAAAATAAACCTACACTTAATTGACTTGTCCTGAGTTGACAGCCTAAGTTCAAGCCAACCTTTCCAGTAAATCGAATAAAACTACTTTCTGAAATACCTAATGAAATCATCGTTTATGAAAGGTCACTTATTCCTGCTTGACATCATGATAATATCATCAGGTCTGTCTTTTTCATCAAGCTCAAAGGGCAATCTAATATTCACCCTTAACAAAAATGGAGCTACTGCTTTGAGTCATTATCCCATTAGAAAACACATACAATTCTGAGAGGTAAACAAAAAACAAACATATATTTACTGTGATTAGCATGGTCCTTCATAAATCTCTGTTTATGTTACATGTTTATGTGCCTGATAATCAAATCTATGATCTGTTTCCAAGGATACTTGACTTGAGCGCACTTGTCTGGAAACTAAGACGGCATATCTCAGATATATGGCATTTAAATACTCACTCACTCACTTTTTAAACTAGGTTTATTCCAGCACTCTTTAGGAGGAAGGTAGGGAAACACCTTGAGCAGGTCACCAGCACCACCATACACTTTTTAATAAAAATAAATTTTGTTTCCTAGAACTTGCTGAAACAAGAGTTTGTCAAGTAAGGAGGTAATCTCAAAAGTGCACACCATGATGCATATTGCAATTAATTTAAACATAAATATGGACTTCAGGCGCACTTTTCGTATGAATTCCTTCATAACTTGAACTGAACAGGCACACAGGAGGTGGAGATGGGGGGGCTGACACTGACTGCATGAAGCAGTGTTTCATGCCAGCATCGCCAGAAGCTCTGCTGTATTCTGACTGCAGATTAGGTTTCGACAGATTGGCTGAACAGACAACAGTCCAAAAAGTGGTCACTATCCAATGACCTTAAACTCTAGAAAGCACCACTGGGATGCCCTTCATTTCAGTGTTTGCAGATATACTGACCCTTTTCCTGTCAATCACTGACAGATTCTGCTGAAGAACTGTAGTAAACTCCCACATCTGTATGTTTAAATATTTACAGGCGTAATAGGTCCATTATTTAGATTCTTACCTTGATTTGCTCATTGGTGTACCAGTGTGTTGCGCTCCTGCAAAAGGCCGTGTTTTGTTGTGGCTCTTATCGTTAATGCATTATATATCCATACTAAGCAACCAGTATTACTTTTTTTCCTCCGTGATCATCAGAGTGTGAAATTGTCCATAATGAGTCGACAGAGGGACCAGCTGGATCCTGAGTGATGAAATCTACGCCCAATGTAGCGGCACATATACATTATGCGCTCATTCTCGCCATAGAAAATGCACAGACACACCAAAAGTGTTCTGTGTGCGGTATTTTCATGAATGTGAAAGCTTGAACAGCTTCTTTAAAAACACGTCACACACAGTGTATAGGTGATGCACTGTTCTGCATACTGAGATATAATCACATGCCTTACTGACCCTGAACCCAACAGTGTCAGCACAGCGACCGAACAGGTTTGAAAGTGTGTGCATGAATATGTGTGCATGTGTGTGTGTGTGCGCATGTGTGTGAGTGAAAGACTCACTTGCAAGCTTCCCACACAGCACTAGACAGGAACAGGCTTAGTGTTGCAGAACCAGAGCAGGAGTTTAGAAGCAGAGGAGCAGCCGCTGGAGTAGAGAGCAGGCAGGACAGAGGGCAGCAGAGAGGCACACACATGAGGAAGAAAAAAAAAAAAAAAAAAAATTGGCAAGAAGGAAGAGGAAAAGAGAAAAGCAAGTTAATACACACATATCTAATTATATAGACTTTTAATGTTGCTTTGTGTGGGTGCACTATATCCCTTTGGAATATTATTACAGGTACTACTATTCGCCTTATAATATGACTCATATACAACGTCATCGCAAGATAACTAGGCCAAAACAGTTTTACTATTCATCAGTCAGCCAGTCTTCATCAGGTAACTGTAATGAATTTCTGTTTGCACTTTCTTATGTAGAAAGGGATTATTTATAATCCCACTATCAGTGTCACCCAAATTAAGTTAGTTTGCTTTTACCTCTTAAGGTTTCATCCTCTTGTCATGTCAGGGTGTTTTTTTTTTCTTTCCACTGTCACTGTTGGCTTGCTAATCAGAAATAAAATGTATCTGAATATATAAATCCTATACTTATGTAAAGCTGATTTTGTCCGTTGTTAAGAGCTGAACTGAGTAATACCCCAGTCATTTTAAATTGGGTGGATTAATTGTTTATAGCAGCATGACTCTAATATAAAACACAGGTTTATATTAACCATGTGCCTGATCTAAAAAATGTTATTGCTTTTATTCACTAGGACCAGAATGGCAGATGCTCCTGGTAACTTAAGAGTCAAAATAAAGAATTTAAGATAAAATATTCTCTTATGAAACAAAGATATAATAGTTTCCTGTTAACAGACATTTTATGTATCATTTATGAAAAGCGTCTTGAGTATCTGTGCCTCCCACAGTGGAAGGAACTTCAGAAATATTGCAGGTTACTGGTAGTCAAAAATAATTGCTTATTTGAACTTGTTCCCTAATTTGGTATCTCTCTAAAATACCTGTCTAATAAAGCTAAATTACAAGTTTGTACTGTTTTGCTAACTGTCCATAATCCCTGTAACACACAAACTAAATCAGAACTGCACCATTAATGCTTCAGGAGAGTTTTCAGCTAGTTATACAATGTCAAAGATTTAACAGGTAAAATAAGGGGAACAAAAGTGCTAAAGACGTGCTACTTGACAAAAAGGGTTTGACTTTAACCTCTGACAAGGACTTTTATTGTTTTTAAATCTTTTGTAATACTGGAAGTATTTTGTAATCATGTCCTTTTTTGACTTGACAATTTAACTTTCATAAATATCAATTTTAAAACTGTAATAATTAGGAAAAATGCATATTAGTTCATAATAATTGGTGTGGTACAGTGGTAACATCATTGGCTCCCATGTGAGAGACCTGGGTTCAATTCCTGGTCTGGGCAGCCAGTCTGTACTACACCAATAAGGGTCCTTGGGCAAGACTCCTAACACTACATTGTCCCACCTGTAATACCAGTAACCTTGTAAGTCGCTCTGGATAAGAGCGTCTGCCAAATGCCGTAAATGTAAATGTAATAATAATAATAATTCAATACTAATTTCAGAACAAAGCACCATATAGAAAAGTGAAGTTCATGTTATACATGTTTGGTGTTGCTACTTCTGCTCCATTTTGTTTTTAAATAAACCATTTAAAGGACTTTTGTCTTATCAATTATTTGATATTTTATATTTAAAACAAATTTATTCCTGTGCATTTGTTTGGGTTTTAGAATGTACTAAAGTAATTATTAATCAGATAACATTTTCCAGAAAGTAATCTGTAAAGTAATCCTATTACATTTTTAGTTAAGTAATGAGTAAACAGTAATGAGTTACCTTTTTAAAGTAACTTCCCCAACACTGCTATCTGGTCACCAGTTCTTAACATACAGCAATGCAATATATATTAACACTAGAAAAACGGCGCAAACTGCAGAGGGTATAGTGTTTAATGCCTACAGAATATTTCTGGAAGCTCATGAAACCCATGCTGTGTGGGGGACCTACCAAGTATTAGACTGGCACACTTTAGTGAATATAACAAACCTGTCTGCATCTATTCAGTATCTATGACAACTCATCGATAATATATTGCTGCTTTTATGCTAGCAAATTGCTGCAGCTTTTATTTACCAGGTCTTTTCCATGCAATTAGAAGAGTCACTTAAAATAGACATAAGGAATGTCTAAGGAACCTAATTTGTTGAGTTCATAATAGACTTGGCACTCAAATTGCTTGTAAAGGTCAGCTAATAGTGGTGCTGAAATGGCTCAGAAAATACTCGCCAAACACAAAGCAATGACTCACGTCTCTCCAGACGGAGGATATTGTTTGAGATATCTACAAGGCCTGTCCTGAAAGCACCTGAAGCCAAGAGGATATATTTACCCTTCTGTGCATCGAAATTCTAAACAACCTCCTTCCACACAGTCTTCCTCCGACAGAAGTAAAATACACAATGCTCAGTATACATTGCACGTACGTGCTGTATGCCGTGATCACGTGGCTTGACTTGTTCAGTTTGTTGACATTAACGCAGAACTGAGCTATCATGACCTCTGCACATGACCAGGAAGCTCTTTGTAATGTACAGTCCAGTTTCATGATATCCATCAGCCACAACCCTGACATGCATGCTAAATGCATGTATAGTATGTAATGTGGCGTTTGATCATGTGAGATAAAGCTACTCAAAATAAATGCCTAATGCGATTCATATGTGAAAAGTTTACCAAAGATCAAAACAACTAGGACGCCGCTTCGCTTCATTCGCTGGTAGAATCTGACATGTGCGTCCGTTCGTGCCAGGACGGCATCAGGCAAACATCTGACAATGGGTGAGTGAGGGAGCGATGAGATTCTCGATGCCTGTTTCACATTACGAGTGCATAGTAACTAATAAATTAATAGAGTTTATAGAGTTTACAGAGTAGAACACACTTCATTACTGCAGAAGCAGTGCTACTCCCCGGAGACAAGCTGCTCCCTTCTGCCCCTCTGTAACATTTACAGTTAGATGATGAAAGTGGTGTGGAATTTCTTCCTTATAAAATGGATGCAATATCTTGGTATCTGTACTCAAGATTTTTACAGGCTGTTTATTTGGAAGCTGGAGGATTTCAAGGATACAAAGCACAGGGTAAGGCTTATATCCCTGATGACTGAAGCCAAGGAGTAAAAGAGCTACACGCTATTAGTTAGATAGGTTTATATCTCTGCACTGGTTACTGTTGCACTATAGATAACATGCTGTCAACACTACTGTGTGTGTGTGTAAAACACTTCCTAAATGTTGCACACACACACTCAAGCAACCATAAATCTCAGTAGTCAGAGCACATCTAATGTGTAAATATACTGTTGCTTTAGAGAGTGCCACCCTGGTGTTATAGATAGATAGATAGATTCAACTTTATTGTCATTGCTCGGTACAAGTACAAGGCAACGTTATCTAGCTAACGTACACTTCTACACCGACGCTTTCACAGATGAAAAGAAAGAGAGAGAGAGCGAGTGAGAAAGAGAGAGAGTATCAATCTTTTTTAAATTTCACTTCCATAATTAGCGCCAGGACTAGCCTGTATCTTACGAATCTAAAATACGCCTATCAGAGAGAGCGTCTTCCAGCGTGGCTGTCGCTAATGCTAACTGATTGCTACAGTTCACCTGTATGGGTCTCATTTGCCTGCTATACTACCCGACATTTACGACTATATGATGTCAGAGGAATAGATCATCTGCAGCTGAGACGTCTCAGAGTCCTGTTCAGTGTCAGTGTGTTATACCTCCAACGGCTTCAGTGTTCAAATGCACTAGGAGTTCTGTGATAAATGTCTAAAGTGTTTATATAGTCACACACATTCTAATCTCCCCAAGAGCTTATGTGAACTTAAAGTCCTAAGATTCAGGCTAACATATTAATCAAAAATAATAACTTTCACATAGAAATCCTAATGGATGTAATTTATGGAGTGTTTTAGGAGTCAGAGAAACCAAAATCTGACACAGAGTTTTCCAGGGTGGCAGACGTTACCTCGAGCCCTCTGTCTGGTTTCAGAAAGCTCATTGAGAAATGTGTAATTGCCTATATTTAATTCGAAGTACGTATGATGTGCTGAAATAAAGCCAATAGTAAGTCAGTGAGAGCACTGGTGATGGGTGTCATGATTGGGAACAAAATTAAAATATTAATAAATTAAAAGGAGTGCAGAGATTAAATCAGGAGACTCGGGGTTACACAGTTGGGTCCCACTTTAAATTAAATGTTCTTAAGTACTTAATTTATTATCTAAGGGTTCAGTGCAGTTTTCTCATGTATGTAAAAATTGTTCCAGGATAATTACCTGTAATAGCCGTTTGAAAATACCTGAATGCAAAATCTGTAATGACTGCATAATTAACTAATCTGCTAATCTATGAGAAAGATGCTGTGCATAATTGCATGATGTGTAATTAACTGAAAGTGCACTGATTGACCGACTGTGCTTGCACAGTGAGGATCTGACCTCTGCATTTAACCCATTTGTGCAGTGAAACACACACACTAGGGGCAGTGAGCACACTTGCCTAAAGCGGTGGGCAACCCCTACACATGTCACCTGGGGAGCAGCTGGGGGGTTAGGTGTCTTGCTCAAGGTCACTTTAGTCATGTGTTATTGGTACAAGGGTTCAAACTTTTCCTGTTATAAAACTATGTCTTGGTAACCAAAGTACAGGTATAGTATGAATATAAGTTTCATTTAGACAACTGACACACACTGAAGTGCCAGAAAAACTGTGCCTGTGCAAAATACATCAGCTGGTGGTGGCTCCATAATGATATAGGGTTTGTTTGGCTGGCATTTCATGGGTCCCCTGGTACATCAACAAATAATTTTGATTTGGAAATAATGTGTGCCTCCTTTCTGACAAGTTACACCCGTTCGTGTCCTGCATTCATTCTGATAAGTTTTGGTCTTTTCTAACAGGACAATGTACCACCACACATGTCTAGAGATGTTGTGGTTAGAGAAAAACTCATCTGAGTTTGTTTTTTTTTGCAATTCCCATATAAGTCATATCTGGGATGCCATGCAATGAGCTGTGATACACAGAAATCCTACACCTCAGAATACAACAGAAATATGAACTGTTCTGCAGGAAGTATGGTGTTCATTGCCTACAGAATATTTCTGCAAGCTTGTGGAGTCCATGCCCTGTGGGGGACCTAGCAAATATTAGACTCACTCTGCAATTAATAGGTTACTAAAAAGAGCCTCTGTTATTTCTAAGAAAAATAGTAAAACAAACTCAAATTACATCATTATTATTATTATTATTATTATTATTATTATTATTATTATTATTATTATTATTATTACTATTACTATTACTACTTTATTATCTTTCAATATTAAGTCGGGACTGCTGTTCTGTTATTATATTATTAACTACAGAATATTGTAAAAATAATAAATTCCCTAATATTCTGGTGATTATGTGTCTGTCATGGTAAAGGAAAAAAAAGCTCACATAATGTTACAAGATGATTACAGGATGCTCTATTGGAGGAGTGTATAATTACAGATGTCAAAAGAAAGAATGAAAAGCAATCCTGAATGGACATTTACTGTAAGAGGCCCTGAGATCATCCAGCCATCTATAGACAGATCTGTTAAGAGTGTTCATTAAATTATAAGGGCTGTGGTTCCTAGACTCAGACAGCCTGAAAGCAATCTTATTGATGGCCCTAAGAAAGAGTGGAGATAAAGGAGCTGTTGGGGGAAAAAAAAGACCAGAGGTAGGATCAGATGGAGAATGAGTCCTGATAAGTATACTTATACCAAATTGCGGCTTGTACAACACACAATGAAAATGGTTTGGACAACTACATGTTGTGCAGCCTCGTCTGTGACCGGATTAAATCGCAGGTGCAATGTGGATAATGACATTCATCATGCATTTTACCCGCATTTGGTAATTAAAAGCAATCGCTATTTAAAAAGTGGTTAGAGTTGCTCTCGAAGGAGCAACTGATGCACTAAGCCAGATGGAACTTTTTATGCTTGGAGCACTTAGATGTCATTAATGTAGGAAGCCAAGGCCTATAAAGTACCAGCTAAGCTACGATCAGAAACTAGACATGCACAAAGCATACAATCAATCATAAACCACTCAAATAAAAAATAATCTAATGTAGCCTTAGGCATTTTTACAGTAAAAATATTTTAGAATCTGGGAAGCATCAGGACTGGATCTATCAGAACAAACATAATGTTGCTTGCTATAGCAATTCCCATAGGTGAATCAACTTCTCATTCATTCAGATGTGGAGGACCGCAACATGCTGCTATTGAAGCACATGGAAAACGTTAAATAATGAAAAGGGACAGCAGCAGGACTTTGTTAAGGTCTGTCATACCACTAATGGGGTTAGTGCTCTCCTAAAATGTTTGGTCGTCTCTGGGTTACATATTTGATATCATCTCAACAGAGCCGAGACTTCAGGAAGGCAGCTGTTCAGAGATCCCTGCATACGTCACAGCTTTGTTTATCAGCCACATTTACACGCTGACCGCCTCAGCATTTGGAAACAGTTCCGTGATTTATGTTCGCAGTACATTTCCAAGTGCTGCGGAAAACAAAGAGTGGCAGGGCATTCACAGGAGGCTGGGTGGCCTGATATCGATGTGATTTTTTTCCTGGGCTTTGTTTTTTGTTGTGGTTAGACGAGACTTAAAGGGTTAGAAATGTCCTACTTGCTGAACACAAACGATTATTAGCAGTTCTCAGAAGTCCAGTACCCTGAGTGACACACAATACGAACTGACACTAACACCATCTGTGTTAGATGTCAAACCAGTTAGTGCATGCTGAGGCCAGGGACTGAGGCATTCTTGCTCCCCTGTTCACTATTAATTTTATGGCTCATTACACCATTCTATTTCAGGCTAATCTAAACCACTTTTGCAACAAATATGCTTGTCCTGTTTGTGTAAAAGGTCAGCATACTGGGGTAGATATTTAAAGTGGATTTTGGTTTGTCCTTCTGATTCTGACACAAAACAGCATGCCTATTATCTATTCATTCCAATGATGGCTCAATCTCCAGATGCTCCAGTCTGTGAAGATTTTTTTCTGTTGCCACAGAAATAAAATAATGTGAATGTTTACTGGGCAAGTCTTAGCTAATACACTTACCTCTGTACCCATTTTGCCAATTTACCAATTTTGACCCAAATTGTTTTACTTGGTTCGCACATATTTACATTTACACATGCTGAATCGCAAAGACTCGGGCAAGGAAAGACTGGATTGAGTTTAGGAAACAGGCCTTGTGACTGGACGGTTGCTCCTCCATAATGACACGGCATAACTGAAGTGCCCTTGATCACAGCGCCTACCCCCCAACTGCTCCCCAGGATCCATGGGTTGGGACCGGTCAAGTGTGTTTACTGCCCTCTAGTGTGTGTGTGTTCACTTGTTTGTTCACGGATGGGTTAATATGTGGAGGTCAAATAGATTAGGGCAGTCATTCACTTTCATTTTGCATTCTAGTGGTTCACTATATGGCATGGTCAGAAAGTCATGTACAGCTTCATCACCCCCACACTATATTGATGGGTAGCAATTCCAAAAAAATATAATATCTCACCAGGAACCAGCAGGGGATTTTTAATAGATTTTTTATGGCCTCAGGCTGTGGTTTATAGTGTTGGAAAGGTGGGAAATATTTGTCCTTATAACAATGTTTCTGCATTGTTGTCTGAATCTTTGTTTACTGATAGGGTGGTAGGGACACTGTATATTTAAGACAAAATAAAAAAACCTGGCACAGATTTGGGGAGGCTGCATAATAGTATGATGATGGTCCGTGGTACGTCTCCAAACGTCTCCGACAGGTGAAAGCGAGCGTCCTTTCTGACGATTTACACCTGTTCCATGTCCTGCATTCATTCTGATGTGTTTGGCTTCTTCCAAGACAACGTGCCAGAACTCACATCTGTGTTGCCAAATTATGGCAAGGGGACCATTCATTTGAGTTTGGGATTCTGCCAAGTTACCAGATTTTAACGTTACTGAACACATCCGGGATACCATGAAAATCAGAAATCCTACACCTCAGAATACAACAGAACTGTGGGCCATTCTGCAGGAAATATGGTGTTCGCTGACTACAGAATACTTCAGCAAGCTTGTGCAGTCCATGCCCCATGGGAGACCTACAAAATATTAGAGTGGTAACAGTTTTTCTGGAACTTTAGTGTGTATACTGTTTCATGTGCATCCACTCACTCTAGCATTTTATGTCCTTTGCTGAGCTTTATCGTTTGCAAATCAATACACCTTAATTTCTCAAAGGACGTTTTTCCTGGCCTAAGGGGAAATTCAACAACTTAACAACGTGTTTACTTTGAACATCAGAGCAGCAGAGGGTGCTTGACCTCTACCAGGAACCTGACATTGGGGGTGGTAATTGTTTTGGCCTTGGACTGAGTTTTCAGTGTGAGTGGTGGGGATGTGGTATGACATTCAGGATTCAATGCTATTAATTTCCTGTTCAGCAAGTTGTCAAAACACTATAGGGTTTAAGGGGAATGATTTACATTGGCTATAGCTTTACTATGGACCACGGAGACTCTCTTGCAGTCTTCCAGTGCTCAAGGGAAAACCAAACATTTTCCCACTGAGGACATATAGAATACCTGCAACCAGTTACACACACACCTTTTTACCCAGTGGACTTTACCCTTGCATATTGCTCAAAGGCTCTTTGTAACCAAGATCATAACAGCAGATATAACTTAAAACACATATGCATAGAAAATAGCATTTATCACCACATCATCCATCACCCACCATCACTTTCCTGGGCTATAGCATTCAGTTTCCATGCAGTCACAACCACAGGCAATCAAGGAGCTACAAAGATCCCTTGGGTTAGAGTTTCATGCTGCACCACTCAATTTGTTCAAAACTGAGAGTTTATTTAATTGAACAAGGCTGCAAAAGGGGTCTGGATATGTTTAATAAGCTAAAACAATGATTTACAAGCACCAGGGTCTTTAAACACCCAGATACCTCTTTGTCATTCGAGTGTAGGCTGGTGTGCAGTTGTGTTATTGTGATGCTACATTAGTTTCATTCCTGCAACTCCCGGCTTTAAAGGTAGGTTTAGAATGACTTATTTGACACATTGAGTGGGTGGTGTAGTAAAAGGAATCACATTTGCACAAATTTGTTATATCCACAAATCACCATACAGCAGTGCAATCAGCTCCTTATTGATTCAAAACCCTGTGTATCGTATAATATAGTTTATGTGATGTAAGCAAAAAACTTACTAGACATAGTGTTCACATGTATCCTCTCATAATCTAATTTGTATCCTATGATTTCGACTAATACCGTACACGATAATGTACGTGTATGTATGAATCTGTGTATGTATGAATCTGTGTAGGTACGCCTACTGTTGTGTGGATGAGTATGCTATTTATTGATGGTGTTTTTGGTGAAGAAAAAACAAAGGGGTTAGATTTACTCTGATTAGAATTGGGTTATAATCATGATGCCCTCTCCAGTCAGCATGATTTGCACCCAGGACATTTCAGCCATACAAGCCAGCTTCATATATCATTGATCCGGTCAGGTTCACGACTCCAAACATGCACGTCCTGTCCACCTGACCACTAAGACCTATGTCCCTAATGAAGTATGGAACCACTTAATGCATGGATCCGCTGTTTACACGACTCGAGACATCTTGACATAATATGCACCTTGCCCCTGGTCCACAATAAGATCTGTTTGCTAGAGGCAGCTGTTGGTAACTGTATAGGTCCCGTACTATCTGTCCCTTTCTGATCTTCTTCAGCTCCTATCATTATATCAGTAAGCTGCACGGCATCCTTAACACTGCGGGGTTGTTTTTCAGAAGCCGAGCCAGGCGCTGATGACACAATTACAGGAAGTCAGAATAACACATTTGATTAGAGATTGTTAACATACTGACCCTCTTGATTTTGGCATAGACGTTGTAATTTCAAAAGCATTCAGTCCTTATTATATAACATCAATTCATCTTCTAGCAAATCAGTTTATGCATATTTGTTCTGCAGTCTGAAACAGCCCTATAGTGCAAGACAATGTCCAAGTACAATGACCCCAGTGTTAATCTCATGCTGTGTTCCCATGGCTACAAATGATAGGTTGAAAAAAAATTATGCCACACTGGTGCTAATGCACTATATTCATGGTTGCTGCCCTCTGAAGAGTAAGGTTTATAAGCCATCTAACATGTGATGTACATTTGACCTGTCAAATTGGGTAACCTGGGTGACTCTTAACCCAGGCAAAAGTAAAACTTTTATCTAGTATTAGACTCCCAACTGATCAACATTTCCAGCTGTAATGTTTTGAGGCAACTGTGGAGTCAAGTAACAATCATAAGTATCCTAAATCTAGTCCTTAAATCCAGACAAAAGCAAAATAAATGAAATATAGGTAACATTATTTATATCTGTAAACGCTTCCTTCCTTTTCTCACTAATGACTGCATGTCACAAAATCAAATCAATAAACCATGCATAAAGAAACTGTTAGTAAAAAACAAAGACTATCATCATCTTTTAGCCCAACAATAAATCTCTCAGCATTCATCAATCAAAGTCGTAGAGATTTGTTTTTCATATAAACTGACTGATGAGTGTTCTACAGCATTAAATTATAATCATTCAATAAATATTGTACTGATTTTTTTTTCCAGAAAGCTCACATACATTTTCTTAAAAACTGCATTAATGCATTGCAACATAAGAAACATATTTTAAAGATGTTCGCATGTTTTCACATAAAAGCAATAACAAATGAATAGTTATATTTATATTTCCCTGGGGAACTTAGTTCAAAAAGACCAGCTGGCTAAACTTTAGATTTAAAACAGTATGCTAGTCTCTGGCCAAAGCCTAAGGGACTGTAGACTTTAGACCTAACTTTGGAATTGAAACCCAGAAATGGCCTTCGTTTTCTGCCCTCACAACAACTGTTTTTTCTTTATGTACAGAAGTTACTGTTTAGAAAAGCTTTTAGATCAGTGATACTGTGATGTTAATGGTCAGTAACAGTGAGTGAGAGGTCCTCTACAACAGAGAAGAACAAACAGAGAGAAATGGAAAAAGACAGAGAAAAAGCGACAAAGTGACAACTGTGGGAGAGTAACTTGACGGTTCGGGGATGTTCTCATTTTTTCAAATTCTCATGGGAACGTCTATGCTAAGCTATGGTCAGAGCACTCGACAGTAAGCACACAATCATAGGACTGCTAGTATAGGAATATACTGGAACAAGATGGTATATGACTTTAAAGATGGCTTTAAAGTGTGATTTAAGAAACTTTAAAGAAGAAGGCTTTAAAGAAACAACTTCTGTACAGTCATATTCATATGAATATATACTAAAATGCCAGAAAAAACTTGACTACAGTCAAACCTATGCAAAATAAATAAGCTGGTGCTGGCCCCATAATGGTACAGGGTTTGTGAAGCTGGCATTCCATTGGACCCCCGGTACGTCTACAAACATCTCTGACAGGTGAACGCTATGTGTGTCTTCTTTCTGTTGAGTTACACCATTGGATTCATAGTCTCTTTCTACAGAACAATGTGCCACCACTCAGGTCTAATGTCAATTTACGGTTAGTGGAACACTCTAGTTTGGGGTTTTGCTATTCCCAGATCTCAACATCATCAAACACATCTGAGATGCCACGTTTTCTGATAATTTGGTGTCTCTAGATGTGTGTGGTGGCGGATTTCCCTTTTAGAGGAGACCAAACCCATCGGACTGAATGCAGGACATTAACGGGTGTAAAAGATCTGTCAGAGATGTTTGTAGATGTACCAGCTAAACAAACCCCATAGCATTATGGAGCCACCACCAACCTATAGGCTTGTCTGTACCAGTTTCTTCTCTCACGTCAATGTGTATTAAATCTGAATGTAATACACTCACCAGTCATCCAATGCACATTTATGCAATTATCCAATCAGACAATCATGTAGCTTAAAAGCACACAGATACAGGTAAAGAGTCTTAATTAATTTTCACTCAGAATCACAAAAATCAGAATAGTAGCAAACTCAGTGACTCGTGCGGTTATGATATTGCCTAGTCTGTTTTACTGTCCAGGTTTGTTGCATCTGTACACGCTATAGTCATAAATTTCGGTTCCTTGGTGATATCGTTCTTGTTGTTGTAAGACTGTACACAGTGGTTACGTCAAACCCTTTGAGCTACCGTAGCTATCGTGACATCTCAGCCCACCCTGGCCATTTGTCTCCTCTGACTCCTCTTATCAAAAAGGTTTTGCACCATTGCTTTTTGCACCATTATTTGTAAGCTATTTATAGTGACAGGTCTGTGGAAAAATCCCAGGGGATCAGTTGTTTCTGAAATCCTTAAACTAGCTTGTAGTGTAGCACTGCATGTTACTGAGATCATGTTTGTCCTTATTCTGATGGTTGATGTGAGCATTACCAGTGTGCATAAATAACTGTATTAAGATACATGTGTTCCTATTAAAGTTTATATGTGAGTATAAGTCAGTGTATATGTTTTTTTTTTCTTTTAGTGCCACAGTAGAGATGGCATTTAAAATCATTCCAGTATTTACTTAGCTACGCAATTTAAAACAGCATCCAACAGTCTTTAATTAGAACCAGAAAGAAGAAGACCAAATAGACCAAGATACTTTCAACCCAAACACTAATAAGCAAAGTAACACAAGAATTATCTTGACAGACAATAAAAAAAGTTTCAAGGCTTCCACTTACTTGAGCACATGTGTGGAGCCGTTGATCTGTGTAGCTGTGCAGGGTGTTCTGGGGGTGAGGATGGATGGTCGTCGGTAGCGCTGGTGGCCGCAGCAGAGGATGATGAGGAAGGCACGGCGGAAGGACTTGTTGAGAAAGGCGTAGAGGATGGGGTTGAGCATGGAGTTGATGTAGCCCAGCCACAGGCATGCTGCCCACAGCTGCTCGGGCACTGTGTAGTCTATGAAAGGGTCCACTACATTGGTGATGAAAAACGGAGCCCAGCACAGGCAAAAGCAGCCCATAATAATGCACAAAATCTTTGCTGCCTTGGTCTCAGTGCGCATCCGATGGTTGCGCTGGTGTTCGGCACTCTCTGGACCGGAGCCTGCGCCGCCCGCCCTCTGCAGCATGCTGATCTGACGGGCGTGTTCCCGTGCTGTTACGTAGATGCGCTGGTAGGCGAGCACCATCAGGCCCAGTGGGATGTAGAAGGCCACCACAGAGCAGGTGAGTGCATATGGCTTGTTTACCATGAACACGCACACCGTGGAGTTGCCGCTGAACTTCCGCGCCTCGATCTGTTGAGCAGGAGGGGGAATATTTACACGCACACAAAAATGCACATTCAGCACGCAAAAAGAAAAAGTCGCACTTTGTTTTACTCTTGTGTCGAGTTTTTTTTCATTCTTGGGTATTCCAATCTGTCGGTCCTTTGCCTGGGGGAACTGTCAATTTGTCAGCAGTCAGTGGAAGAAATCTTTCTTACCATTTAAATTTAAATCATTTTTTAAAAAGTCAGTTAAAAAATAGCTCTTTAGAAAAGACGCTGACCCTGATTCTTAAATAAGAATAAAATCACCTGTAATTCCTCCTACTAGACTTTGATAGTACTCCATGGCTTTGTACTCCATGAATTACCCCTTGCTGATGAATCACCAGGGTAAAAAAAGGCAATAAGACATCATTTTGCTTCCCTTTTCTTGTTTGAAATGCACTTAAAATCCACGGAACCCGAATGAAATCATCTGTGAAGTGGCCTGGATCCAAGTTATTACCCATAACTATAAATACATATGTGCTTTTTGTTAATACCATCAGTTAAGAAGAGGGGAACTAAATACTGACTCATTAGCAACAACAGCATCACAGTGATCACTAGTTCCACTCGCTGGGATTTGCATTTATTTTATAGCCCAGTTTATTAATGTTTCTCTGCTATTAATTTTCCCCATTGTGTTTTTTTTTTTCGAAGTTAGAACGTGACCCGAGTCACGAAAAGCAAAGTCGCCTGATCTGGCAGTGTTTCTGATGTTCAGACTTTAAAGCGTGCAGCTGAATTACAGCCCAAAATAAACAGTCATTAGGATAATATTCATGTATTGTGAAAAACAGGGGAACTATGTAAGGCAGCCAAATTCAAAGTCAAACACACTCTCAAATTCACCTCACCAGGGAATTATAATCATGATCATTATTCATAGGGTTGGAAATGCAAAGAACTGTGTGTAATATGCAGGCTATTATGTATTGAATTAATGAAATAGTTAAATAGCCTGCAGAATAAATAATGCTGTGGTTTATAAAACCACCACGTTATGAAACTCCTCTAAGCAGAGTCATTGATTGCGTGAGGAAAAACATACTCAGGATGCCATTTAAACAGTATTTTCTCTGTCTTGCCTGACTTTCATTACAGCAAATCAATCTTCGTCCAGGACCATTTCAATGTTTGTTTATATTGTTTATAGGCTCTAATAGGGTGAAGTGACATCTAATATTTCTAGTACATCATACATGGGAATGGGAGTTATTTCTCAACCTCTTCCTCATAGCATCTCCTAAATAGTGCGACAACATGAGACGTTGCTTATTTAGACATCTGCAGTATATAATATTTACTTAGAATAAAAAAAAAATCAAGTAAAAACCTATAAAGAACCATATACAATATTTGAGATGCTCTAATAAAAACACCTCATTTACATGTGTACGGAGCTGATTATCCGGCTGAATGTCTAATCATTTCCATTGAAGCTGGTTTATTTACGCTTGTCGTGATGAGGATGAAAGAGAGAAATGCTCATTCCGCAGCCAAATACATATTTATACACTGGTCTACGTGTGACTGCTGACCGACGTGACTCACCAAATCATTTATTCCAATACTGTTCCAACCTTGCATAATTGGTAAGAAGGATATAACAGTTGGGATAATCCAGCATCCTCCTATCATAAGGGCAGCTCTCAGTGGTGTCATCTTGTTCCTATAGACCAGAGGCTGACAACATATGGCGTAGTACCTGCAACAAAAGGTTTAAAGGCATTTTACATATACATATATAACAAAAATATTACTAATAAAATAATGGTAATGCTTTATAAGAAGGTTGACATAAAAATATGTAACATTTAGTTTGTTTAGTTTATTTTGTGCTCATCATACTTCAGCATTAATACACCATGAATAAAACTATACGTTTGTATTAGGTAAAGAATAAAAGCAGACAGGGCGTGCAGTTATAGCTGAATAATTGATGCGCTGCTGTGATCACTAAAATTGATTACTTTTATGACAGTACATCGTAAAGTGATTTATTCCTCCTTAATCACAGCAAGCATCTATGTGGTTATTTCTTTATTTCTTAAAGAACAACTCAATATACTTTTAATCATAATTGGCTGCATTCCACTTTTCATGACCTGAAAGTGGTAACAGGTCCAGACTGAAACCAGCAAATCATTCTAGACAGACTCTGTAGGAACAGACTTGCTGTACTAAAGTGATCATGGTGTTCTGATCCACTGGGCTGGATTTCCAATAGCCACCTTCAAAACACCCTTCAGCACGAACAGCAAAAAAGATTCCGACGTTTAGTGTGACATTCAGCATTCCACAATTACCATGTTAGGGAACGATTTTCTTCCTGTATTTTTCTTTATTCTGTTCTTTCTGTAACAGAATACATGAATCCTGGGTACTGATGAGTTTACAGCTCAAACAAAATTTCATTTTGAAATGATTTTACCCTTAAAGTGATGTCGAAATTGCGTCACAATCCATGATCTCAAAGCTGACAAATTTCCGAAGTGGTGAATAACGTGGGGAAAGTATAATGACAGGCTCTAGGCAAAATTTGATGCGCTCTTTTCGACAAACTAAAAAAAAAATGTACAAAAATTAAGTCTGGTGTGGAGGAAGTTGTTGATGCATGTATAGCACTCCTATTTTACAGGAACAAAGGGAGATGACTGTGCGTGTGGAGAAATGCTGCTGATATAATAGCACAGATGTCTTGCTGCGATGGGTCGTACTATCTGTACGACCGACTCAGATCTGCATCAGAGATGGCACACGGCACTAAAGAGTGGCTGCTTCCTTCTTCTTTTTTTAATTATAGCCACGTTTCGGGAAAAAAAGTTGTATGCAAATGGGGGAAACTGCTGGACCGGTGCACAGAGAACACTTTCAACAAAGTGTTTGACTTAAAACATAAGTTTGTGGCTATTAGCATAAAGTTCTCCAGTTCTGCCAAATGAAATACTTAATTATCCCAACACCTGCTACACTGTGTACAAGAATCAACAGTTTTACTTGGCATATAATTAACTTGAATGGATGCTAGACATAATCCCAAAGGACAGTGATGTTATATAGCTCTAATCCTAGCACAACGCAGTCCCCTGCACTTCCTCTCTCTAAAAAAAAAAAGAACACGCTAGCCAGACACATCTTTACATGCCATGGGAGACTGCATTACATCCCTGAAATGTCAGCCAGATGTTCTGCTGAGGACAGGATATGTACTATAACTGCATTACGCTTTTCCTACCATGGATTCAAGTGTTTGCTTACATTTGTGTTTGTGCACATCATTTATATTTATTGATATATAACATATTATACATATATTACATTATTCATACTTAATTGCCAAGCATATAAGCACAAGAATGGGCAGCACACTGGAGCTAGCTGGTGGCTAGCTGATGAATTGATGATCTGTCCACCGCTGTACAATCTAGATCGTCAGCTACCTAAATCCTGCTCCTAGCTGCTCTGAGGCTACAGAATGATGAGCAGGTTAAGGTCGTTGAGGCTATCACTGGTCAGCCTGGCTTACCATTAAGAGAGGAAACAAGATCCTGGTGTCATGATGGACAGTGTTCCCAGTGGTCCTACAGTAAAAAATGTTGGTCATTCATACATCTCATACATGATCTCTTTTCTCTTTCGGCCACTGTGCTGCCAGCACTGTCACCCATGTGTGTATGTGTCAGGGTTTCTGCTTATCTAGCACTGACACGTACTCATTACAACACATTTAACACAGGAAAATAGGCATACTGCTCTACATCGCTGTTCCACTGTTCCACAGCCCGTGTGTGTGTTCAATAACGTTGAGATCTGGGCAAAACCCTTAACTCAGATGAGTGTTTCTTTAACCATAAACAAAGTTGACCAGCCCTGTTTCCTCACATCACACCCGTTCTCAGTCACCTGGCTTTTAAGTTTTGTGTTTCCCACCTTTTGTTCTGGTTGGTTCTGAGCTTGTCATTGCGTTTGTGTTCATGTATAAAAACCCTTGGTTTGCTGCGAAGTATCGGTGCACCACCTTGTCTGTTACAGAGACGTTTTTAAGAGGATTTTGACTGTACGTCTTCTTGCCTGTTTCTATTGCCTAGCCTCTGTCATAATTATGGTGTCCTATTATGGAGTTATAAGTTGCAGAAGCACATGCTGATGTTAATTCAAAATGCTGGCAGGCTACTGGTTTTGTTTTTAGACTCTTGTTTCTTAAAAAAAGCAACAAAACTAAGCACTAAAAATCATACATTACATTACATTCTGTTACAAAAAAAATGTGTGTGGTTGAGTGAGTGCAACAGGTGTAAGTGTTTAACAGCAGGGCATCAGAAACACAACCCACACATTAGTCTCTCTGCATGTACCAACGCACCGTTGATGGAATTGTGTTACTTTGCTGCCTGCTGAACATCTCAAAAGCAGGACTGCTAGAGGACAGCTGTCAGAAGACCACCTGGCTTATTTGATTATAATTGTGGTACAAGTAGCGGGTATCAGTATAAGTGCAAACACAGCAGTCGAATTAAATTGCTGGTGTAATGGACAAGAGCTCTTAGGTTTCCAGGACTGACTAAAAAAAATAGGACAATTAGCCGGACTGCCGTGTATGTGAATGATTACCTAAGTAAGCAAAAATACACGCTAAAGTGCCAGAAAAACTGGTATAGACTGAAAAACCGGCTTGTGGCGGCTCTATAATGATATGGAGTTTGTTTAGCTGACATTCCATGAGACCCCTGGTATGTCTACAAGTGTCTCTGACAGGCGAACGCTATGTGAGACTCCTTTCTGACTAGTTACACCTGTTCATGTCCTGCAACCTCTTCCAGCAGGACAACACGCTGCCACACGTGTCTAGAGACACCAAATTATGGTTAGGAGGACACTCATCTGAGTTTGGGGTTTTACCATTTACACCAAGTCACCAGATCTCAACGTTATCATGCCATACAACACACTGTGGAAAGTAACAAACGTAACAGATCTGTGATTAGTTGTTATACTGAGCCAGCCTTGTCCATTTTCATGTAGGAACAATCGGCTGAGTATATATTGTAAATAAATAAAGGCTGGAAGTGCTATCACAGTTATGATCGTATAAACAAATCAGCATTAAGTGCATTGGGTGCAGGCAAAACAGAGCTGAGAGCGAAGTCCTGCATTAAAAAAAAAGAAAAAAAAAAAGCACGCATCTGAGCCGTGGGTGTTAAATGAGCCATAATAACAATTTCACTAAGCTATATAGTTGTGGAGAAGACATAAGCAGAGGCCTCTAATGCATGTCTGTCACTGCCTGATTATGCTAATCCTAAAAATAAGACTCTTAAGCACGTCTCTCACCTGTTCACCTGCCGTCAGGGCAATGTGAGTCAGCAGAATCAGGAGACGACTACATTAGACACAGACTGCTGCCATTTTTACGTTCTAAGTGCAGCTATTTCAGGTGTGTTTGTATTCTTTAAGTGCACCAGGCTTTTACAGTGCTAATGTTCAAACAGTTGCTCGCACACCTCACTAAAGTAGCAATACCAAGGTATGTTAATTATAGACTTTATAAAGTCTGTGGGAATGATTGCAGTATGCCAGGCAGGCAACACTTCCCAGGAAGAAAGCTGTGGTCTGTAATATATACGCATGGGGAAATATATTTCCTTGTGGTTTTAATATCAGTGCACGATGACTCAACATTGAATATTATATATGCAGTACCACTCCATGTTGAAGATGTGGATTTTCTGTAATGCAGCTAAAAACAATCACATAATTTTTAATTATTTGTGTTCTTCATTACAGTCACATATTTAACACACTAAATATGCACTAAAACATTCACCAGAAACTTGCTAGAAACCCTATTCTAGTGTACACAGGATTAGTTGGAAAATCAATAGCAGGGCTATCAGTGGTTTATACTGTCTAATGAAGCTTTAATGGACTTAGTGTGGTGTTACTATTAAATATTTACAGTAATTTAAACCCTGTGGTTGGCAGAAATTTCTAGTCAATACTGCAAAACAAAACAACAGTTTGAAAGAAGAAAGAAAGTAATTAGGGCAGTCTTCCACTGAAGAAGCATATTAATGACTTTCAGTATGAAACCTGGACTGTTTCGGGTATTTTTCTTTTGCATTCAGCAGTGACATCTCCTGAGAAAAAAACTAATTATTGCTTATTATTTATATTCATTTATTTAATCTCTTAAAGACACTTTGTGCCTCTTTCCGTTGCCGAGCAGCACCTTATGTGCTAGTGGACCCAAATAAATAAAATAAACCTTTGTCTAGAAGTGACTGGTGTTTCAGCCATGAGCTTTGCAAACACCTTTTCAAAAACTTTGCAGAAAGCCGTCTCTAATATCTAATGACATCTTTGTACTGCACATTTGTACTGCAGTATAATCTAATAAATGAACTATGCTGAACAATTTTCTGTTTTAAAGATATTCCATTAACCAGGTTTCAGTTGTAATTTGTTATAATACATTTGTTATACAAAGTTCTAAGACTGAACATAAACATTACAACATACTAATATACATTATAATGCAATATTGCTGAATATGGAGGCACCAAAGTGACTAATGACTAATGTTTTTTAAACTTCTGAACCAGTTTATTTATCTTATTAATAACAAATAATCTGGATAGATGATTAGGAAGTAATGATTTAGGGAGTAAAACAGGCAAAAAATAAATAACAGAACATGTGCTGAGATAGATAACACTTAGTATAATGATAAATAAGTAATGAAAAAGTAATATAAATTGATTTTTGATTTCCTGTTTGAGACTTTAGTAAGAAAACAACATCAATTGAACTTGTTCTTAAATAGTTTTTTAATTTATTATATTAATGACTTTTGCCGTGTTGGGAGTCTGACAGCACTGCAGGATTAAATATTATTACAGCTCTGAATATTCTAAACAAGTCTAGTCAGTCTGGAGTCAAGTGCCAGTAGTTACCTTATTCTAAAAATAGTCTTTGCCTTTGTACAGACATGTAGTGTGAGAAAAGAGCAGAAGACACATTCGGTAAGGTGTGCATGAAAGGCAGTAGATAACAACCTGAGCTGCTCGGGTCAATTAGAGGATAAGCTGCTGCGAAGAATTTCACACATGCTAAATATGCTTAATAAGAAGGTTGGTGTTAAATGACTGCCTGAAGGACAGTTAATCAGGACACATATTGTTCTAACTCCTGTATTTTGTTGCCTGATACAATATGTGTCCAGAGGGAGAAACAAAAGTTTCCAATCCCATTGTGCCTACTGTCACTTTAACAAATGACTAACAAAATGGCCAAAATGCCTGATACGAGATTCACAACAGTAAAAACCAGCCAGCCGCTGCTGAGTGTTCAGAAAATTCTCCTTGATCCTGATGCTAGCAAACACAGCTCCTGTTAGAAAAACTGCAAAAAATGTTTGTTGGTATAAATGAACAAAGTTGGCCACAGTCATACATACAAAGTAAAGGACATGCCCTGTCACAGATTCGTAATTTAGAGAGAGCATACTTCCTCTTTAAATTGCCACTCTGATTGGGGAACTATAGCAAACCATTTGCTGCCCTGTCACTTTTATTCAAGACCCATCTTTAGGCTAATCTTACAAACATTCAATGTGAATGAGAAAGACAAAAATACAACAGAGAAAAAAAGAACTGAGGAGAAGAAGAAAATCAAAATTCTATTTTATTTTATGTGACCTGAGGAATAAGCCAGGTTTTTAAAATAGGATCTCTGTATCTATAGGGTAGGTCAGATGCAAGTCATACAGGCTCCCAAGTGCACTCTGCTACACCAGTCACAGCTAAACTGGTAAGACTGGAAAAAAAAAGAAAAAAAAAAGATTTGTTCAACTGCAGCGGTGCTTTACAGCACACCTGGGTCAGATAAGAGGCTTACATTCCAAAAGTGTATTAATACTTAATCCTTCCTCTTCTATCATTCATGCCAGACTGTTTATTTCTACAGAAAAAAAGGCTACTAGATTAAATGTACTAGAGTATAATGGATAACAGATGAATGCACACTCAGTAAGCTTGGACAAATTGGTTCAACGATCATGAGCACAAAAAAAGGCACTAAAGCACTAAAGAGCAGTGCACATTCAGACAAAGATTGCTCCTGTCCTGCTGATGTGCATTTTCTTTTTAGTTTATCTAATTCTTTGAAAGCTATTTATTTACTGTAATTACTTACACGTCCATTAAAGAGTCTGCTTACTTGGAAGAAATAAGAAAAATGCTGTATGTCGTACAGATAACAAGAAAATAACAACATAAGAAGTTAGTCTCTATGCTGGTTTCAAAGCCATTAGCATTCTGGCATTAGGGACGTACTACTTGTACTTCACTTGTCTAAACCTATTGAACTTAATGACTAACACGCAATGTTTCTTCTGTTTGATGGAAGTGTGTGTCTGTTTACTGTTGAAACATGTAAATGGGGATTAAACGCACGACTTTAAACGGGGCTAAAACAAAGGTATTCACATGTATATGTAAAGCATGAGCAAATGATAAATGGTGAATATAAAATAAATGAGATAAATAAAACCAGATGAAACCAGGGGGTTGCACAGTGGCATCGCAGGTATCGTGTGTGCTACACAGCTCTTAGGGATCGGAGTTGTGGGTTCAATCCTCGCTGTAGTCTTTATCTGTGAGGTGTTTCCTGTGTTCTTCCCGTGTCTGCGTGGGATTTTGTTTGGTGTTCTGGTTTTCTCATATCTCCCGAAAAACACATTGGCCCTAGGTCGGTTTACAGATGTATGTTATGCTTGTGTTTCATCATCAAGTGCTACCAGTAACGTCAGTGCAACATTTCATGTTGTATTGATCTGGCACTCCAGCACACTAGATGTGAAACAAAACAATGACTCTGTACTGCTGTAACATACCCAGGCACGTCAGTCATGATTTACACTTCTACTGAAAGCTGTACATGCAAAATATTACAGTCATGAGCAGTTCTAAAGGTATCAGGTATATGGTTCAAAAGTAACAAACATAAATGCACTTCACATTTGATAGGAAACTTGGGGAAAATGATGAGAGGACTGGCCTGATCGTGTTTGCAGAACCGTTTTACCAAATGGGTCTAGGGGCTGCCATAGAAACCCTAGTCAAAAGACGAAGAGAAAGAAGAAGATAGAGAAAAGATAGAAACACAAAAGCTGTCTACAAGGTGTCGCTGTTTGTTTCCTGAAAATACCTTACACTCTATCAGCAACGCCTCCTCAGTCAAGCAATTATCCGATCAGCCAGTCAGGTGGCAGCTGCACAATGAATGAAATCAATCAGATACGGGTTAAGTGCTTAATGTTTACATCAAACATCAGAATGGGGAACAATGTGATCTCAGAGACTTTAAACCTGATGCCAAATACTTAATGTAGCTCTCCTGTTTTTTTTTTTTTTTGTGACAGCGATTGAAAGGCAGCCCTGCCATCACGAACGTTTTGCCGAGGACAGAAGTCAGAGGAGAATTGCCGGACTTGAATAACCACTCCTAATAACTGTGGTGAGGAATAAAAGCATATCAGGATAAACAACACCTCAAATGCTGAGGTGGATGAGTCACAACAGAAGAGGATCTCACATGGTTTTACTGCTTTCAGACAGAAATAAGAATCTGACGGTAGAGTGGGCACAAGCTTACCATAACTAACAAGCTGAAGATAAATACGTCACATGGGTTTTTATCTTCAACTAACCAAATTTGTCTACATGAATTAGCAGGTGTACAGTGTTCCTAATAAAGCGATCACTGTCTGTATATAGGGATCAGTGGAAATGCTACACTTTGGAAAATTTTAAACCATCATAATTCATCACTAATCAGTTTTTTTCTGTCTGTCAGTCTTTATCATATCCATTTAGTCCTTCAGGGTCGCGGTTTGTCTGGAGCCTCACAGACTAACTGGGCGCTAAGCAGGAATACCCCCAAGACAAGGCAACAATCCATCGCAGGGTACCGCATACACACACCCACTGACTCACACACTCACACCTAGGGGCAATTTAGCACATCCAATTCGCCTACCATGTGTGTTTTTTGGGAGGTGTGAGAAAACCGGATCACCCGGCGAAAACCCACACAGAAACAGAAGGAACACACCAAACTCCTCACAGACAGAGACTCTAGCGGGGATCAAACCGACAACCCCGGATCCCTAGAGCTGTGTAGCACACACACTACCTGCAACGCCACTTGTGCCACCCCCTGTTTTTTTATATAATTTATTTTATATTATCATATTATTTTATATTATCATTATTATATTTATCATATTAAGCCCATGTTTTTCTTATACCTGTAATTCTCTGTTTTCGCCTTATAGTGGTACATTTAACCCCAATTTACATGTTTCAATGGTGTAAATATGTGTTTATATTCTACCAATACCTTTTTTTTTTTATAGTTGCACAGTGTTGCATCACATTATCATTAAAAGATGCTGAAATAATGGTACCCTGCTTTATGGCCATTCGCGTATCTTCATGTTGAGTTTTGTCACGTTAACAGACACCAGATAAAAAGGTTTTAATTAGAATTGAGTTTGGATTTAATTTTACTACGTTATAAAAGGATTCGGAGCTACAATAACGACGCCTTTGGATTCCTTTAAAAGTATCATGTGGACAGTAATTGGCTTCGTAATCACAGTGCTGGGTCTGATTTAGCAGCTCAATCCACCAAAGTCAGCTTGAGTCACACTAAAGTAACCATGGAAACAGCAACACTGTGCACTGTGTGTGCATTTTCACGAAATTTAAGTTTGATTTGCCAACGCTTTTATGACTAAACACACTGCACGACTGCCATGACAACAGCTCATTATGGAATTCTCCTCATGTCCTTTTAGAAACAGTTGGAAGTACCTGAGAGGCTTATTCTGTATGTTTAAACATGTCTCTCTGTGTATGCCTGGTAAAAAAAAAAAAAAGCGAAGGGCATTTGGAGGCCATGGAAGCATGTATGTATGTGTGCACGTGTCCCACCTGTCCAGAGATATGCAGCACAGGTGCAGGATGGAGGCAGTGGTGAGCAGCACGTCCAGAGAGGTACGCACCAGGCAGAACGTCTCTCCGTAGATCCAGTTCTGATGGATTAGCTCGATGGCCCCGAACGGCATCACTAGCACTGATACCAGCAGGTCCGCAAAGGCCAACGACACTATGAAGTAATTGGTCTTTATTTTCCTAAAAAGAAACAACATTCGTCTTTTAGATTAGAAGCAGGAAACAAACCGTTGAACTGAACTTGTTGACTTCAAGGATTCTGAGGTAAACTAAAACATTACTATACATGCACATGAATACTTCCACAACTGCCAAAACTGCCACAAATCAATCCTGTTCTTTGGGATCTGTTGGTCAGTTTGTCTGTGACATTGTTTGGTGAAAAAAAATTACATGGATCAAATACTACAGGTGTCTTATCATTCTGTCTAAAAAAAAGCTCTTTCCAAATGCTCAGTTTTAGTGCCTGGTGCTTTAAATGCAAATGAGTCACTGTTCACTCCGCCCCCTCTGCTCTAGGGTGTGCTCATATGCACATTATATAGCTTTGAGTTAATTTTATATTCAAGGGTTTATGATCTACATGAAGTACAAAATAAAGCTTTGTCTTAAATTAATTAAATTTCTTAATTTAATAAATTAACTCATTGTCAGACATTATAGAAGTGTGTTTAAGCTTATGTGAAGTGAATTACTTACATTTAGAGTACACAAATATGATCATACTTACAGGTATCTGTGACGTTAACATCAAAAATAAAGTTTATCCACTGAGTGTTGGTCTGTTCACCCTACATTACAACATTTTCCTTAACACTGACTTAATGCTGGAGTATCTGTGACTTGCAACAAATATACAAAGCACAAAAAGTAAGGAAATCTGTGTTGTTTTAGATTATTTTTTGTTGTATCAATGCTTCTTGGCAATAAATCTTTTACCGTTGGAAATTTCCTTTTGAATGGTGCCAAAATTGTAGGGAACATGCATTTGTGGGATGAGCAGCAAAGCTGAGTATGTGGGTTGCGCCCATGAAAAATTTGCCAAATCACGTCCTCTTAAAAGTTAATTTCCACAAACAACAGCGGCTAAACATTAGGGGGATATTAAGCTACACAATTAATAATGAGGTTCATTAAATCCATCTTTTCTTCTGCTTATTGTTTTAAGAACAGTGTAATAAGAATTAAAATGGTTGCTGGATGCATTTAGTTATTTAATACTCTATTAGAACTGATCAACAGGAAAGATATGATATGTTCGACTGCTTATTAAATACTTAGTTAATTCAGATAAAATGCATCTAACATGTAACTTGGAAAAGGAAATCATGTAAAAACATACATTTAAGACTCCCGGACTGTGCAACAGACACGCATTCGCTCTACTATCAAGACGGAAGTCTAGGGAGGAAAACTGGTCATGATCTCTGGGTGGGAGAGATGACATTCTCTCTTTTCCCTGTCAATCACACTGAGACTAGTGAAATGAGGTCATCTGTGAGATCATGTATGCAAAAGAGACCGGATAGGACTTTCCACTAAGCATGTTATCCTGCCCTGTTATATCTCAAAGGAAGCACTAACCCTCACAAGCTGGTAGCTGCTATATGGCAGCGGAGAGTTGGCTGGAGGGTCGGAAGTGGCAGCCAAGTTGGGAGGAAAATTAATCTGACTCGAGATTAAATGGGACAAACCATGTATCAAATCTCAAATGTATGCTACTTCACAAACTTATTCACCCTTGACCATCATTAATAAAAGTCAGTCAGTCATTCTTTTATCCGCTTCATCCGTTACGGTCGCAGGTTGGCACAGGGTTCCACACACAACCCATAACTCACACCCAGGGCAATTTAGCGTTTTTCAGGAGGTCGGAGGAAACCGCAGCACCTGGAGAAAACCTATATAGACATGGGAAAAACACACCGAACACCTCAGAGACCAGAGCAAGGCTTAAACCCACAACCCCAGATGCCTGGAGCTGTGTAGTACATAGACTACCTGCAGTGCCACTGTGCAACCGCATGAATATAAGTGATATAATATAATGTAAATTCTAAAAGAGAAGCAGTGGAACCCTGAATATTTTATTCATCTAATTACCCTTTCAATAAGGAATATAGAAGTAATAAAAACGTGTCAAAGACATTCGTCAGAAGGTATTCTTTATACAACAATACCTCTAATAATGGGCGTCAAACATAAAAACAGCAATGATATTAAGAAAAACTGAACAAAATTGACTTAATTGGAAATAATTGAAAAGAGTGATACATGACCAGAAGGTGCTTCTTTTATAAAAGGAAATTCATATCCTTCTTCAAGGCACTTTATCTGTATATAAATGAGGTATGGACGGCATAATAGAAAGGTGTGTGTGTGTGTGTGTGCGTATGTGTGTGTGTGGGGTAACCTCTGTATAGAATATCATAGCCAACTCCATAGTGCTTGAGAAAGACCAGACCCTCAGGCACTCCATTAATAACTATTAAAACTCTGGCTAAGGGAATGGGCTGTGAGAGCCGCTGAAAACTCGGTGCTATATATAGTCCACTGAGAACCTCTAAACAGATTCACTTCGCTCTATGATGTGTTCAAACGCTGGGCATTCGAATGCACTACTAGCTGCCTGCTAACAATATACATTTGTGCAAGGATGAAGAAATGAAGAGCAGTGACAGGATTCATTTACCACTGCTCATCTGATGTTTATTTGACATTAGATAACCATACCATCAGATTATATGGCAGTGTTTACAGAGCCCTATTACTAAAAGCCCATTGTTAAAGTATAATAATGCCAGATGGCTTACACAGCACTAACAGTGATGCAGCTGGATCAAACCATTTTCGGAGCCTGACCACTGTCTCTGTGATATAGTGCCTACTGTTTGGCCCACTGTCACATCATAATGTACTTTTTCCCCTTCAAGCCTACTACAGTGGGTGTAAAAATACGACCCACCCCTTTTAAACGTGGTTTTAGTGATGCAAAACATGAAAACAGGTTAATCTTACTGACGAATAAGACTTCTTAAGAAGTCTGATTAAACCAAGAAAATGTAAAGAAAATCCTACAGAAACAGCTGATCTATGTTCTGGAGTAATAAGAATCACTTCAGTAATGACATGGTAGATGATAATTACTTTTGCACATGAGTTTGAATTCTGACTGTTTAATTCCGGATACAGGCATGTTATTGTTATTTTTCCTCTTTTTACACTAAAATGGGGTGG
Organism: Duopalatinus emarginatus; assembly: GCA_028565595.1. Taxonomy (NCBI): domain Eukaryota; kingdom Metazoa; phylum Chordata; class Actinopteri; order Siluriformes; family Pimelodidae; genus Duopalatinus; species Duopalatinus emarginatus. The sequence goes on along the minus strand of JAOVVF010000036.1, from coordinate 14,354,452 downwards.
CACCACGATTCGGGTTTGATTGGTTGGGATCGCTCTGTGTGGAGTTTGCATGTTCTCCCTGTGCTTGAAGTGGGTTTCCTCCCACAGTCCAAAGACATGAATGTTAAGTTCACTGGTCACTATAAATTGCGTGTGTGTGTGTGTGAGCGGTAGTGACAAGAGATTCCAGCCTATCTGTAATATATAGGAGACTTTGTAGTTAAGACCTTTCCTGCTGTAAATATAGCCCAAAGGGCTGGTATAGCCCTTATATTAAAAAGCACATAAATAAATCAATTTTACCCAAAAAATCTTTCAGTTTTTTTGTTGGGTGCTATACCATTTTAAAGGTGGGAAAAAATCAGACATTATAAAATAAAAATAAAATATGGTTTAATAAAAAAATTGATTTTTAACAGGAGTGTGTTGACCTTTGATGTCCACTGTATATAATGTGTTTTTATATCACATTATCATAGAAAGTCATCTAATTACACATTTCTCAAGTAGTTTTTAAGTCTCTTAAACATATAGATAGATAGATAGATAGATAGATAGATAGATAGATAGATAGATAGATAGATAGATAGATAGATAGATAG
>JAOVVF010000036.1:14337948-14353863 GCA_028565595.1 Duopalatinus emarginatus | reverse complement strand
ATAGATAGATAGATAGATAGATAGATAGATAGATAGATAGATAGATAGATAGATAGATAGATAGATAGATTACAAATGTATTTTTTTAAATGTTCCATGTGGACACTTAAATAATATAATATAATAATAAGTAATATAATCAATATTTTAATCATACTAATGTATCAGTTCCACCTCTGTCTTCGAGGATCCTCATCCTGTCAGCACACCTGAGCCAGGAACAAAACGCCTGTAGAGTGTTAATTTGTCTCAGGTGCACAGACAGGATGAGGATCCTCAAAGACTGAAATGATACATTGGCATGCTAAAAATATTTATTAAAAATTATGTTGGCACATGGTACATTACCTAATATTTACATATACCAGACACTATAGTCAAATGTACAGTGTTTCTGTGTATAATAATTAATTAACATTTTATATTATAAGATTACAGTTCACATATTTCTGTTTTAAAATGTGTGCGCTGATAGAATAATGTAATTACAGGGTTGAATAATAAAGAATGTTTAATCTTTAATAAAGAATGTTACGACCATTAGATGGATTTGCATGTTCAAAGAAATTGCTTGCTGTTTCTTTATATAGATATTTCGGTTTTCAAAAATCTAGATGGATGGATGGATAGACAAATGCCTGTCAAAATAGAAGTGTTTCATTGATGGTTAAAGGGGATCAGTCAAAAGATTTTTTTCTATTACGTCGCAGTGACGCTTCTAAAGGGACAAGTGGAAGCACTGTTTTTTTCCCTTTTATTTGTCCCTCTGTAGAGAGCCCTCATGTAATGTGTGAGGCAGAAAAGCTACCCACAGCTCCACTGTGACTGGCTCACTTGATCAAAAGCTAATAATGACATAATTACCTGAAATTGAATCAGGTATGCTATAGCAACGCAAACACTGTATTTAGTGTGAAGTTGGGTACTTTCAGCTGGTAATGAGCCCAATTCAGCAGCTAACAAAAGATTTTCAAGTGATGCGTGGCATAAAATGACTACTAAAAATTACTAAAGGGTCGTTATAAAAGGAAGAGTTTTACTCATCCTGGAATTAGTATACTGATTTACTCATTTAAAACACTTGACACCTTTTATCCCATTGTTTAAATATTTCATTTTATAAATAGTAGATTCATAGAAATACTATTTATTGATTTATTTAGAGAGTTATTGTGTTTAGCATGGTGAAGACACTGAAACGAAAATGAAAGCCTCCTCAAGGCAGAATATAAGCTAATATAATGCGGAAGTATTTTGAAAAGGAGAGTGGAATATCTTACAGCTTTCACTTGGTTTCAACAGACATTGACATTACAAGGCTGACTTTTCTATTGGATAAGCCAATAAAATTGACTTGAAAGAGCTGACTACTGAGAATGCTAAGTCTACAAGTTTTACCCTCTGGCTAAGATTACAGCTTCCTTTGGCAAAGCAAAGAATGAGGTGGCTTTACATTACATGTGTGGATTGGAAATCGTTTACATGACAGGCTTCTACATGCAACGCCACACTTGGTACTTCAGACTTCAGACCTAATACTACGCCATTCTGTGATGTTATACATAAGATTCATCCAAGCAAACATTTCCATTGCCAAACCCCAGCTCACAATAGCCCTCTGGGTTCAGGTGGATGCCACAAAAAATCCCAGAAGCACTACCCTGCTCACACTATACCTCACCTACTGCTTCAATTTGCATCTCTGACACACCTGGCAGAGTAAAGTCAAGGGTAGTCAATTATATATGAGGCTCATACAGTATATGAATCTGTCATTTGGAGCCTTTATTGAGAGCTTCTGATCTGAAAATACTTCTGTCTAACACTAAATGAAAGATAATAAATAGAAGGGCTTATCATGTAGCTTTGGCAAAACGGTACTACAACTATGGCACTGGGTTTCTTTTGATAAAAAACGTTATAAATGTGCTGTGAATTGTTAGTTAAGCCCACCAAAAAGTGTAGCTATTTTGCCTAGATATTGACACAATTTGCAAGTGACATAATATGTTGAAGGGCAAGATTTAAAGGGGAATTTATGCTGATGTGTACTCCAAATAAGCCTATAACACCATTTACTGATAAAATATATATTTAATAAACAACAGTAAAAAAAAAAATCTCTTTTTAACAAGATCATTTACAGCACAGACAAGTGCATTTTTGGACAGGTGCTGTAGTTCTTTCTATTTGTTGAAATGTCCTTGCTCAAAACAAATGATAAGACATCTATATTCATAATCACACATAATCACATAATCACAAGTTAGTTTACATGATCTATCTATCTGTCTGTCTGTCTGTTTCTCTCTCTCTCTCTCTCTCTCTCTCTCTCTCTCTCTCTTTCTCTCTCTCTCTATGATCAGTAATTTAAAGTCACACAGTGAACTGTTACTTTCAAACAGTTTTGAACAAAAATATGTGTTTAAATTGTACTAGATGTAATTCTCTATTGAAATGCATGAGGTGGGCTTAAATGCAGCATACAGGGCTTAAATGGTTCTGCAGTGAGGAACGCTAAAAAAGGCAATGCTTTTCTTTCAAAATGTAAGATATGCTCACAAAACCATGCATGAAGACTAAATATAGTTGGCATCAAACATTACAGCAGTTACCACTGTGCCTACATCCATAAATTAAGAAATATAAAGTTTTTGTCATTGAATATTAGCATATGCTCGCTGCAGTTTGCATGCATTTTGATGGGATGTACCATTTAAAATTTACGTATGTAACGTAATTTATTAAATTAATCCACAGAACAATTTATAATGCATTTATCTAAATATCCATGTTAAATGAATAATAAAATGCTTAGTATTTATAGCTTACGACCTTAATTGTTGTGGCAGTGTAGCATTAACAGGGCTTTGGGTGTAAGAATGAGATTAACTATGTTGGCTAGCTCATAAAACTCATCTTTCCATCTGAAGGGAAATAGTATAATTAGGACATAACATGCAACACTGCCAAAGATGTGGCTGAAAATAGCTGAAAATGGAACATTTCTGACAAGTCCCAAAACACCAAAGTTTTTAGATGTCTTCCTGTCTGGGGTCCCAAGACTATACACTTAGGCGGGGCTAATTCACCAATAGAAAATATGATTTGTATGCAATAAAAAATGTTACGGAAGTAACAAACCATTTGATTAGATAAAGTAATGGATGGCAATTTTTTTGTGAATTGTCATCAAAGTTGAAAGTGGGCTTAAAGGGTGCATGGGCTTAATGGGTACACTTACAAACATACAATTTGTTTTATTATTACACCTTTATAAAAATGATGCACTCTGTATCCTGCTCCAGAATCCATTGCTTGATATGGCTTCAGTGATACAGATCATACTGTTCAGTATGCATGCTCTTAACGTTTGACAAAACCATTTATGACATGCTATCACTGAGCTGGTGTATTCATCTAAGCATTATCAAATTGTTTTTGACGTTTTCATTTGGATGGAGATATCTTTTCTGAAAATGCTGTTCATGTGGACAGGACTTTTAAATAAAGAGGTAAAAAGAATATTTTTAAAATATATCTATATATGTATGTGTGGGCAAAACTTAGTCACTGACAGGTAGGAGGAGGTTGTTGCAGAGCCAAAAGAATTGTCAGCAAATGGAAAATGTTGACTAAACTCATGTAGTGCTCACAGGTCACGAAGACGCAACTAGCTGACGTAAAACACTGATATGAACAAAAAGGTTCTAGATCAATTGTTAAAAGCAAGGGTGTTTTTGCCAGCCCACTTTTTTGCAGTTATTAGAACCTAATCAGACTTAATTTAATTGTATTCTTTAGATCATTTCTATTCATGTGCAGAAAAAGATAAGCCTGTGCGTGAGATAAATAGACGAGTGACAAAGTGGAAGAAAAAGAAAGTGCAGTTATAAAAAGAGGGACACTGACCTGAGTTGCCGGTCCTTGCAGACGGCCACCATGACCAGTAGGTTTCCCAGGACGCTCATAAGCATGACCAGCGACAGGAAGCTGATGAGAGCAATTCTCTTCGCCATGCCGTTGCTGTGGCAACACAGAGAACTCTTATTTATTTGACAGCAATCAATAGCATGGCACTCACTAATGTCTGGTTAGAAACAGTTTTGATAAACCAGATTGACATGTCATGGTCCGGTGATGAAAAGGCAAACGAGTATGTTCTGTTATTCCTATAGAAATTGCAGGCAAACTGCTCAGCTGGTTTACAAATTGTGCATATATGCAAGTATGGTATAAATGGTTGGCTTTGATAAACAGTGGAAAGTGGAAATGTTGACATAAGCACTGGACAGAAATATAAGCATGAAAAGCAGCGGGTGTGAATGCATGAGAGTCTTTCAGAAATAATGAGGATGCAGCTTAAGTCTGCTGACACACAACAGACAAATAATGAAAAATCTGACCTTCAAGAAAGAAAAACAGGAAGCCAAGTCTTTCTGCAGCGTCCTGCACTCACCACCTGACTAATCTTGGGAAAATATCCAGCAAATCGCCAGATTTTAATGTTATGGAACGTCCTTTGGCACCACTTTTAGGTTCTGTCCCAAATACTTGGGCTATGTCCCAAACTGCATATGACCGTACTATATACTTTATAGGTATGTGGTCAGTCTCATTAACATTTATATATATGACAGAGTGTGAACAATCTTGATTGGGCTTTACACCATGAAGCTCAGCAGAATATGCAGAAATGGCAAGTTACTCTAACAGGTTAACCCAGTAATGCAAATGAGAAGTGAATATCACCAAAGGGCTGGCCAATCAGATGAGTAATTACATACTCTAATCACTGTATTTTGTTGTCCAACCTGTCTAAAAACATTGAAACATACGGTGATGGCATCTTAGTAAATATATACAGGGACATGAAAATACCCTGGGTGATTCACTCTTACGTTATATAACACAATTTAATATGCTGCCACCCTGGCCTCCCACCAACAGAGGGAGCCCCAAGTACTAGAGGTAGCTCATCAGCGTGATCACCACCAGAACCTGTTCTGTCCAGTACAGCATGAATTCTTCTCCTTTTGAGCCCCTTATTTCCCCTTTTGGTAATCCTGTTTTGTCCAGTCGGGTGTCAGTGTCTCAGTTTCCAGTGTGAAAATTCTCCTTTCATACCAGTAATCTCACTCTGTCCAGTCGGGCATCAATGTCTCTTCTTCTGAGCCCCAGTTCCAGTGGGCAAATTCCCCTTCGAAGGGCATTCACACCTGCAATCCTATTCTGTCCAGTAGAATGTAAATACCCCTTCTTCTGAGCCCTGATGCATGTGGACAAGCTTCCCTTTGAAGAACATTCACACGGGCAATCCCATTCCACTCGGTCGGGTGTGAATTTATACTGGGAATACCATTCTGACTGGTAAAGCATGAATGCTCCTCAATCACTGCATGCAGGCATATTCCTCTTAGGATGGCATTCACACTGGTAATTCTATACTGTCTGGTAGAACATGAATGGCTCTGCTTATAAACCCACCGCAGCTGGGTAAATCCCCCCTTCGGAGGGCATTTATGCTAGTAATCCCATTTCACCCAGTACAGCATAATTCTTCTGAGCCCTGTTGTAGGCAGGTAAATCATTCTTTCATTCACCTTCTAAGAGCATTCACACCAGTAATCCCATTCCGTCCAGCGGGTATAAATGTCTCTCTGTACAAACCCTGACCTTCCCTAGTTTTTAAGTTTCCACAGGGTCCATAACCAAGATTAAAACTGTTAAACCATCATGAAAATAATCACGCAACAAACACCTTCTTTAAGCTACCAAATGGCTATTATGAGTTACAGAGATAAACTAGCTGACTGTCATCGTTCATTCCTACCAGTTACGACAACAGATAAATGCTTAACCTGTTCAGAAATTCAGACACTCATTCACTTGTACATTTATTCTATCCTGGTTCCAGTTCTTGTCACTCTGAATTTTTTTTATGCCTTAAATTGAGTTATAATGAACCTGACCTGGTTTATGTTGTACAAGTGCAAATTGCCGACAGTTCTGATTTTACTTGACCCCCGGCACTGCAGTGACGGTAAACCACTATTACAGGATTTTCCGGGTTACTGACACCAGCTCAGGAACATCATGTTATAAAAATACATCTGTTCCCCTCATGTTTTTTTTTCCCTGTTCTAACAATTTAAATATACAGAGTTTTGTTTTTTTTATTTTACTTTCCATTCCTAAACCTGACTCTGACCATGAGGATAAAGGCTGTGATGTACAGCAGACTCAGTCACGTATGTGTGATGTGTGATGACAGCTAAACCCTTTGACCCCTTGTGTATTCTGGAGCTGATGGTGCAATCAACACACAGCGGCTTAATGAAGGTTTTAAGCGAGCTGCCCTCGGGTCAGCTAGTACATCAGCTCCATTGTTAGTTGGGCCAAGGTGCCGTTCGGCTCTGCACACTAGGCGGAAAGCACATTTCTCATTTTAATCATTTAGTGTGAGTCTCTGCAACAGCAATAAGCTAGATACTTGAAAGTGTCCAAGGGGCATTCGCTCTAAATCAAATGACTGAAGTAAATATGAAAATAGAAATATGATATAGACAAAAAACTTGAGCACTTTTAATTAAAATGTAATAATAATATAAAGAGCAATCCAATATTTATTCATTGATGTTTTCTTTAGTTTAGAGTTGCCTGCTGCTCAGGGCAAGTGTGTTCACTGTGGGTTCACTAGTGTGTATTTCACTGCATGGATGAATTTGCTGTGGAAGCAGAGTGCAATCACTTCACTTTCATTTCACTTCACATAGCTAGTGGAGTTCTGAAGCAGGAATGGCACAGTGCCACCCACCAATATCATGTTATGTCTTAAATAACTGGAAAAGCCAAAACAAAATGTTATCATGTATGAAATATGAATGATTCTGAGGCCAAACTGATTAGACTGATGAGAAGCTTGATTTGTAAATAATTGTCACAGTTGCATGATTTACGGTCCTGTTTATACATATTTAAATGTTGAAGAGTTTTTAAAGCATATCTGATCAGAATATCTGATCTGTACACTGTACATGTTCCAAAGGTATTTTAAGGCACTTTAAGGTTTACGCTTACTCAATATGGACAGCACTTTAATAATATATAATCATATAAAATAAATATATTTAAAGATTGTTGCACATTTTAGTGACAATTACGATAAGTTATGCTTTATAATCAGCCTTTTATATACTCATTAAATAAAAAAATCTTCAGATGTGAGGTATTAACCTGACTGGTTCAGTATCCACATGAGTGAATGTGCAGCCATGGCCTTGTGGTTCACAATTAATTTAAATATGTAGTAAAAAGCAAAATTAGCAATTTATGTATTGGTCAAGTTCGTGCTAATACTGACTAGACTATATGCGGTTAATAAAAGTATAAAATGATGAAAAATATATAGATAAAAAAAGTGGGAAAATGAATAATAACCCCCCCCTTCATGTTTTAGAGACTTACATGGCAACTGCAGACCAGGCGAACAGCTTGACAGAAAACTTGACCCTTAATTACACAGAAATCATGGCAGTGTCTGTCTGTTGACAGTCTCGGCACAAAATGGGGTCATGTATCATCAGTTCTTCTCTTTTTAATATTTGCATCTGAACGGCTAATTTAATTGCCTACCCAAGAAGAATAAATGTGTTGATTGGGGAGCAAAGGGCATGATTTGCATTTAGAAATGACTGCTGGATAATTAATCCTTATACATGTGTACGCTTTCTTGTTAAGAACGCTTCTTGCTGATAAGTGTAGAAAAATTCTTCATATATTTACATTTTATTAACCATGTCACTGAACTGAACGTTCATGTGAAGATGTCCACAAAATATGTATGCCAGGGTTTTAATTACTCCATTTAAAATTAAAATTACTCCCTAAAGCAGGAATTGAATACAAATCCAGCCTGGCCCACATCAGCATTTTTATGACCTCATAAAGGGACCATAATGTACATCTATTCGTTTTAGGTTTTTTAAGCATATAATCTTTTTCATTAATTAACAATGTTAATGTTTGCTCTCAAATCTTTAAATTTACATTTACATTCTCAGCATTTAGCAGACACCCTTACCAGTGCGAATTCACTATGTTAATTACTAAGGGCAATTTTACAGATATGGCTTGTTTACTCTGCTTTGAATCAGTGAACTAATTTTTGAACTTGGAGTTCTTCCATTGGTTTGGTTTGTTTTCATGCAGAAAAAAAAATCCAAGCAAACTAGTTTGTCACAACAGATCATATTGAAGAAGCTTCTGTGTATGTTTCCATGTAGTTTAACATAAATCATGGGCAGAGACTGTGTTTACTAATTATACTAGCTATAGTAATTATTTGGGTAATATACCAGATGTAGCACCTTGGTTCTGTAGGAACGTTGTTTTGTTTCACTGTGTACTGTACATCACTGTATATGGTTGAAATGACAATAAAAACTACTTGACTTGACTTGACTTGATTAAATGACACCTACAAAATTCCAAACACATTTCGAAGGCAAGTCTTGAAATGCTAGTTGGGTCGATCACGTTGTTCTTACAAACCAACCACTCCAGAGTTCAGAATGAGATCGAGACCATCCCCTCTCAAGGGTCTTGTGCAGTTATTCTGGTCTGCATCCAGGGGAGCTTTTCATATTCATACCTACCCAAACAAATTTCACTGGGTGAAAACAAACCAGAGTTTAATTTAACTGGACTAGAAAGTGCAAGAATACTAAGAATACTATCAGTCTAAAACCTTGATGGGGTGTAGAACATGAAAAGAAAACAGTGCTAATTCAAGTGCTTGGTGAGCAGGTATGTGTTTCGTCTTCATTTGTGATTTAGCTGTTATGACAGTTAGTGGAAATTTATTCCATCACCTGGTTGCCTGTACAGAGAACAGCCTTGATGCATGCCTTCTTTGTACCCTGGCGTGTCCAGCCAAGCAGTGCTAGATGCTCAGAGAGAGCAGAGCTGGGTGTATTAGTTGTTTTAAGGAGAGCAGATGCAGGATTTAAATCTGATGCTGGCAGCTTCACAAAGCCAGTGGAGGGAGTGTAATAATGGGGTAGGGTGGGAGAACTTGGGAAGGTTGAAAACAAGTCGTGCAGCTGCATTCTGGATCAGTTGTAGGGGTTGTACAACACGCAGGGGCAGACCTGTCAAGGGCAATTTGCAAAAATCTGGTCTCAGAATATCTGCTCACACATGTGACCAAAAATGTGTCAAGTGCAACTAAACATCCTCGTGACTGGTGCACCTGACATTTATCAGCTCTGTGTGTGTATGTATGCAGTGCTATTTCCCACCTGCATTTTACAGAAACCTGCCTCTACTCTGCCTCTGATGGGCTCTGACCCTGATATACTGCTTTGCTGGATTTGGGTAAGGAAAAAAATCAAGGCACATGTGAATGTGTGTATCGTGCTTTGTACACCTCCTCGAGCAACATATCAAAATATAAGACAATATTAAAATATAGTAAAACACAGTAATTCAAAATAAAGAGAACAATTGACAGTTTTTTTCACCAAGAAAAATGCTGCAGGTCATGTTATACCAGTCTGTGTCCACGAAGGGCACAGCCTACATGGAGATGCCTCATGTGACTAAACCAGAGCCTACAATATACAAAAAGGCCAAAATGCCTTTTCATAAAATCTAAGATATGATGAAACAGCCAACATTATGCACAGCATGCTGAAGCATTGGATTTGTTTATGTGTTTTGTTATTTGTTATTTACCATTTGTTATTTATCATTTGTTTTTTTTTACATAACTTTACATAACTAAAGATATTGCCATTTTTTATTTGTGCTGTGATTTAAATCTGAGAAAAATGCACATTATATGCACCTTAATGTCTGTTTACATTCATTTATATAATGTAAAGAACAAGAGATTATCAATGTGTATGGAAACAAAAAGACAAAAAAGACAACGCTTAAAACATACCAAAAGGTCACCAAGGGTTCAGTTTTAAATTTTGTGTACACATAGATGAAAAGGTTCAGCGTACGAGTGCAACTAGTGTAAAGTCTAAAGTGTCAGGTTTCAGAATTTTTAAGCACATGGTCTGACTTTAAAATAGATGTTGGTTTTACCAGAATCTTTGCTGAGGGAGTAACATTAAACATAACCTGGCTACAAAAGATTTGAAAACCCCTGCCTAAAGGATTCAGATAGTCTGCTAAAGTAATAATCTTACTTATAAAACCCAGTAAAAAAGGTCCAGGCGAAACTAAATTACTGAAGACTACCAATAAAAGTATGCTGTATATGCATACTGTGAATACAGTTTTCTAAATAAGTCAGACTCAAACTAGGGCTGGGTGATATGACCTTAAATCAGTATCACGATTAATTGAACATTTTTCCTTGATTTTGATTAATGAACGATTATTTTTATTTTATTTCTTTTTTTTTTGTTAACTAACACAGATTGTGCTAAAGTATTGAAGCTGAGATATTTTTCCAATAAAACAGTGCATATTTTTATGATTTAAAAAGTTCTTGAAATGTAAAAAATTAATAACTTGCATTTCGTTGCAATTTTTTTTGTTTGCAATATTTGCATTTGGCTTCTTTTTGCTCGATGTCCCGTTCACTGAAACCAAAATGCACTCAAAATACAGACGCTGCAATATTTTTTTTTATACAAGCTGCACACTCGGTTCCGCATTTAAGTTCACCTCCATGATGCTTGCTTACTGACGACTGGATGGTGCTGGTTATAGCCATGCACAGTTACAGATTTCCTTCTGACACTAAAGCTTGAGTCTTTTAGACCCAATAAGAAAAACTAACATATTGTGTCTTACTAAAATGTTAGGCCATCACCAGCCTCCAGAACAGCTTCAGTGTGCCTAGGCACAGACTCTACAGATCCCTGCATGTGTACTACAGAGATAACTGTCAGAGATATACTGACAGTTGATGTCCTGATGATAGTAAGTAATAGTGCTGTGTAACACTTGGTTCAAGTCGGTTGAGGTCTGGTTAGTGTGAATGTCATAACATCTCACTTAATGTCACTCATTATCTAAGCCGCTTATCCTACTACTGGTTTGCGGGGGATGTTGGAGTCAATCCCAGTGCTTTTGGCAGAGAACAGGGAAACACCCTGGTCAGGGCACACACAAACACACCTACACACACACACCAAGGGCCAATTTATCATGTCCAATTCACCTGCATGTCTTTGGACAGTGGGAGGAAACTGGAGCTCCCAGATTGTAGATACAGGAAGAACATGCACACTCGAAACATAAAGGAATCAATCCCAGGCCTTTGGGGCAGCTGTAGACTTGTGGTTAAGGAACAAGCCTTGGGACCAGAAGGTTACCGGTTCAATCCCCACAACCTAGACTCAACTGAAGAGCCCTTGAGCAAGGCACCAAACCCCCATCTGCTTCCCAAGCACTGTTGATAGGGGCTGCCCACCGCTCTGAGCATGTGTGCTCACTTGCATGCATAAACATTCAAGAAAAAAACTCCACAGCGTAACAGAACCACCATTTAAACTTCTGTATAGAATTCCACTCTATTAACATGTACAGTGTTCAAGTCAATCACCCTGTGTGTTACTAAACAGGCTACATTTTAGAGAATAAATCAGGAAAATAAGTCAGGCAGAGGAAAGAAAAGACAGGAAGTGAAGTTCACATTCTGAAAGCAAGGAAAACTTTGACTTGTTCCCACACATCCGAAGCGCTCCATAATCTCCAGTTTCATTTGCATATGAACGCTCAGCAGCACTGAGGAAACAAAATATGTCCATCAACTGAGCTGTATTCTTCCAGTCTCATGCAATACTCGCAATCATAAATCCGTTTCCTGACAATCAACATTTGTGCTTTCGCCTCATCACCGTACACAGACTGATGGCAATTCATTAGGAAATATGATAATAATATGCAGCTGGAGATGGTTCAGGTTGTCTACATATGCTGAATTCATAGTCACGATTGGATTCCAGGAAATAAACAGGTCTTTTGTGCTGAATCTCAGTGCATGGATTTAAATGTATATTTAATAATAATAGATTCAAAATGGCCGACTGTTTTGCAGGATTACAGTATATCATTAGCATTCTGCCTACGTTAAATATGCTCTGCTTCCTGAAATTTTAGCCTTGATTAAGTGTTTGAAAATGTTTGCACGTCTGTGTTAAACCAGGTTAGGTAATTCAGTGTAAAGGAGTCTGTGTATACTCTGGATACACAGACAGATAAGCGTAGTTTGAACAAAGCTCAATTACCCTTATTATCTGTACCATGCACCGGTTCCATATATCCTCCATATCTTCCATATAGCTTCCCTATACATTACACTTATTGTGTTTACTATTACGAGTGTTGCACTTAGCAGCAGTAGCATACGATACGGCACTTCAGCATGATAATGCATTCATCTATTAAAACAGATCAAACTTTATCATTTAGTCTTATCACTGAGGTAAGATAACACTGCTGTGTGTGCTGCTGACAGAGAGAAAGGCCAGAACAGCCTGGAAATATCAAGTGTCTCAAAATGCTCTTTAAATACTGATTCTCCAACCCTTTAACAAATGATTTTTAAATAAATTCTGCAGTTTTTGTAAAAAAAAAAAAGGCCAGGCAACCAGCCCCATAAGATGACACATTCCTAGGCCTATTGGGACATTTGATTGCCACCAGGATATGAAAAAATGACTCTAACCCATCAACCATATACAATAATTTCTTTATTGTCTTTTATTTCAATTATTATTACTTAAAACCGATGTCATCCACTGACATGGATTTTACCACCAACCCTGACACCAAGCTACTCCGCCTGATTCACTTCAGTATATATGAGATATGGATACAAATGGACAGGTTTTCATTATGCTTGGTCTATGCTAGGTCTTATAACCAATATCTAATTAAAGTAACTATGTTGATTAAAATGTTGAAATCGTATACACTTAGTATTGCCCCAAACTACGACCAAGCTTCTACAACCATTAATAATTAACCCATTCTAAACAACAAAGATCATCCAAAACATTAAAACCACCGACAGGTGAAGTGAATAACATTGATTACCTGCTTACAATAGTATCTGTCAAGAGGTAGGATATTTCAGTCAGCAAGTAAACACTCAGTTCTGGAAGCTGATGTCTTATAAAGATCTGAGACACTCTAACAAGGACCAAATTGTGATATTTAGACAGGCATGTCAGTGCATCTTTAAAGCAGCAGGTCTTGTAAGGTGGTTATAGTATGCAGTGATTAGTACTCACCAAAACTGGTCCAAAGATGGACAACCGGTGAACCAGTGACAAGGTCATGGACGCCGAACGCACTCACTGCGTTGAAGGTAAAGCGAACCTGTCTGGTCTGATCCTACAGAAGGATCTGTTGCTAATGTCTTGGTGCCAGATACCACAGCACACTTTTAAAGTTCTTGTGGTGTGTATTCTTGAGTGACGGTGAACCAAGTCTCTCCTGATAAGCATGGACTATAGCAAGCAAACGAACATGTGGTCTGGAGTGATATCGAACACTGGCTACAGGCCACACTCAAAGATGTAAATGGAAATGTATGGGGAAAGGAAAAAAGGCACTATCAAACACTAAGCGCAGCACTCGGAGGAGAAGTCGGAGATGATAATCACAAGCTGAGCCCAGGCTTCCTGCGTTTTATCAGTGAGGATTTTGACAGCTTTGTTAGACACACTGGAATACCCATTCACACGGAACCAGACAGCTGCCTGAACCATTCAACCTCGCTGTGCAGCCGAGGACGGTTTCGCACACCAGCAAGACCTGAATGAACGCCCTGGTTTGCATCAGTTATTGGAATGCATGTGTTGATTTTGCATAAATTGCCTACAACACCTGCAACAATGTTCCAAGGCCACAGACAATCACACTGGCAGCTGCAGCCTAACATCGTGAAAAGTGCTTAAAAGTCAGTCCTAGTTTAATAAGCGCTAAAGGTCACTTCTGCTCCTGTCTACTGCTATTTATAACTTCTTCTGTTTCAATGATGCGCGAAAATTGTCACAGTATCCTTTAAGGTTAATTTGGTTGTGCAGTAATCAGATAGAGCAGGTGGGAAAGTTGATTCCAGGAGAAGAAGGCCATGTTTCCTCTGCTGATAAATGAGCCAGTGCTCAAAATCACTCTCTTATAGCCGTAACGAAGGAAATGGTTTGATTCTTCTTCACCTTGAGCAAAGCTATGTCAATGAGGTGAGTGTCAATAACACCAATTATGAATGAACATGTCTAAAACATGTTGGCGTATAAATGCAGATTATTTCTACATGGATCTGAGGGAGAGAATACTCATTAAGACACACAGTAATTAATAGTTTTCTAACCTCTCACTGTTATCGACTTCCTCCATCACAGGCATCTGGCCGCTGGAACTCAGATTCATGTACCCATAGAAGAGCAGCGTCTCTGTGAAAAAAGAACAGATACACATTAATCTAATATCTGATGATAATAATCTAATACAGACCATAGACATGAATTATCAGTGAATATACTTCTGAGAAACTCTAAACCACACTTTGCAGTTTTATTAATTGTAATCATCACAAAGGAATTAATGCATACCGCATATCTGCACTATCATCTCAGAATAAAGAAAATAATTAAATTCTGTAATTGGGGCAGCCAGGGCTCAAGGTATAGGGAGGTTGATAGATACTTTATGGATCTCAGAAGGAAATTTAAAGTCGTGGTGTGGGGTTTATTTTTCTGGCATTCCATAGGACCGCCTGCCAACTTTCCTGACAGGTGAACACTATGTGTGCCTCCTTTCTGACAAGTTACACCTGTTCGAATCCTCCATTCATTCTGACAGACTTGGCCACCAAAAACGTCTACAGACACAGAATTGGTTAGAGGAACACTTCTCTGAGTTTGCGGTTTTGCCATTCCTCACCTAAGTCACCAGATCTCAACGTTTTCAAACACATCTGGGATGCCATGCAACACAGTGTAGAACACAGAAATCCTACACCTCAGATTACAACAGAATTGTGGACCGTTCTGCAGGAAGTGTGGTGTTTGTTGCCTACAGAACATTTGCATGCCTCATGGTGGACCTGCCAATATTAGATTGGTGTACCAATTTTTCTGTGTGGCCTGTGAGGTCAAGACAGAAACCTATGTGTTTTACAGAGGAGAAGTATGGGGTGTAGAGTTGAAATTAGTTGGCAGGAGCATGTACATTATAAATTGCACTACAGAGATTGCCAGCAGCTAATACAAGACATATGCATGAGCTTAATAACTGTAGTAAGAAGACTGGCAAAAGAGCATCCATCAAACAAGATCCATTATATAATGTGCTAAAACTTAGCGTTTAAAATGAGTGTTCAGATCGATGGACTGAAATCAAGTTGCAGCCTGCTATTTTTAAAATGCATATCAGGTTTTCCTACCCAAGCCCAGAGGTATGCACTTAGCAGGGGTCCTGCCTGATTCACATTAGCAGTAAGAACACTGCAACTTCTCATACAGAGCGCCTCAAGGTTTTCTTTTTACATTTGCAGCCAGGAGATTTGCAAGTGCAATAAATGTCTTGGTCACCACTGAAACACGGAGATCCACATGGGAGAACAGCAAATAGCCAAAGCTCAATTACCTCCTGCCTTTTTCACCACCCCCTCACATAACAGACAGAGAGCGCAAGAGAAAACTTCCTGCACGGCTAACCCAGCGGGATACTCATCATCCCCAACCCAGTCAAAAGAGAGAACTTCTGCAGGAGGGAACCTCAGACATGAGTGAGTTCTCCAGATGGCCTCCAGACACTTTTAAATGTGGTGAATACACACAAAATAACATTAGATGCTTGAAACATCCACCTCATTACAACATTACTACTATCTTCAACATTTCAGGTTTATTTAAAGACAGACATATATTTACGTTT
>JAOVVF010000036.1:14300224-14325500 GCA_028565595.1 Duopalatinus emarginatus | reverse complement strand
CATAAAATAAATGTCTACAACAACATTTATACTAAACACCATATAGGGTGCCTAAGACTTTTGCACAGTACTGTATAGATATATTAAATATTCAAGACAAGCTAGTTTGGATTATTCAAATGAACAAGGTTGGAGTTTATTAGAGTGTACAGAGTGAAGGCTGAAATTACGAGAGCCAGCACTACAATGATAAGTGGAACAGGACGGAAGCAGGCGCTTCGGTTCGCTATAGGTTCTTTAACTTAAATGGTTAACAGGTGTCTTTTATACAAACACACACGTCCACACACACACACGCACATCCGTCCCCTTCTACACGCAGTAATATGATAGCTTGTTACTATAATGTACTTCACAGAGTTGCGGAGGAAGCCAAGTCTAAATAAATTTTGGCTTTTTGTCACTGGAACGCTGCTTTGTTCATCTATTTTACACACAAACGCCCACGCACACTCACTCACACACACACACCTTTTGATGTGGAAAGTGCATTAAGATCTGTAGACAATGACACTTTCAATGAATTTCAGTCTTCAGTCATGACTGAACACATTTTGTGTTTGGGTTTGTTTAATACTACTGCTAATAATAATAATAATAACAATAATACTCATAATAATACATGATATTTATTTATAGCGCTTTTCAAAAACCCAAAGTCACCGTTTGTGCGGTTGTGTACATTTTACATCGGTTTTTAGCTGTGTCGAGACAAAAAGCCAGGCAAATTGCTCAGCTGCTGCTTTCTGCGTGTTCCACTGTAACAGTACACTTTCTCTGCACAGACCAACTCGAGTCATTGCGCTGGACTAAATGAACAGTAGCACAGGCCTAATAGCAGCACTTTCTCTGCTCCACAGACACACACATTTCTCTGATCTTCTCCCAGATGCACTTTAATGCTGCTGGGCCATGACAGCACTAATGAGTGGGGAATATGCTGTGATATCGGAGGTTCACACCTCCAGTGAAACCCTCTCTGATGCTTTTATGTCCCAAAAACTATGTTTTTTTTTATTCTTATATTTGTCTTATATTGTTCATTTTCTTTAAATGAAAAGAATATTTCACATACAGGTGGGAGTTTTCACAGTCATGAATGCTAAACCAGGCATGACATTATGATTCAGCCTTATTCATTACTATAAAAAACTTCTTTCTAGTCTACAGCGGCTCTCCTATGAATTCAGACAAGGTGTCATTTAAGTAATACTTTAAGTTGGTAAAAGACACATTATTCAATATATATTTCTCAACTTTACACAAATGATACAAGCTTCCAAATTAATAGTTATAAATAGACACAGTATGTCTGTGTCTATGAGTGTTTCTATAACTTCTCTAATTTGGTGTCCAGACGTGTGTGTGTGTTGGCGTATTGTCCTGTTGGAAGAGGCCAAACCCATCACAATGATTGCAGCACATGAATGGTTGTAACTATTCAGAAAGTAGGCACACATAGTGGTCACCTGTCAGCGACGTGTATAGATGTACCAGGGATCCCATGGAATGGCAGCTAAACAAACCCCATACCATTATATTATTGGGTCTGAATGGAGCCCAATAACACTGGGCATGAGGCGGAAATAGAACTACTAGCATGTTTCTGGGAAGTGGGAGAAAACCAGAGAACACCTGAGAAACCCACGTGGAAATTGTGTAAAAGATACATTGCTGATTAAATCGGGTTAGACTGACACATTTTTTTCCCTACTTCCAACATGTCTTGAATATTTCTGAACTCCGTGCTCTCACTTGAGCTTTGGATTGGACCCCAGGCTGCTGGCAACATCCACATTACAGCCGGGCTACACTAGTGAATACACTTGAGCCATGTTTATTCAACGTTATACTGATTGGTTCCCCGTCAGTGCCAGTGTTCACATAAGATTACATAACACAATTTGTTTGCATTAATACTATGTGAATTAATCACTCAATCACACACTCAATCTACATTATTTAATCTAATATTTAGAAACTAACTTATGTTTAGTATAATCAGTAAAATCACTTTTTTGAAAAGAAACCTAATGTTTTTATATAAGCTATAACGGAATATGTTCTCTTAACTCGAGCACACTTCATACTCCATTTATTTAGTAGCTTTCCACCAACAATGTTATCCACTGCACCACTATGCCACCCTGTCCTAACCTTATTCAATAATTTCTACGGTAATTGTGATGACAGAAGATGAAACTTTGATTTACTGTGCTCTTGGAGAAATGACCTGAAGATAATGTGATTTAGCATGGTATTATCCTGACCTTAATACCTTCCTTATTGTAATTACAATAACAGCCACCAGCCTGGCATACGGCCTGCTATAGGTCCATAAGCACGGACGAAAACAAATGGATTTGCACCATAAAATGTAATTTCCTAGGTCAAATCAGGAGGGACGGTTAGAGTACAAACTATATTCGTCATGGTGGTGTCTGAGTTCGGTGGCCATTTTTAGGCAAGTGAGCCTGAATAAGAATCCAGTTCCCTCCAACAACTATTGCTTTCAAGGCAGCTCTGTTTGAAACATAACTTTTAGTCACACACACACACACACCCAGCCCATCCTACTGCCCCTCTCCGAACTGCTCTCTCCAACACCCATACACACACAGACAAACATTCACAACAAAGATCCCTTTAAATCTTTAAAGTTGAGTCAAATCCATTAGCCCTTAATCCCATTGCTTCAGCATTGTTTAAACAACTAGTTTTGAAATGGAAAGAGGCGCCAAGATTAATCTTTATTTACACATGGAAACAAATTGACGACCAGAGCCATGTGTCTAGTTCAAACATAAAATAAAAACACTACCTTAAGAGCATTATGTTTAAAACAAACAAATTAAATTTGTACAAGATTTAAAAAATGATTAGACACCAAAGGAAATGAAATATCGATCAACTGCCATCATTAAAGTTTCTAAGTAAGGAAATTAACCACATCATTAATGAATTCTCTCACTCATTACTCACTACTGTATTAGGCCTTCGCTGAAACTTGACGATGCAGTGCTATAACCGTGAACGATCCAACCAAGGCCAGTATTTACTTTAGAAGCCCACAACACAAGCCAACAGTGAGAGCAAGTCTGTGATGTATTCATTAAACAAGGCCATAGACCTTTTTGTGTTTGTAAACGGATGTTTTTTGGGTAGAGGTGGTCGAAAGTGACAATTTGTGCAATGTCAGGTGTCAATTTACAACACAGTAATATATATTATCATAGTGACATTATTGTTTTAATGGTTTGCCAGCGGAAGACGGATTGTCTTACACTAATAAGATAACCCTTAACAATGGGTCAGTGAGTCAAGGATGCAACTTAATAACTGTAAATAAATAACAGTACAGTAGCAGGCAAAAACAGTGTCTATATAAAAGAAACTCAAGCTACACAAAAATTATACAAATTTTACACTTGGTGGTCATGTCTAGGATCTGGATTACCGAGATTTGTCAAATGATTTTATGTGTATTATGACCGACGTACTGCCTATCGTGCAATATGAGACATGGGATATTATACACAGATCAAACCACCACATACTGAATGCAAACTGCACAAGCATCACTGAGTTAATGAAGTTAGTGATGTAAATCACTAAAACTACTATAACTATTTCTGATTATGGGCCAGCATTTTAATTTTAATGCTCTAAATGTATTAATAACAGTAATAATGTATCCGCTCTATGTGAATATTATCTAGATATACTGTTGACATCAAATTATAGGCTAGGGGTAAACTCCAGTCCTGGAGGGACAGCTTGGAGGCTTCTGTCAATCAGCAGGTAAATGTGTTTGACTAGAGAAACATCCAAGCTGTGCTGTGATGGATGCCATACCTCCAGGACTGAAGTTGTGCAACCCTGCGATAGGCTTAGGGTTGTGCTGCAGCCATACACTCTGTCTGTTTATTGCCTTGCAACCCTAGATGTCTGTGTTTAGCTTCAATAGGGTGGCTTCAGTGACAACAAAAATTAAGGTCATTTTTTTTTTGCCTTTCTATTCTGACATCCAAAGGCACAAGAAGACATTTTCCCTTATTCCGGGAATCTCTTCCTTTTCCCTCCAATTGTTTCTGCTTTTTTTTCTGCCAGCACAATGTGCCTGTAAATGCAGTGACGTAACTGTGACGTCGACTCCAAATTGGCCTAACTGTCTGCTTTAGGCTACAACCTTGAAAATTACTGTGTTATCAGTCTAAGAGTAATCCCCAAAGCATTTCAACACTCAAACTGGCTCCTGAACCTACAACACCTCCTAGACGGAATTACAGATAATAATGAAACGTCTGCTGCTAGCAATTGACATCAGCGTTTAGTGTTGAAAAAAATGACAGAGTGCTTTATAAATATATTACCCCAGATATACAGGTACGATTGGGGAATTAGTCAGGTATGCAGTTACCTCACCCAGAACGTTCAGCAAAACAGCATCAGCAGAGAATAAGGTTTTGTCTTCTCTCCACTACCTCCCCATCACAGCAAAAATGCAGTTGTGCAGTACAGATTGAGATTAATAAACAAAACCAAGCCAAATTGTAACACGGGAGTGTATAAGGGAGTTTTGCTTGTTTCTTTATATTTTGTACCAACTAAATCCATTAGAAAATATCACGAACAAGTTGAGCAAGTTTTCTCTTGATTTGTCGACTGTGACACATACTGTGTATGCCACAGAGAGTAAACGTTTTTACTCTGAGAGCTGTACAAAGCACTGTAAAATGGTTTCACATGGTTTCGGTATGGTAGCTGGTTTCACTGAACTAAACTGACTGAATTAACTGTTATCATGATGTGGGTTAACAATACGTGAAGCTAAACCACCTTTTTTTTAATGACTTTAAAAAGGGTGGATCACATGCCAGTTAAAATGCGAATCAAGTCTGTATACTTTATCAACAAACAGTAGAACAACAAACAATAAGAATGAATCCCACAGAAGAGCTTTGCCTTTGTCAAAGTGCTCTGGATCTTATAACCAATAGGTAAAGAAATCTCTCTACTATCAGCATTTCTTTCCTGCTTAATCCACTGTGCATACAGCAACAACCTTCCTGCCACCTGTAGGCACAACAGGGCTACCTCAGTGGTAAATCAGCATGTATGTAAATGTAGCAAATGTAAATGTATTTTAATTTTAACAATAGTCAGGTGTGGGTATTTTTTTAACAATAACAGCGCTACGTCTAAGAATCCGTAGAGGAGAACTGATGTATAACATTATACAAATAAAGCTAATGAAACTGCTAATTAAATAGGATTACTGAACAAGAATAATGTCATAATGCCATAATTTAGCTTTGTCTTGTCTTCTGATAAGAAAGCACAGATCACTAAATGAAAAGAAATACTCATCAAATAAAAACTGCATGCACAGTTTCATGTGTGGTGCTTGAAAAGTAACATAAATTACTGTGAACACACACGAGCAGTCTGAAGAGGCAGCTCTTGGTGACCAGATCTGACCAGATCAAGTCTTCAATTTCAGGTATGCTGACTCTTTTTCTGAAAGCCTCCTTATTGTGGGCTATCATTATCAATCCGCAGCATTAGCTAAGTGTTTGCAGTGTTAGTTTTAGGTTAACTAGCATACATTACATGCATTATTTAAATGATAAATTATAGTTTGCGTCTTATTAGTAGGATCAAGGATTAATCTTGTTGAAGTATGTTGACCTAAAAATGCTCTAAGAAGAAAAACCCTAAGAGAATTTTCCCAAATTTGGTCTACACCTGAGAGTCTTAAACAATAAAAGTTTGTTTGACTCATTTATATTGACTGACACATTTATATTCTGACCCTAGTTTCTGCATGAAAGCTGCTTTAATGGACGCTGAGGTATAGGCAGCACCTCTGGATATTATCTGGTCATCAGGTACTTTTTGCAGGTGCACCCTCTGTCTCCAGGCAGCCTATCAAATTGGTCTACAATGCAGGATGGACAGGAAAATTTTAAGAAACTATTTTTAAAGCAAAACCATGCTTTACACAGTGACATATTGTAGACTCCCTGAGAATACAACATAATATTAACTGCCCCTGGACATTTTGCCTTGCTAGTAGTCAGGGGCTCATCACAGTCCTGAAAACAGAGGAATAAATATCTTAAGGGGCTCTATATTCATGTTCTGTTCAAGCCCATATTGTTACTACTAGATACATTAGGAAGTGTTTAAATTCATGATGCTAGGTGTCTTCCTTTTAATATAAATTCATGTACCCACAGGGATGCACTAATAGGCACTAATAGATGGTGTGTGTGCGCAGTCTACTGAACTGATTACTCTCCCAACAGGTTACAGACACATTATAAAAACATACAACAAATTCAGAGCCAATATTCTGTACCGTCAGTTTCCTGCTATGAAAAAAACCTTATAT
This sequence comes from Duopalatinus emarginatus, assembly GCA_028565595.1. Taxonomy (NCBI): domain Eukaryota; kingdom Metazoa; phylum Chordata; class Actinopteri; order Siluriformes; family Pimelodidae; genus Duopalatinus; species Duopalatinus emarginatus. Next base: position 14,319,103 of record JAOVVF010000036.1, on the reverse strand, counting down.
AAACCTTATTAGAAGTGGAAACCTCTAACAGGTTTTGTACATTTTGTGCCCACTGAGTTTTTTTTTACAGTTATTAGTAGCAAGCTGCACAAGATCCTTGAGTAAAGGTGACACGATGATAATTCTTATAGCTCTAATTAGACATGTGGGCTTTATGCATGCTCAATATGCTCGGCTATATTTGCATATATAACTAATCCGCTATAATTCCTACACTTTTAAAGCAACTCAGATGTAACTACCCTCACAAAGTACAAACGTATGTACTTTAAGATCATATTATTTAATTTACTGTAGTAGACAGCTAAAATAACAATACAACTGTCAATATCTAAATATTTATGATTGTGACTTACGACAGGTACGTTCATTCATGTTGTGCCCACTGTCGCTTCTCTTGTCTTGACGGTCCAACTTTTTTTATTTTTTTTTTTATTTTTTTTGCTGTAAATTCTAGACCATGTTTAAAAATTGCATAGCAGATACTATGGACCTGAGATTATGTTTTCCATATATGTGAACACTGAATGACATGAGGCAGTGGGCTGTACTCAGCCTGCAAGGAGAAAAGATTCTTCTGAAGACTGTGTAACATGATATTATAGTAAAGTGCACACTAATACTATATATACACATATCTAAATAGCATTTAGACTTTTGTTTGCATCTTTCTTTTTGGTATAATTAGATTTTTTTTTTAAACAAGCTGATTTTCAGATGTCAAAATCCTTTAGCGAAATATTTTCGTTTTTGTAGAAAATGACTCAAGTGTATGTTTCCTCTTAGGAAGTAATTTTGCAATTAGGCTTTAAGGAGAAAGTATCTCTGAAGTCGTATTTATGCACTGGAAAAGATAAGGTTTTTGTGAATTTGGACACAGATTTCCAAATAATCCTGTTTAAGGTTTTAATCCTAAAAAATCAGGTAAAATTAGTTAGTTACATATATATAGTTAATAATGCCATATATTGTTGTGTGAGTGCATCAGTCTGTAAACTGGGTAAATGTCGATTTTGTTCTGTATTGGTTTGATCAGCCATGTAATAAATAAGTGTATGTACAAATATGTGACCAGCAGCAAGCCAGCAAAATGCACAGGGATATCTTATTGCACCTTTAATCAACACTTGCCAAAGACAAATCGCTCACATAAAGTGTGAAGATGTATACAGAGAGACTGTTAAGACACCGATACTTGTACCTAAAGCACACACTTGCTTTCTGCCGGCTCTCAGGTTTCGGCTTCGACGTTTTGCCGGGACTGACACAGGAGAGTGTGCGTACATTGATCCACTGACAGACAGTCTGTGCTCGGCCATCCATCAGCAAACATCCTCTCCACACCTGACACTCTATCAAACAATGCACTCCCTATTGCATAAGCGCGAACTGACCTGGCAATCCTGTCTCCCTGTGATAAACTTCCCCTGCTGTGAGATCTTTAATGTCAGCACATCCATGTGACCATGCAGGGACAGACAGCTATTGCATAGAAACCACTGTTGGCTTAGCGTGTGAGACCCAAACATAAAATAAACATGGGTTTAAAACGCACCAGTAAAACACACACGCTGGGTGTGTAAGGTTCCCTTACACGTGACAAAATAACAAGCGGGGGGAACTGAAAGTGGAAACATTCAGCAAATGCATTTTACATTCCAGTGAAGTCGAAGTCCTTACCAGTGTATATGATCAGCGTGTACGTCGATTTTATCTAAGACAGTTTCAGTGGCTCTTGAACCTTTGACCAAGGACAATTACCTTGAGATAGACTGTACTTTCCATTAAACTACTGGAGATTGTGCAATGCTGTGTCTCGTACCATGAATATACTCATAAAATACATGCAATACAATACAAAGGACATGTTTAGGACAAAAAAAAAGGATTTATATTTTTGAGACACTATTTATATGAAATCATTTACATTGTGTTGTTGTTGTTGGTGGTGGCTGGCATTAGGGGGGTTTGTTAGTATATTTTCAGAAGATACAGACTGTTGACCTTTGTGTAGATGATTACTATTATTAACATCAGGTATATGTAATAAAATCACGCTGTTTATCGCGATATTTTGTATGAATTACTGAAACAGATATAATGAATAACTGAATGAAATAATCCCACTGTATTAAGTGTTTAAAACAACTTTGGGACTTCTTAAATAAGTTAGAAACAAGTATGTATTTATAAAACAGGGTGTAATTAGTTAGGTTAAATAAAGATATTTTATATTTCTGACAGAAAGTAGAAAGTAAACATTTAGCCTGTAGAGATGTAGAAGAGGAAAAACAATGAATTCAACACACGTTTTTAAACAGGAATTATGTTTTTACAATGTAGCTAAACTATTAGACAAGGACATGACTTACCATTTTGGTGAGGAGAGCCCGGGTCCGAACCATGGCACAGATCTAAACCGTCATGTGTGAACGCACATCCTCGCATCTGAATACACGTTAATATAGACACGGAAACGGACAAGTTCTCGGTTTACCGACACTTCGCGCACTGTCAGAAGAAGAAAACAGCCAAGAAATGAAGTGACAGAATAGAAAGAGATATAGTTTTCCAAGGAAACGCGCTCCGGACACACGACGGCGTTTCGGTGAGTCAAACTGACATAAATGAGCGCCTCTTGGTGTGCGCGAGAGCCCGCGCGCTGCTCACTGGCTGAACAGTGGAGGAGGCGCGCGCGCGACCGTTTCCACGGTGAGAACGTCAAAGTGCCTGGTCGAGTCCCCTCCCTCCTTCCTCTCTGTCATCTCCACTGACCACGCCGCAGACACCGAATCCGCCGAACATGGCTTTGCTTTTGCATATCAAGTGAAGTGAAAGTGAAGTGACTCATTGACCGCTGTGCTTGCACACACAGGAATCTGACCCTAACCCAGTGGTAGTAAAAAACATATGCCTGGGAAGTGAGTAAGCCTTTCTACACGCCCTGGAGCAGTTGGTGGTATTTGCCCTTGTTTAAGGGCACTTCTGTCACATCTTGTTGAACTGGGAACCTTCTGATCACACACATGCCAGAAGTGGCAATCCCATCCATGGTGCCTAGGGAGTGGTCGGTTGTGAGGTGCCTTGCTTAAGGGCACCTCACTGGCTTGTCAGGGAGAAAATCAACCAAGAACCAGGGAGCTTACGATCAAAAACGGACCTGGAGCGATGGGCCCACCCCATCCGTGGCACCCAGGGAGCAGTTGGGGATCAGGTGCCTTGCTCAAGGCCACTTCAGTCTTGTTTAGTTGGGGCAGAAATTGAAGCAGGGGCCGATCACAAAGCTGGTTCTTTAACCACAAAGCCACGGCTGCCGTCATCGAACCCGCTTCCCATCGCTTTCACTCCACTTAAAAGTTCATTAGTGTTGATGCCCGCAAGGCAACAAGCTGTCTCTGTGGGAGAAGAACACTTATACAGACTGGAACAGACTACACTCCTGTCTCCGAACCTTTATCACTTGTATTCAGTGTAAAAGTCATGGGAACACAGCTTTGTGATCAGAAGGTCCCTGGGTCAATTCCTGCACTGACAAGACATGACTAAAGGGCCTTTAAGCAAAGCATCAAACCCCCAACTACTCCCCAGACACCATTGATGAGGTTGCCCACAGCTCCGGGCATGTGTGTTCACAACCCCCTAGTGTGTGTGTGTTTACTGCACGGATGAGTGAAATGTGGCGGTCAGATTGCTCAGTGAGCAAGCATAGTGGTCAGTGAGTCACTTCACACAACACAGAGTATGTAAAATAATCCTCATGCACAGATCTTCACCTGTATCTCAGTCTAACTGGTTCCTTCTGAACCTGACACAAGATCTTTATTTGACATCAGATCATTAGGTCTTTGTAAATCATGTGTGATTTCTTTTTTATATCCGCGTTTAGCTCACACACAAACCAGATAATGTTTCTCAGAGGAAGTCCTCACAAGTTCCCTGTCTACTACAACCTTACAGTTCAAACATATATTTCATTTTGGGTGAATAACAACAGAAGTGGTTACGCTGTGGTGAAAGACTTTCATTTCCCATTTCTCAAATTTTGTCCCCAGACGAATGGCACATGCCAAAGAGTTTTTCTTTAAAACTTATGCGATGTGATGACAAAAACAGGAAGGCATTATCTCTAAGCTTTTATGGTCATACACTAAACATAATGTGCAACTGTAAATAAAACTGATATTACTTTAGAAATCTTGATCGTCTACGCCCAGGTTTATGGCATAGTGGCCAGACAAAAAGCAATAGAGCTAAAGGCTCCAGAGTGCACGTCCAGCTCAGCCAGACTGTTTCCACTCGTTTGAAAGAAACATTCTATACTAAGGGAAGTGTTGTACTGATGTAGCAGTAGCAATTATAGACTAAATGGTCCATTAAACCCCTTAAACACCAGTGCTTTCACTTAAATATTTTCCCTTCCTCAGGACAACGGCACGGTCCTCAACCGAGCACCATCGCAGACGACTTCTGCTTTTCTGCGTATCATTTTATGCAGTGCTCTTGTCTCATGCACATTGACTGCTCTCTGACACCGAGACCTGTCTCTGACTCCTACCAGGCATGTCATTACCAATCACTTGGCAGCTACGCAGAACGTGACGTGACTGTGGCTTTGGCTTCTGCCACCCTGTCTGTAGCCATCATGAAAATAAAACAATATTGCTTTCGCATCAACAGTGTGATTTTTGACAACAAGGGATATGTCCTCTGAAGATCCTCTAATGTAGGATAAATTTTCATACCACAGCGGATCATGCCATGCCATGCTTTTGGCTTGTGTGCACCCTGAGCCGTACTGCAGGTCTTAGTGAAATTGTCCATCAGCGGTTGCAATTTGCAGAATGTAACTCGCTTTCCATTCCCCTGGCTATGTGTGAATTGGAAGACAGGAGACGTGGAGGATCTCCAGGAACATTGCACTCCTCCAGATGCCTGACAGTTATGCTGTCATTTTACATGATAGAGGCTTTTGCTTGTTTTTAATGATTTCCTGTAAAGCCCAAAAACTTCCAAGACCTCCATTAGCAAAGTTATTTAAATAATTACAATATTTACTGAAATGCCGGAACAAACTGGTACAGACTGTACAGAAAACTGGTACATATTGGTAGTGGCTCCATAATGGTATACAGTTTGTTTAGCTGGCATTCCATGTGACCTCCTGCAATCATTCTGATGGGTCTGGTCTATTCCTACATGACAACATGCCACCACGTACATCAAGAGATGCCAAGGGCACTGGTAGCTCAGTGTTTAAGACGTTAAACTTCTGATCAGAAGATCGGGGTTCAAATCCCACCACCGTCAAGCTCCCAATGTTGGGCCCTTGACCCTCATCTGCTCATTTGTATAAATGCGATAAATGTAAGTCGCTCTGGATAAGATGCCATAAATGTAAATTATAGTTAGAAAAACACTCATGGGAGTTTTAGGCTTTGCCATTCCCCTCAAAATCACCAGACCTCAGTGTTATCAAACACATCTGGGATGTCATGTAACATGCTGTGGAACACAGAAATCCTACATCTCAGAATACAACTAAATTGTGGACCAAAAATGGTGTTCGTTACCTACAGAATATTTCCACAAGCTTGGGGAATCAATGCCTTCTGTGGGTGACCTACCAAGTATTAGACTGGTGTACCAATTTTTCTGCCATTTTAGTGTAATTACAATATAAAAAAGTTACACTAACCGTACCACTTGCCCCAACCGATTCCATCTCACAGCCGGATGTCTCACAGCTCATTTAGCCACCCCAAATGTATGTGCCTAAGAAAAAAATAACATAATGTTTAGAGAAAAAAGTAGAGTGATAAAGTTTTTGATTAGGTGCCACAGCTGGAAAAGGCTATTAACTGCTCCTCGCTGAAGCAATGTCTCAAGCTCCACCTACCCGTCCTTTGCTTGACAGGCCGGACAGTTGAACTGATGTAGCCGGCTTCATATTCGTAAAGCCACCTTCACTGTCCCTGTGAAATCTCCCTCCCACTCTGCCCACTGACATGACAGCAGACTTGAAAATGATCACCCTCGAGACACTCTCCTGACATTCCATGGAGAATATTGCCTTGTTTTGGAAAATAGGCATCCTTGCATATGCACTTACGGCTTGTGGGTGGGTGAGATGTCAACTAAGGTTAGGCATACATCTTTGATGATTAAGCGTACTTCAGTGTTGGAAAGCCACGTTGTATAAATCAGGGTATTAATAAGGTCCCTTCTGAAATCATGTGATATGTGTTGGAAAGTGCTCATGGACAAATGGACATAAGGTTATACATTTTGTCAGGCAAACCTAATGCATTTTCCTTGACAAGCCTATTTTAAGTGCTTGTATCATATTGCTCTAAGAAGTTGCCAAAATTAGATTGGATCCAGAACCTGCATCCATCCATTCGCTGTGCATCATATGTGTTCAAGCATTCCTCCAATACAATCATCTTAACTGTAATAAATGCCATATTATAGATTAATTGCTAAGGCTCTGACTTAATTCTTTACTGCTTAGATTATAATGGTACATGATAAAAAAATAATTCTTATCACTCCCATACCAAAAAAGGGCACCATTCTGCTCTGTGCTGCCTTGAATCATGAAGCTAACCATGGTCAGGATCGGTATGGGAGGTCAGGGAGCTTAAATCACCTGATAAATACAATCCGAGAAACTTGTGATTAATGAGAGCTGCGTAGTGTTAGCGAACCCCTGGGGAGAGACGGAGAGGTCACGAGATAAAGTTGCCGGAGTGCAGAAAGCAGGCTGGGAGAAGTGCTGCAGCTGTAGGATGATTTTTTACGCTTTTATTTATTAGACACCTCTTAGTATATAGCTGCCGGCATGCAGAGTGATGGGTCTTAGGTCTTAGTTGTACAGATGCAGAAAAATTAGATTTGTTTGCTTTAAGTGAAAGTGAAAGTGAACTATTTGCCTACTGTTCTCGCACACAGAGTAATGTGACCTCTGCATTTTAACCCACCCATACAGTGAAACACACACACACCAGTGAACACTAGGGGGCAGTGAACACACTTGCCCGGAGAGGGGGGCAGCCTCAAACCACAGCACTCAGGGAGCAGTTGGGGGAGTTTTAGTCTGAAGTTCTTCCAGCTCAAATTTCTCTATACACAAGGTTTTCTTTAGTGTTTAGTGTTTGTTTAGCCTTTTATTCAGCTAAAAGGGCAGTAGCTAGTTAGCCTGCTTTACATAGGCAGAGGAAATTGCCACTACAGAGCTATTAAACCTGATATGCAAATTAAATTATGATGGTTAGGCTACTGTTTTGTAACATGTTAAGTGCAGCCTAATGCACTTAAAATAGTTAATTACCAAGTGACATGAAATTAATTTAATTTATCTCAAGTTAATGGCGGAATTTTAACTAACTAAGCAAAGAGAAATAAACAAAAAATTAATACTGAAAGCCTATAATGTGGTTAGTTAAAATAAGCTATTAGGATAGAAATTATTGTATAAAAATATATTTTAATCACTTTTTAATTATATACTGAACCACTATATGCGCCTTCTTATCTTAATGTATACCCTGCGTACATACTCCTAAATGTTGGCGGTAATTTATATATATATATATATATATATTGGTAAAAACTTTGTGACAATGTCTATCTGTAAAAGTGTTATACAATTTTGAGATTCATATCTATGGGAGTTTTATCTACAATTTTTATCTATATCTTTTTATACTAGTTTGTGATTGGTATAAAACAAGACTACATCTTTGGGCATCTCATTAGATGGATAAGGGAGAACAGAGGCAGTTGTAAATGATGTGTCTTAAAGCTTATGGCACACAACACCAAATACATGGTACAGGGTACATGACTCAGGGTACATTTGTCTGCTGTCAGTTGAAATCTCATATATCTCATAATCACATAGATCTGTTCAGATTTACCAATCATATATTAAAGCCACCTGCTTAAGCAGCTGTCAAAACAGATCTGACCCACCAAGAAATGGACAGCACAAGACCTCTCAAGGTAGGTTGTACAATTTGGCATAAAAACATTAGTAAATCCACCTTCTTTGGAACCTCTTTAGGATCAGGGAAGACAGGCTAAACTTCAGCCCCCCATCACAGAAACCTAGTCAACCATGACCCTGCTACAAGATTACCTATTGTCCTTTCTTGGACCACTTTTGGTAGGTATTAACCACTGCATACCAGGAACACCCTACAAGGCCTGATATTCTGACCCAGTTGTCAATACATCAGAATATCTGCTTTCAACACATCGGCTTCAGGAACTGATTGCCCATGATAATCTGATGTGTGTTTTTTTTCTTGTTGCCCATCCACCTCAAGGTGTCACGTGGTGTGCATTTCTACCCACCATGGTTAGAAAGCGTGCTATCGACTTCCTGTCAGCGCACACCAGTCTGATCATTCTCGTCTGATCTTTCTCATTAACAAGGTTTCAGCCCTGCAGATTCTCCACTCACAGGATGTTTTTTGCCTCCACACCCTTCCATGTAATCTTTAAAAACATGTGTATGAAAATCCCAGCAGATCAACACTTTATGAAATACTCAAACAAGCCAACGTGACACCAACAACCCACCACAGGCTGATACCACTCATGCTATGCTGTTAAACATATTGAACTCTGACACGCTAGCAAGCAAGTCTAGCGCTATCAATCATGCTAACTAATACTCTTACTTCACTTACTTACTCTTATATCTCATTATATCTCATTATCTGATGTCTGATGGTGTAAAGTCGATCCTAAACCATGCATAGTTTGTGTGGTGCAGAATTTCCATATAGAAGGTGTGTGATTTTCACCATGTGTTGTTGGTTTGTTCAGTGATCATAAACCCTACTGTCCAAGAATTCCCCTAATTAAATACAAAGAAAACAAAAAGGGTTTGCAGATGGGTTTTATTCTGCTGTTGGCAGCATTATTCCCTTTAAACAAGCATCTTTTTATTCAAGGTAAACACTGCACCTACTATGAGGTAAGTGTAACTTTTATCTTTTAACCTAAGGCTACATTACAACGATGCTGCTTCATGCAACAGTTCAACCGTTTTAGTAGGTTATAAACTCAAATGGTTATTTGTATGGTTATTTATGTTCACACTAGGCTGTCATAGATTGTACTATATGTGTAACAGTGGGTACAACTGTCTCCAAACACGCCCAAGACAAGTGATAGAAAATACAGAAAAACAGGCCTATGCAATATACAGAAGCTAAAGATGGCTCCATATTGGTATTGGGTTCCATGGTACCCCTGGTACATCTACAAACATCTCTAACAGATGAAGCCTATGTGTGCCTCCTTTCTGATGAGTCGCTCCTGTTCATGTCCTGCATTCATTCTGATAGGTTTGTACTCTTCAGACAGGACAGTACGCCACAACACATGTCTAGAGACGCCAAATTATGGTTAGAGGAAAACTTTTGGAGTTTGGAGTTTTGACATTCCCACCTAAGCCACCAGTTCTTAGCGTTATCAAACACATCTGGAATTTTATAGAACACGCAGTGGAAGACAAAAATCCTACACCTTGGAATACAACAGAATTGTGGCCTGTTGTGTAGGAAGTATGGTGTTCAATGCCTAATATTTGTGCAAGTTCATGGAGCTCTACCAGGTATTAGACTGGTGTACCAGTTTTTCAGGCACTTTAGTGTGTATCAAATATAGCAAATACACCTGGATTTCTCTTTCACAGACACAAAGATCGAAAGAAAGTGTCTGTAAGTATACACAGTCTTTGGGGTTTAAGAAAGGTGCAAAAGCTCAATGTTCACCACTGTGCACTGCAGACTCAAGTCATACCACGTGTGATCAGGAGCTAAATTAAGATTTGTAATGTGGGAGGTCTATGTGGTTTCAGGCTTGACCTGGGTACACATGTGGATGTGTGTCAGCAGCAGTGACAGCTGAGATATTTTTACACACAAAGGCCTGCATTTTTAGCCACAAAGGCCTACAAATAAAAATAAAACAGATAAAAAATACTTTATTGTGTCATTTTAACTAATTTAAACACATGTATGTTGATGATTGATATCATTTCACAGACTGTACATAAAATATAACAAGGTGTGATCTGTTGTGCCAACTGCTCTGAATGTCAGTGTGTGCAAAACTGCAGCTGATGACAATAAAAGCTTTCTGTAAATGCACTCTGCTTTGTATCAGTGGCAAGCATCGGAATGGTGGTGTTAGGCTACCACAGAATTTTTACATGAATTGAATAACACAAACAGACTTGCATAATTACATAAAAAGAAAAATGATCTAAAACAAATGCAAAATCCAGATACTATACTTCTACCTACTATGTCCAAAATTGAATTGAATTTATTTACCATACCTGTGTATTTCAATATTATATAATGTAAATTAATTCCCTAATTAATTAAAATTAATTCCCCAGGCATTCATTAAGCTAGGAGTGGTGCAGTGGGTAGTGCATTCACCTTACAGCAATAAAGAAATGGGTTCGGTTTCCTGGCTGGATGGTGAGGATCCTCTCTTTGTGGAGTTTGCATGTTCTCCCCATGTCTGTGTGGGTTTCCTCCCATACACACATGCGATTGCGAGGGAAAATTTGAACATATTCTGTCCAGGATGTTCCACTGCAATGACTACTAGGATAGACTCCAGCTTCCCCATGACCCAGTAGTAGGATACGTAGCATAGATATTAAATAAATTGTGAATATTTTTCAAGGATTTTATTTATCCATGTATAACAGCATCAAACCATGTCTAACAGCATTAAATTTAGCAGGTGTTATTGCTTCATTAACCACAAAAAGACAATATATATTGACATATATGACATTTGCATACGGTTAGTATCAGCCAATAATGGAGCATGTTACCTTAAACCTTCTGTCTAGATTTTTATCTAGCATAAACGAATGCTTAAGCTGGGAAATAATCAACCTATTTTGCATTAAAGAGCATGTGTGCTGAAGCTGAGCCCCCGACAGCCCCAGTTCAATTTAACCCCTGTATGCGGTTATGAATGTTTGCTGTCTGCCAGTGGTGAGCTTTGATCGTTATTCTTTTCTAAAATCCATAGCTATGCTTTAGTCCAACATTTCCTTTTTCTCCTTTAAGCTGCACCCTACTGAAATAAAGCCCAGCTGAATCCGGCCTCATTCTTCAATCAAGCTGATCGGCATCAAAAGGAATACACAGAAAACCGATGCCTGTCCACCAGAAAAAACATGCATGCTTCTCTAGATTTTTGTCCCCTGCCGCTGGATCCTAACTGACTTCTGGGCTTGTATTAGATATTTAGACTCCTGGTAGATTTAAAGCTGACCTAAAAAATAAGTAGTAGCATTTGACAAATTTAGCAGCTTTATTCCATTGTGTGATTGGCACCGTCCTGCTCAGGGCAGTCAAAGCCTCAGATGTGGAAGAGGAAACACCATACATGTCATTCTGTTAATGCAAGAGAGGTGTTTATGTGCAATTAAAGTAAAAGACGTAATGATTTACATAAATGCTACCAAAATAGCCACAGTGCTATTCTGTAATGACAGACATTTAGTTCAATGGACACCATGGAAACAGCATTGCTTGCTTTTGGTACCCTTAAATGAAACCAGCCGTTTAAGTGGATCCCTTTTGATGTCTGCACGTCTACGCAGATAACAGTTTATAAGCATCCTTTATATCGAAACACATATCTTTGACGACAGAATTAATTAAAAGCAATGGGAATAATGGTAGATCCATGTCAGAGCAGTCCTCAAAATAAGTTACCAAGAGTATCTAGCTGCAACTGTTCATTGCATTTGACTTCTGTTAAGTGGGCAGGATGAGTCAGAACAACTGCGTAGGGAATAGTGGATTTCATAGATCAAGACCTAGTTAAATATCCTTTAATAAGAATATCTTTTCTTTTTCAATATAACAATGACAAAAATGATAAACATTTTAACAGATACATTAAAAGATAGAGTAAAAAACAGGACATAGCAATATGTAAAAAAAAAAAAAAAGAATTAAGAAAATGAGCTATTTGCCTACTGTGCTTGCACACAGAGGAATGTGACCTCTGCATTCAACCCATCTGTGCAGTAAGACACACACACCAGTGTCCACCGGGGTAGTGAACACACTTGCTCGGAGCAGGGGGCAGCCCCAAACCATGGTGCCCAGGAAGCAGTTGGGGGAGTTGGGTGCCTTGTTCAAGGGCACCTCAGTCATGTCTTGCCCTGTGCAGGGATCAAACCTGGGACCTTCCGATCACAAGACCGGTTCCCTAACCACTAGGTTATGTTATATATCATAGTCACAGGCAGTTTAATGATATACTTGATATTACATTATATTAATATAGGGCAATCATGGGCTTGTGATTAAGGAACCAGACTTGTAACTGGTTCGAGCCCCACAACCAACAAGGCATGCCTGTATTTGACCTCCGCATTTAACAAATCCATGAAGTGAAACACACACACACACACACACACACACACTAGTGAACACTAGGGGCAGGGAAACAAATTTGCCTGGAGCGGGGGGCAGCCCCAAACCACAGCGCCCAGGGAGCAGCTGGAGAGAATTAAAGCTACCTGCCTAAACAACTCAGACTCCTCGAGCCATGGAATCTACAAGACCTCTGATGGTGTGCTGTGGCCTTCACCCCCACACACATCAGTAAGCATTGGAGGGCCAGGACCCTGTTGCCAGTTCACTAGTTGTCCTTTCTTTGGAACAGTTTTGGTAACAACTAACAACTAACAACAATACTAACAACCACATACTGGGAACACTGGGAACACAGCTCCTTACACTGACCATTTATCCTGCTCCCAACATCAGCTTCCAGAACTGATTGGTTATTTGCTACCTAATATCTCTCAGCCCTCGACAGGTGCCACTGTAATGAGATAATCAATGTTATTTACTTCAACTGTCAGTGGTTTTAATGGTTAAATGGCTAATCATTGTATAAGCCATATTGACTAAAATATTACCTTAATCCAAAGTTCTTACAGGACTTTATATATGTATATACCTTCTGAATAAGCAGAAGTTAAGTGATAATATTATGGATTAAACATTAAATATTAATGCATGCTTTCTTAATGAGCATGAATTATTTCTATCCTATACTGTAATCCTATAAATACTAATCCTATACTGTATATATTTTATAACAGATGACACATGAAGGCAAAGATATACAATACAGTGCATGGCATGCAAGGAGTATATATTTGCATATCCCAACATCAGCATTAAAATCGTATTCTTTGTCATGCCAGTCCCTTAAAGCGGATGCAGACACAGCGAGTCGGCTGGCAGGTGGCCAGGGTCACAAGGCCACAGACTCTAGCAGTCTTTTGAAAGCACTGATTGTGCTCTTGATCTATGTCAGTGAAGCCATCTTTGGTACGGCTGTAACTGTTTAGTTACGACAGGTGCCAGAAACACATGAGAATATAATTCACTACTTGACACATTCCCTGCTGCTGTGTACTGCGTTATAAGGTCATTTAAAAGAATGCAATTAATGATCTGAACCCACTTTAGTTTGCAGAGAATTTTTACAGTGCAGCTTGATATACCTTGAGAAACTGCTTTATTAAAAGAAAAGAAATTTGCACAGAGAAAGGAGAAGAGCTATTAGTGACACTCATTATAATTAATGTTGATAGGTCATTGATCTTGTTGAAGATCCAACAATGACCATTTTTTAGCAATAATAATGACCTTCTGTTACAGGTTTTTAAAATGTGTTCTTAAATGGCTCAAAGAGAAATCATTAAAGTCCCACTCTTTCCTTCCCGCCTGTAAATCACAAAAGCCTGTTGTTGCGGTTTTTCATGTTAGCTAGATGTCCAAAAGAAAGTCTATTGTATTCCATGGCTTAATTGGCAACGCCACTGAAACTTAATTAAATTCTGGATCACAGGAAAGACATGGATCTGTAAAAACACCAGCTGTTCACAAAGACTGTACTCCAGTATGCTAATGTTATTAGCAAAGACATTTTGGATAATGCGGGTGTGTGTATTATTTTATTTGGCCCAGGCTGTCACATTATTCCCAATTATCTGTTATTTAATTAGCACATCAAATGTAATATTTATACTGACTTTAATAAATAAAAGCCATTTTCGGTAGGACGGCTCTGTTGTGGATTTCAGGCTAAAGTTGTCATATGGCATTAGACTACATTATCTTACTTCAAAAGAACAAATGTGCCCATGAGTTTTTATGGGCTAAAACATGCCAGTGTAGGAGATTTGGTCAGAAAGGCCGCCTCAAATGCTTATCTGTTAAATGATCTGGGGGACAAAGTGCTTTGCTCTGCTGAGTTAATTGATTGTCATTCATCTGTAGTGAGGACTGATAAACAACAGTGAACACAGTCTGGCTAGGGGATTTACAGGAAAAGCACCACAATGGATTCCTGTGAAAGAGCACTGAAACACAGAAGGCTGAAACTCAAAAGGCAGACTGATTCAAACAGACCACTCAAATTTGAGTAAATCGTTTCAGTAAAGTGGCAAATCTTGTAAATCCCTGCTAACATTGCAAACACTGTATTAACAAACCAGCCAGTTCCTCATTTCGAGGTGGCCGCTTGATATCAAAGGATAAATGTTCAAAGTACAGCAGTGGACCATAAAATGGTCTGGGTTATCAGTACAGCAATGCTTTTGTATGTTGCGGAAAATAGGCTTGGCATGACTGGAAACACTGAACACTTTCAAAGGTGTGAAAGAAATGATTGGTCTCTCTGAATAGCAGTCAAAACAGTCGTGTGGGAATTGGATTGATGGAAACTTATAATACAATTTTCAATTAAAGCAACAAATGTATGAATGATAAACATTTCTTCATGCTTTGCTTCACCCAGTCGTCAACTACAAAATGACACCAAATGATACCATGTGCACTGGAACTGAAGCACAGGACAATAAATGCCCCCTAAATAGTGCCTCTCTGGTCATAATTAAAGAAAACGCAGCCTGACAGGTATGTAATGAACTTGGCCCATGCTTAAACTAGACAGAGTGTGTTTTGTACTCTTTCCATCATTGAATTATTACTGTCGTGTCTATGGGAATTTCAGTCAAGTCCAAATCCATCACATCTAGAAAGATTACACTGCATTTAACCTTCAGCGATACAGTGCTTAGTAGAAGAGACTCCAGGTAATATAGTATGTCCTGTCGGATTACATCATGCAGTAAAAGATGTTTTATGAGTTTTTTAAATTTTATTTAAAGACACAAGGAAGTGCTCACACCTGCCAAACCGGAATCAAATTAGAGTTAAAACACAGAGGACTAAATTATAGACAATGTTTAATTCCTTATTCCTTGTCAAAGATGCAAAGCTGTTGGATGTTTTTACATAAGTTATTTACTTCCTAGAAAATGTCAATCTTACAGTATAGACATGTACAGACACACCCCACAGCCACCAAACAGAAGAACCAATCTTCTTATAATAAAGGTAAAGAATAAGTTAGTAGGCGTAATAAACGTAGGCGTGTGTAATATCTAATAGGAATTTTTACTGTTACAACCATGCCTTATGCAACAGTTGTATGTATATGTGTCCAAAATCCTTTGCTGTCCGAATAATTTATGTGAATCCAACAAACCACTCTCAACTCTTCCTTCTAACTTCTGTTTAGCTAGCATATTTGTCATATTGTTAGCGATCTGTCATACTGACCTCATAAAAAACTACACCGAGGTATTTTATAGGCTTATACAACACTCTAACAAAACTACAAACAAAACAAATGTCTGGCAGCCTGCAAGCCTAGTCTTTTCCCACTACCATCTTTTAGAATGAAAACAACAGTGAAGTAACCTTAGACCACACATCCTGCATATCTTGACATTTTTTCGAGAGCATGGTCCAGCCCCACAAGCTTCAGTTCCTTATTTATTCTTTGTTTTTCTGTTGAAGCTTTCCAGAGAGTCATTCATCTAAATTAAAAACACTAGTAACGCGATAAAGGAGGATTTAAGGTGTCAAGACCCGGATTCCTGTCACAAGAGCATGTGCAGGAGCAATAGTCATTTTCACTTGCACTTCACATTTGAAATCAAATGCAGCGTTCTGTACTAGCGATAAGTAATAATGTGTCTCTATTGCAAAGCATGCCATGTAGTAGGGGATTTTACTGAATACAAATACATTATTCAGATTGAAGAGATCATGTGTTATAAAATACAAAATACAAATACACATACCTAGAGGAAGTGCACTGTTCATCATCTTTTTTTTAAAAAAAAGAATGCGGCACAGGATGTCTGGTTGAGATAACATGTGTGTATTGGGAATAAAATCCCAACAGTATGCAGCCAAAAAAAACAAAAAAAAACAAAAACAGGGGATTTTGTACTTTTGTATTTCATACTCTATACCCACTATAGGCAAGCAGATATCAAGACCACTTCAGGTCCATATCTGAATATAGGTATACCACAGATATTAATAGATCTGCCCTAGATTGCAACCCTTCTACATACAGCTAATGGTTTCACCCAAAGCCTACTTTAAAGGCCAATTGTTACAGCAATCGTATTAAGAGCCTATACAAGTGACAACAGACAGCTGGTATAAGCAGGCTATAAGTATAATGGTTTAGAGTATTTGCTATTAACAGACGTCTTAAAGCATAATGGTCATAAGCAAAATACACAGAAGTAGTATAAAGGAGTCAGGAATAACGCTGAGGCTGATTTCGTTCCAGCCCAGACTCGCCTGTAGATTCAGGCGGTGTGAAATGACTAATATATTTTAGTCCATGTTGGTGATGCAGAACTATTATCAGTGATCGAGGAGGCACATGTGAAATACAGCCACAAGTGTAATGAACATGTACAAGCTGGATTTATTTCTGAAATCCTGCGGAGATGAATCTAAAAGAACAAACTGCCTGATCAAAGTACGAATTACGCAACGGGACAGATGACAGAACCTCATGTGTTTTTGGTTTGAATGAAAGTTACAGCTACTCTGTTTAATGTGACTGGTAATCAAAAGAAACATGGCATGAAACCAGTAGAACATGACATCCTTGAAAGGCTTGTGTGTGTCTGCGTGTGCTGGTTCGCTCCATATCGTTTTTATTGTATCGTTGACGTGACATTGTGATGTAATGGATTGCTTAAACCCAATAGTTTCATTAACAAGCTATTACACAACCAGCCATTACTGAAAAGGGCTGGGAGAATCTCTTAGGTGAAGGTCACTTGGTCACAAGTCGGAAATGGACTTATCAGGAGTAAACTGGCTGACAGGAATGATCAGGCCTCCTTGACATAAATTTTAGAGGACATACAAAGAGTACCCTGAAAACTCAGACCTCCTGCATGTCATCTGACAGCAGCCATGTGGAAAATGTGTGCAAACTGCAGTAATAACTAAAGACACGTGGACACTTACTTATTTGAACTGGCCAAGTGCAAATGGCAGCAAGGGAATTAAATTCCAGCTAGGCAAAATGTAAACACCATTGAATAATTGATCGGAGCACATGTGAGCAAGTCGGGGGTCTGTAAACTGCACAGTGTCTCAGCTGGAAATGTACACTGGCATTTATTTCACATGATGAACTGAATTGCTGGTAGGAACCCCAAGGGTGTATTATCAGTGATTTCAATTTAATGCATTATGCTAACTAATACTCATTCCTAATGTACCAAACCATGATGGGAGAAGCAGTCACCAGTTAACCCTGATGTGAAAGTAAATTATGTTTAATAATATTTTAAGCAAGCTGTCTATTAATACGAATTCACAATAGATTCTTTTTCTCTCCCTGTGGAGTTTCGTTTGGCATATGTAGATGTTTATATACCTTGCTTTATTTTTCTGTTATAAAACGTCTCTTATATTTCCTACTTTGTCTTTTCCTGCAGTTGGACTAATATTATTATACCTAAAGGCAATCATTTTTGAAGTAACTGCAAGATATCCTTTCTGGAATTTGCCACAGACCACATTTTAGTAAAACCTCCTTTTGGATTTAATGAACTAGACTGTTGTTACAGCCTGGAGAGCCATGATTATCCCTATAGATCACCTAGTCCCAGAAAATCTCTCATTGGACTGTCACTAAAACACCATCTGTTTGGTGTAGGTGGATAAAGACAAATGAAATGCCATAACTTACTTCTCTTTAATTTGAACGATTTTTTTTGCCAAACAAAATAATGCCTCACTGAATGATGAAGCCAACTGCACAGGAGTGGACACATTCATTCTTCACACTTTTCTCATACTAGTTTTCAGCCATCTCTCCTACTTGCCAT
The DNA here is from genome assembly GCA_028565595.1 of Duopalatinus emarginatus. Classification (NCBI taxonomy): domain Eukaryota; kingdom Metazoa; phylum Chordata; class Actinopteri; order Siluriformes; family Pimelodidae; genus Duopalatinus; species Duopalatinus emarginatus. Next base: position 14,300,805 of record JAOVVF010000036.1, on the reverse strand, counting down.
TTGGTTGGTTTCAAGTGGGCTGACAAGGCAAATTTGGCCTCTTCCATACAACAACAAAAAAGTGCCCCCAGGGTCCTGTCGGTGATTGTGTGAGGTTCTGTGCATGTTCGTATTGTGGGTTTCCTCAGGTTTCTCATTTAGGGAAACTACCCTGAAAACTTTGTAACTCCAAAAATTTTTTTCCTACATAGCGAATATGTCAGTATTAAATCAACACTATAAAATGTTCAATTCTTATAGTGTTAATTAACACTAATAGTTGTAATTTAGCTTTGCCAGATTTTTTTCTGTATTGCCAGAAGGAATGCTGAAGGGATGTAAGCTAATCAATAGTTGGCATAGCAACGTCACATCTGCACGATCAGATCTTTTTGGTTGTTGTAATCCCATTTAAGCTTTTCAGTTGTCTCTCTGTATTGCTGCACTGTGTCCTGGAGGTCTTATGTAGCAAGTTGAGAGAAAAATAGTAAATATATGTTAATATATAAGTCAAAATCGTGTTGTATTTCCATCATCGCCAATATGAATTAATGTGGCTTTTTTTCTATTAAAAAAAGTATTAACATTATGAGCTATTGTTT
>JAOVVF010000036.1:14218021-14231352 GCA_028565595.1 Duopalatinus emarginatus | reverse complement strand
TTGGCCTACCTGTAATACCAGTAACCTTGTAAGTCGCTCTGGATAAGAGCGTCTGCCAAATGCCGTAAATGTAATGTAAATGTACTCATTCATTCATTCATCTATAGTGCATAGTATGTGTATAATCCAAGATTATCACTGGAACACTGGTTATGAGGTAGAAATACACCCTGAATGGGATGACAGTCCATTCCAGGGCACTGTGCTCACATGCATACACACCTAGAGGGAATTCAATTCCATTGTATTTTATTTATATAAAGCTTTTAACAATAAGCATTGTCATAAAGGAGGCTTACAGAAATTCTTATGTAGAATCAGTTCAGAAGAAAAAAAATAATTGGGAATGCCTGGATTACCAAGTACTGGAAAACTGACCATTACTCTTATATGACTGTAAAGACCGCTACGTCAACAAACAAGCATCGTCTGTATAATGACAGCAGCACTTCCTAGGTAAATGTTTTAAGGTTCACAGTAGCTCATTAACTAGCTTTTCTTAGGTAGATGGGAAGAAACTGTTTACATCTACAAGCTTATAGAGATCTTTAAAATAAGACCTAACCCAAGGGAAAAGTCATTTCATAGACAAGTCTATGGTACCAAAATCTGCACCCAGATCAAACAATACAATCAAGGAGACACAAACCTGATCAGAGACCACTATAACGAGTGCTGTTTCAATATTACGCAGTACACTGACTGGGTAGTGCTGTCGCCTCTGAAAGAAGCGCCTGAGTTCGATTCCCCAGCCAGGTGACTAGGATCCTTTCTGAACACATCTTGTATGTTGTCTGCATGGGTTTTCCTCCCGCAGTCCAAAGGCATGCAGTCAGCTGAACTGAAGATACTAAATAGCCCCTAGGTTTGTGTGAGAATGTTTCTGTGATGGACTGGCAACCTGTTCAGGGTGTTTCTTTGCCTTCTGCCTAATGACAGCTGGGATAAACTCCAGAACCTGTCACAACCCAGTAGTAGGATAAGTGGCTTAGGTAATGATGCCTGATAAGAATCTGAGAATGGGAATATTGACATTAACTATGATCTTTTGTCTCTACTCTTCCAGCAATCGCAGCCCAGCCCTCCCAGTCCAAGACCTGCGTCCTCAGCTAAATCTTTTACTGTTTAAAAACTTTTTAGAATAAATATTAAATGCAGAAATCTGTGACAGATGAGCATATGCAGAATACATAGGCTGGTAGGGTTTGTTTAGCTGGCGTTCCATGGGACCCCTGGTATACTCTGGTATACATGAACATTACCCACAGTCATGCTTTCATTCATTCTGATGGGTTTGGACAATGCATTTAAATGCTAACATTTAGAACGCCAAATTATGGTTAGAGGAACACTCATCTGAGCTTGGGGTTTTGCCATCCCAACCTGATTCCAGATCACATCTGGAACGCCATACAACGTGCTGTGAAATACAGAAATCCTACACTTTGGAAAACAACAGAATTGTGGACCACAGAAAGTATGGTGTTCATTGCAGGCAGAATATTTCCACAAGCTCGCAAAGTCTACGCTCTGTCAGTGGGCTACCAAGTATTAGACTGGTGTACCACCAGCGTTGCATGGCATCGCAGATGTGTGGGAATGGCAAAACCCTAGATTATATGAACGTTCCTCTAGGCATAGTCTAGGCGTCTTTAGATGTGTCATTGTCCTGTTGGAAGAGGCCAAAGCCATCAGAATAAATGCAGGACATTCCGAAATGGAGGTGTTCACCTGTCAGAAACATTGTAGATGTACCAGGGGTCCCATGGAATGCCAGCTAAAAAAAACTCTATTTCATTATGGAGCCCTGACCACTATGTTTTCTGGTACTTCAGTGTATTCTCATGTTCAGTTTGGTTTCCCATTACAAGAGTTTAGAGTGTAGACAATTACACTTGATATCATTAATGTAGCCAGTTGTGAGTTCATATGCTAAATAAAATCACTATGTGATTTTTGACTCTCTTTTTCTCACCTGTAGTTGGTTAATGTAAAGGAATTGTAACAATGATGTCCACTGACTATTCATGAACATCATCACAGCAATTATAAAATATTTCAGGGGCTGTAAAACCCCAAATCCTGCAGCTATGCTTCTTGTTAATTGGTGTTTAACAATGTTTTAGATGCTGGATGATGTTGTTTAAGACAATAATAATAGTAATGCCAATACATTAGTGTGTGTATATTAGTTAATACACATATAGACATTAATGCGTCATTAGAGCACTGTGGAAATTGTGTGCAGATGCAAAACATTACATTTGACTGTACCCTTCATTTCATTGGTTCTACCCTTTTGTGAGGAACAGCATTATGTAGAGTCAGGAAAAAAAACTGACATTGCTAAAAATAAATACAGCAACGATAATAATAGCTGTTTTACGTGTTGTGACTGAGCCGCGCTTCTCCCCGCCTAGAGGATGCCGCACACTCGGCTGAGCTCTCGTGCGTGCTAACCGTCCCACAGGGAGCGTGCATAATGATCTAACACACGGCAGGATGATGCCTGCAGGGGATGGCGTAATTGAGTGGGGAGGCGGGGGAGCTGATTGGCAGAACAGGAGCTGGCGAATGAGAGGGGTTTAAGCTACAGCGCTGACGTCATTCCCGAAACATAGTTAGGCTACGTCAGCAGTGTGTGACGTAACTGTGTCCTGTTCTTGGATTACAAGACTGCAGGAAGGGATATCTACGTGCTCGAAACCCTGTGCTGTCCAGACATTTAGTGCAATCTCTCTCTCTCACACACACACACACACACACAGCACTTATGCAGAAAACAGAATCACACAAGGTAATGAAGCGGTAAACTGCCAGCAGCAGCATCATCAGGATGCTGCATTAACGTAAAGGCTCGTCTCGTCCTCCTTCCCATATGAGACTTTGCCTGGTTACAGGATCTTCAGGAGCCAATCGTACAGCTACTGCTTACGCAAAGTGTGGATCAGCATCATTTCCTCTCCAAGTCCAGTCCAACTGTTCATTCCAAGATCAATTTCATAGCACTACTGCTGCTTTATGTGGAGGACGAATCAGACACAACACATTAATCCTTGTCAGGCTCATTTCAACTTGCACAAAAGTGGAGCATAGCACCAGTGACAGCATTAACAGTCAGCAAACGTTGTAAGTGTTCATTGGGACTTTTTTATTGTCAGGAGCCAAATCAATGAATATATGTACTGGTTTTTTTTTTGTTTTTTGTTTTTTTCAGTTATTTTTTTTCCTTTTTTACAGTATATGTGGATCAGTTTCTACAGTTTAATAATGTAAACAATCTCAGAAGAGAAACGTATTCAGTTTAAAAGGAAGCCGTCATCTTTTTTTCCCCCAACTATTTACATGAATTAAAATATAATTTATAACATCAGATAATTTCCACCGTATAGATAATCTGTGAAACTAGATTTCAACAATTCAAAAATACTGAAATGCATTTGTCTCCATTCTCAAGACATATGAAATCACACAATACAAAGAAAAAAACAACAACACACCATTAAAAGACATTCAAGCTAAGTGGCATATAAATAAAAATAAAATAAAACAAAACAAAAAACTCAAAATAAAACCAGTATATGTAAAAATATAAAATCTTACTAGAAGTATTTACCATATTCCAAAAAACTACATTAAAAAAGGAAAATCATAGTGAGTTTGATAGTCATTAGATGTAAAGTCACAAAAAAAAAAAAAAAAAAAAAAATCAATAGAAATGAAACAACAAAGAAATCAATGTATGCCCTTTGACGCTGATTTCTTTTCCACCAAACACACGATACTGAAGCAGCAAGACTACGGCCATCTCTGGCTTCGTGGATTCACAAAGACATCAGACACTCTGTTCGCTGAGGCTTCTGCACCACTCAAATGGGACTGAACATTGATATTTATGACCATAATGTAGGATATATAAATATTTCACTTGGATTAAACAATCAATGGCAAATATTTTCGAATATTGCGACATCTTCGGACCAAGTACGCGGCATGGTTATAAAGCGAGAAGGTTTTCCTCGCGCTTGTTACTGAAGCAATGAAAACACAGACGCGCTCCCGCACTTGCTCTCATACACACGAGGGCCGAGCAGGCCGGTCGTGACATTCGCTCATGAGTCGATGTGGTACTGCACTTTTTTTTCTACACACACATGGAGTCTACTTTTTGGTCAAATAGTGATTGCTAAAATGGAGATGTATTGCATTGAAAGAGGGTTCCCTTTGGGAGGTTTATAGTTCTCCGTTCATTTGGATTATCTCAGTCTTTACATTCTAGATCGACACGTATGGTGAAATGTATTTAAGTGCTTTTTTCAAATGCTGAATAAATGGTCAAAAACTCTAAGAAATTATATGTATATATATCTTTTTTTATATATATAATATATTTATCTACACCAACACAAATACATATAGATTCATATATATATGTACTCTATATATCTTTTTGTATGGCTGTATTGAAAAAGTTCACTTGAGAAAACGGATTGGACTTTTTAAAGGACAGTAGAGATTATTAATAAAAGCTTGACAGCTGTCTTTCCCTCCCTGTTGGTTTAAGGCTCTCCTGACGGGACCGTCTGTAACACCTTCGTCTGACCCATTAGAGTGCCCGAGTACTGACCAACAATCCCTAAATCCAAGACACACACACACCCAGTCACAAATGTCAAAAGTCATTCAAGTTCACTACTGACTGAGAGGGTAGTGATAGGACACACAACACCCAAAGTCCAGGGAGTATTTCACTTCGACACACATGACAAGACCTCATCTCAAAGATCGCACAAGAAATTTCGACCATCTCTGATAACATATTGCATCTTAAATCATTACAAAAAATTATTTTATGTTATTTTTTTTAAAAAAAAGTAAGAATGGAACAGAAAATAGATCGTCATTTTCTACACGGAAACTTTTTACAAGAGTTCGACTTCCGAAAGCCACGTCCCTTTGTTCGTGCTCCCCTGTATTGCTCAAACTTGAACCCTCGCCACGCGCTTGCATCGTTAACACACCTTCGCCGCAGTAGACACCCTGACAGGCCTGTTTTTCCGAACACACACGTGAACACGCCGCTGTACAACACGCAAGTCATGTTTACATTAGACACAGGGCTATGTACAGATTATATACCTATGTATATATAGATCTATATATAATCATGTAAACAGCACATTATCCTCCTTCAGTAGTATACATACTAAGAACAAACACTTATTTTGGGTTTTGAGTTTTAAATGGTGTGAATATTATGAAAAAGTGTGTACGAACGATTATCTGGGGTCGGCCGAAAAGGCACATCCTGATAGAGTAGCCTTAATGCTGAATAAGGCGTGTTGTACTTAGTGTGCGTTCGATTGAAGTCAAAGGAGGATTCAAATGATGTAAACATTCAGTTTCCTGGTGTGTTACTGAGGAGGTGATTGGTTAAAACAGGTGAGGCAGGGATCATGCATAAGAAACACACACGCGCACGCCCACACAACTTTAAAAGCACATGGCTCCACTATACAGGATCTACGGGATAGAGTCAAAAACCCCCATATTGAAAAAAACAAAAAAACAAAGCAGAGAGTAAGTGACTCCCAGCTTCATGACACTGGGGGCTTAGCCCATCCCGGGACCCGGAAAACACAGAGACAGCACACTCGGATACAGGTGGATACACTTTTACACTCCAAACACAGACAGAGAACGATTAAGAGTTTAAAGTACGAGGCAAGAGCTAGAAAAAACCCGAAGACCTTCCCCTGTTATATAGGAGAGAGTAGAAAAACTGAGTACCGAAAGAGCATGTGAGAGAGGGAGATGTAAACAACAGAGATACACCGGTACCTCTCGGGAGATTGAGTCTTGGAAATAACTTCCTCCCGGATTTCCACAGCCCATCTCTCTACCCGTAGACACTCATCTTATTCTGATGGCTATATAGTCGAGGGGATGTGTTACTAGCTAATAACTGATCAACATTCAAATCCTCGAGGGATACATTCTCCTCAAAGTCCAATTCTTTCTCGTTTTTTTTTTTTGTTTTTTTTTTAAATATAATGCTCTTTTCTTTTCATTTTAACTAGGACACTATGCATCCAAGTGCACTGCTTGCATACCTAAAACCTGACCCACTGAGAGGATTATGGACGTGACGGGTAAATGGGAATGGTGAATATTGTACATTAGTAGTACAGTAAAGTTGGTCAGGTCTTCGGGCTCCATTGCTTGTTATATGTGGCAGCCAGCAGCAAGAACCCAGCCATAGAAGGAGGGGAGAGGCAGGAAAACCCACAAAGCGCTACCTCGTTTGAGTGCATAGATGAAATAAGGAAGCACTAAAATGACAAAAAAAAGACAGATTTTTTTTTTCGTTCCTTTTTGATTTGTAAACTCTACATTGTAAGGATTTTTTGTTTGTTTGTTTTTTTTCTCCACTTTTTGTCATTGTAACACACAGTTAAACATCGACAAAGTTTTCGCTAATATAAAGCAATTATCGTTTATATACTTGTACGACAAAATGGCAGAAGTTGTGGTTCCACCGGAAAAGTGACAAAAAAGTTACAAAAAACTAAGCCAAAAAAAAAAAAGCAACAACACGTATAGACGTCACAACGACCAAACGGAGAGAGAGCAAGGGTTTGCTACAGAAAGCCATGGGCCGCTCAGAGGCCACTAGTGTTTGACGTCCACGCGCTTCTTTCTGTTGTCGTTTCATTTCTCGGTTTCGTCCTCGTCCCTCAGCAGCACTCCGGCCTCAATAAGAAGGTCCAATTTTTTTTATCCCCCCGATTCAATGTAAACATGAGGTGGAGTCTGGACTGAGGTTGTGAGGTGGCTCGCTGAAGATCGCTGAGCTGTCAGTAAGGCGTATCAGCGGTGTAGACTCCTCTGGGCCTCCTTAAGCAAAGTGTCAAAGTCCAGAGCGTCATACTTGCTCTTCACCGGGCCTGGTCCTGCCTCATCTGAACAGCCAAACACAAAGCACAGGACATTACTTCATTACTTTAATAAAATGAAAGTGAACTATTTGCCTACTGTGTTTGCACACAGAGGAATGTGACCTCTGCATTTAACCCATCCGTGCTGTGAAACACACACACACCAGTGAACACTAGGGGGCAGTGAACACACTTGCCCGGAGCGGGGGGCAGCCCCAAACCACAGCACCCGGGGAGCAGTAGGGGAGTTAGGTGCCTTGCTCAAGGGCACTTCAGTCTTGTCTTGCCCTGGGCAGGGATAGAACCCACGACCTTCCGGTCACGTGACCGGTTCCCTAACCACTAGGCCACGGCTGCCCGACAGAAAGGTTACAGTATATTACTGGATACTTTCACTTAATCAACAATAAAGCATTAAGTATGCTTGCAGTATAAAACCTATTAGATTATACTTATACTGTAGTATACTTAAAAGTGTATGTTTACAAATTTAAAAACAACAATAGAATTATATAACCTGTAAACTAACAGCATAAATATCAGTTCACTTTCAGTATAGTTCACAGTATAGTTGCGGTTCAGAGTTAAATTTGTTGTTTACTCAAAGTTTATAACTCTAACACCTAAAGTACGTATTTTTATAAACTAAGAAGTGGCCAATTTAGTCCTATGAAGAATCAAAATAGTACACTTAGAAGTATACTATAGTATACTATAATCTAATACTTTTTTTATAACTATTTAAAAATATATATATATACTTGAATTTACTTAATAAAATAAACTTCAGGTATACTTTTTGTACACTGTCAAGATGATCCTAATAAGAATGAAAATACGTATTAAATCTGCTTTAATCTGCAGCTCCTCGACTGGAAAGCGTAAAAATAGTTTCGTGCTGTCATAACAGTGATGAACAGATCTAATGTGCTAATTAGCTAACTACACACATGGAAGCTGTAAATCATCCTCTGTTATTTTCATGTCATGTCATTTCTTTTTTTTGTCCAGTCGTGATATAACTGAGCGTCGTGTCTGCTGCCGCTACTCTTCCTTTAATTCCTGTCTGCTTTGTCGAGGGTTTGCCATTGACGCTAGTGTATGTGTATTCTGATACGGATAGAATTTCCTCGTCTGCTGTCTATAGACTAAGTGGCTCTAATGCTGGCATCAGATTACATAAATTTAACCTGATTTTGACAAGATTTTGTTAACAAATTTCCAGCATCAGAACATGAATATGAGCATCAAGAACGAGGGACGGGCCGTGTAGTGTGACATAAACAAAGACCAGGAATATGGCATCTAGGGCTCAGCAGAACACCCCGGCAAAAAGACTAACATGTCACAATTTGTTGTATCTTTCCTCCTATTATGACGTTCCTTGACATTGACCAATAGGACGACAGAGCGCTGTCTGGCACATACGTATACTGGATGTAGATCTAGAAAAGAGAAAGAGGGAGGCTGCTTTTTTTTAGCTGTTTGTTGGACCAACAAAACTGAGACAGACATGTCAATTTATAAATACATTCAGAAATTTTTGTGCTAAAAAATGATGAAAATGAAAGATTTGCCTACTGTGCTTGCACACAGAGGAATGTGACCTCCACATTTAACCCATCCGTGCAGTGAAACACACCCCAGTGAACACTAGAGAGCAGTGAACACACTTGCCCGGAGCAGGGGCAGCCCTAAACCACAGTGCCTGGGGAGCAGTTGGGGGAGTTAGGTGCCTTGCTCAAGTGCACCTTAGTCATGTGTTGCCCTGTGTGTGGATCGAACCCAAGACCTTCCGGTCACAAGAACGGTTCCCTAACCACTAGGCCTGGGACAGTGGGGTCCTGGGACAGTTTCCTTTATAATAGATGACCCTCTATGACTTTATTTCTGCCAGATTGGCCAGGTCGATGTTTTTCCTCTATTAGTCTCTGAGAAAATTACAGGCCAAATGACCTACTGATTCCTGCCAACCTCAGTACTCGTCTGATAATTCTAGTAGAGACATGTCCATGATTTCCTTTGCAGATGTTTCCTCAGGTTGAAAAAAAAGATATTATATTCGACAGCTGCTACTTGCTGTCTTTAGTCTTGTAGTGCATTTATTAGTGACCCCTAAAATTAAATACTTCCCGAATTCTCAAAATGAATAATGGATGCTTCTTGTATACACTGATTATTGTTTTATCATGTTTAGTTCATCCCAAACTGAATCATAGCCACCAACTGCTTGGACACCATGTCATTAATAGAGAATGATTATATGACCATGAGACTCGCTGTAGAGATGCATAAAAAATGCATTACTGATGTCCCATTGAGGTATCCAGTTAATCCAATCCAAATAGGGCCTCAGACATTTCCTTTATCACTGTCCCACAGGCCACAGGTAGTGTTTGTCACACAGCTCCAGGGATCTGTGGTTGTGGGTTCGAGCCTCACTCCAGGCTCGGTCTGTTAGGAGTGGCCCCCTAGTCTAGGTGGGTTTTCACTAGGTGCTCTGGTTTCCACCTCCCTCCTAAAAAAAACATACATGATAGGTGAACAGAGGGTAGTCCTGCGTTGTGCCCAGTGATTCCATGTGGGCTCCAGACAAACCACAACCCTGACAGACTAAGCAGATAAGAAAGTGACTGACTGACGGAGAAGGAGGAGATAGAAGGAGATATACACAGATCAACCAATAAATAAACAATAACACCGTCTGACACATCAAGGCATGGACGCTACAAGATCTCTGAAGATGTCATGTGGTATCTGAAACCAAGATGTTAGAACCAGATCTTTCTGTAGGATCGGACCAGACAGATCTGCCCTCACCCAGCAAGCCCTAGGTGCCAATGACCTTGTTGCTAGGTTACTGGTTGTCCATTCTGCAAATAACATTGATTATCTTAGTTCTGTAGCACCTGTTAAGGGGTGGGATGTATCAGACAGCAAGTAAGGTCCTGGGATTGATCCCCACAACAGACAAGACAGAACTAAAGTGCCCTTGAGCAAAGCATCCAAACCCCCAACTGCTTTCCGGACATTGCGGCTTGAGGCTGCCCCCCACAGCAGGGATGTGTGGAGGTCATATTGCTGTGTGCACAAGCACAGTGGGCAAATAGTTCTCTTTCGCTCTCACTTTCACTTTCATAAGTCCTCAAGGTTCTTAAAGTTGATGTGTTGAAAGCAGGAAAAATGGGCAGGTGTAGGGATCTGAGGGACTTTAACAAGCACTAAACATCTGGGTTGGAGTGGTCTCAAGAAGGGCAACTACTGAACTGGTGGCATGGGTCATGTGTGCCCAGGGTTCACTGATATGCATAAGGTCTGTCTGGTCCGATACCACATGAGACATTTAGCCTTGGTGAAAGTGAAATGAAAGTGAAGTACTCTTTTGAGCACTGTGCACCGAAACACACACACTTATACGCTAGTGAACACTAGGGGGCAGTGAGCACACATGCCCAGAGCGGTGGGCAGCCACTTATCCTCAGCACCAGGGGAGCAGTTGGGGGTTAGGTGCCTTACTCAAGGGCACTTGAGTCGAGTCTTGTCGGTTGCGTGATTTGAACCTGGGACCTTCTGGTCCCTTAACCACAAGCCTGGTGCCAGATACCACAGCACACCTTTTGGGATCCATGAGTCCATGCCTTGATGTCTCAGAGGGGTTTAGGCAGGTGGTGTTATGCATTTATTGTGCATGCATTTCTGCACGCGCAGATGTTGTGCCACAGGGCACGCGTCTGTCTCGTGATGTCTGTCCTCCGAATGCTGTGGGGTTTAAGCGCGCGACAGGAAGTGCGTTGTCCAAAAGGTTTGGAGCAGCAGAGCTCGCGCACTCGCGCTCCGACGAGCAGCAGGACGCAGGACGCAGCACGCGCGCGGATCAAACGCGCGCTTTTTTTCGATCCTTTCTATTTTATTTCTGCTGCAGATTTGTTCCTGTTTTAACAAAGACACACCCGGTATCCAGTCCGCACGAGTTCACGCTCACCGTTTTCCGTTCATACTCCAGCGGGTTTATTAGACTTCTCCGCAGATATCCGACAAGACACCAAGGATGCGCGTGCAGGCTCCGTCCAAGGACGTGGTCACCATGGTCAACATGTCCTCCTCCAGAAGCCCTGTCCACTGTTTCCAGACTGTCTTCTGTTTAGTCCTGTCGGTCTTCTGCGTGCTTTTTTGCGTCGTCATAACCGTCAGGACGTCTCACCTGGAGCACAGAATGCAGTTTCTGGAAAGCGAGCGCCTTTCTGTCCTGGGCTCTGCGCCTTTACCAGGGCGCTCAGACCTCTCTCTGTGGGATGCGATCGAAACACTGGTCCATAAGGTGAGCTCTAATTCTTCAACTTTATTTTTTTCTTCATTGCATGACCATCATTCAGGTGTTGTATTTGTATCTGGAGGTCTTAAAGATGACCATGAGCTGCTGTATAAAAAGTTTACAGACCTCTCCTATACCTTTAGAATATAACTGCACTATATTCCATGCCAAACATTTTAATAAACAGTTAAGACATGCTGCATGTACATTAAAGTACCAGAAACACAAAATACATAGGCTGTCCATGGCCCCATAATGGTAATGGGTTTGTTTAGGGACCCCTGGTACACCTACAAACATCTCAGACAGGTGAACACTATGTGTACCTCTTTTTTGACTCCTGAGTTAAACCCGTTATGTCCCGTTATATTCAGCAAGCAAGTTTGGCCTCTTCAGAGAGGACATACGTCTAGAGACACCAAATTATGGTTAGAGGAACACTCAGCTGAGTTTGGGGTTTTGCCATTTCCACCTATGCCACCATATCTCAGCGTTATCAAATAAGTCTAGGAAGCCATTCAAAGCTATGTGAAAAAGAATAGTGCACCGTTCCACAGGATGTATGGTGTTCATTAGCTACGGAATATTTGCCCCTTGGGGGACCTTCTAAGTATTAGACTGATGTACCAGTTTTTCCGTCACTTCAGTGTATTTAAATAGATTCATTTATACCTTTTTTTTCTTGGAAAGGAAATTAATGTCCCGCTTTGTTTTATACTTGGTTCAAGATATACAGTACATTAAATCACAGAAAACTTTTGGCTGGGTGTGATTGAAAAAACAGCATCCTAAAGACATCATTCACGCAAATGAGCAAATGTTATTCTTTAAACTTAAGTAAAACAGATAGGATCGATATAACATACTGAGTCATTTAAGTCATTTAAGAGAAATAAAAAATAAAAATAAAAAGCATTTTCTTAAAAGTCTGTGACTTTTAAAATAATATGGGGATTATTGATTATTCCGTGTACAAACTACAGAATGGGATATATACAGTCCAGCTACATTTATCAAAATGGCACACAAATCTTTATCCGGTCAGGGATGTATTCTGGAATTCCCTCCTGTCTGGATCTATATCGTTATGGGCCTTGTTAAATCTATATTTCATTTTGTATATATACCTCAAGATTCAAGATTCAAAGTTTGTCACATACATAGTCATACACAGTACAACCTGCAGTGAAATGCAGTAAAATACCTGAAATACACTGATCAGCCATAACAATAAAACACCTCAGCATGGTAGAGATCCACAAGATCTCTCAAAGTGTTCTGTGGTATCTGGTTCTACAATAAGATCAGACCAGATGACCTAGATGTCATCTTTAATGCACATCAGTAAGCCTTGTGTACCCATGACCCTGTCACTAGTTCACCACTTGCCCTTCCTTGGATCACTTATAGTAGGCACTAACTACTGTATACCATGAACACCATATAAGACCTGTAATTTTGGAGATGCTTTGACCCAGTGGGCTAACCACAACAATTTGGCCCTTGTCAAAATCCTTCAGATCCTTAGTCTTAACCATTTTTCCTGCTTCCAATACATCAACTTTGAGACCTGACGTATTACTTGCTGTCTAATATATCTCACCTCTTGACATAATCAATGTTGTACACTTCACCTGTAAGTGATTTTGTGGTTTTGATGTTACGGCTGATTGGTGTATATTTACACGTCCTACTGGAATTTTGCCCCCCTCCAGCCTCCAGATGTGGGGCCCTGGAACGGACCCCACCTTTTATCCCACTATATGGTCAGAATCAAGGTTATTTACTATGTTAGTGCAGTTAATTGTAGTGAATGGATGGGTATCTTATTTGTTGCTATAGCAACATTTTACCATTTAAAGAAAATTGTACTATAGTTTTTGGGTTGTTTATTAGAGACGTTGCTTTTTATTACTTATTTCCACCAACAGCACACATTCTGACCAAATGGATACAGTTTCTTTTAAGGCCAGCTCATTTTTGAGTCACAGAGTCAAGTCAAGTAGTCAAGTAGTTTTTATTGTCATTTCAACCATATACAGTGTTGTACAGTACATAGTGAAACGAAACAACGTTCCTCC
>JAOVVF010000036.1:14169483-14207334 GCA_028565595.1 Duopalatinus emarginatus | reverse complement strand
ACACACACACCCACACACACACACACACACACACACACACACACACACACACACACACACACACACACACACACACCTATCTCTGTTTCACAAAGCTGACTGCAGTGCCAATCCATTTCTATCCGATTCACTAAACTAGGTCTGGTCAAGTGGATACAAGGTCTGAGCTTTTTTTAAGTGTCTTGAAAGTCTACATCCAACTCCAGGAATTTAAAATCTTATCGTAATGTGAGTGCTACTGAACGTCGCTCTGATTGATCCAGACACCAGTGAAATGAGCTGAGGTGGGTAATTATATTTCGAGGTGCAGTTATATCATTATAGCATCTCCAGATTTACAGCTTGGGCAACTATAATTACCGTTAATAACGTGAGATATGAAGCTGCCAGACTAGTAGAAATGCAGATTGGGTCGTGCCCTGGTTGGGTAAATCAGTGTGAGAATTTGTGCCACTGATGCAGGTGCTCATCCTTTATCCAGAGGCTTCATGCACACACAGACACCCTGCTGCTGCTGCTCTTTTTAGCACTCTTCTCACATCCTCCTCACGTGCCCCTGAGTCATCCCGCTCTTCTCCTCCTCCTACAGCTCGCCCCATCCCCAGCTCTCAGGAGCGGCCATGCGACTGCAGCTAATCAATCTCAACATATGCTTGGCATCTCACGTATCCACACATCCCTGCCTTTTTTTATAAATACCTTTTTTGGGCCTTCCTTCCGCTCCCCCACCTCTCCTTCCTTCTCTCCATGTCATAGAGAGCCTCGATATCGATCAATAAAAACCTCCTTGGTGCTGGAGGGCTAAGGTCACTCGCTGGGCCAGCACACTCCTAGCAGCACACACGTATTTGTGCATACACTGCAGCATGCAGGCACACAAGGTGGACATATAAAGCACATCAGTACTTAATGTTGTAGAGCAGGCTCTGGTCATGGTCAGCCAGCCACTAAGATGTGACTCATATACCAATGCTGACCTTATTTGTGGTAGTTCTGGATTCCCTCCTATTTTGCCCATTACTGATACACTAGATACCGATAAATCAGAATCACCTCAGTAACCCAAATGTCTTCACACAGACCACTGATCCCATTTTGGCTCATTGCAATTCATATAATGTAGGTGAATAATTCATATAATTATGAACATAACCTACACGCCCTGGTGAACTGACTGAACCTTCGCAGTGGGATCTTGTGGGGAAAAAAAAACAACAAACATGGGCTCATATATCATTTTCATTAAAAGTTGCACGCTTGTGATTGATTTTTCCGCCATCTTGTCCTTATGGCCTAGCTGTACTTTTCTACTTAGAAAAGAATGATAACCTTTAAATCCTGAATAATCTAAAAATCAAAAGCAATAAGAGATCCCTATCACAGGGTGACATGGGGCCCTTACAATAACGGGTAGCTGGGGGCACCGGATATCTGGGGCAAACCACAAAACGAATTAGAAATTGGACTGGATATGATAAACTGTCATAAACCATACTTTAAAGTTTAATATAACTACTTAAGTATAGGTGACGCTATAACATCAACTTATAATAGGCATACTGGTGCATGAACTAAATCTGATCAAACCAAGCATCAACAAGTTATGTTCATGTAATCTATTGGGGTGGTGTCTCACGCAAGCCAAATTCCTTCTTTTGTGTCCTTATTTGCGACATCCACTATTCCATCAAAATTTATCATCACATACGTCTTAAATCCAACCAAATTTTAAAGAAATTTAATGAAGTCTCATTTTATAAAATATGTTAAATGCACATTTCAAAATGGTCAAATTCCTGTCGGGCAAGCCAAGGGAAATATAATGCAAGGTGAAATATATCTGCCATGGTGAGGACAATGTTCCTTTCAAAATTTATGTTCATCAGAAGAACAGAGATAAAATCATTCAGATACGTTTCAGACACTGTAGAGTACAGGCCACACCCAAGGCAAATGAACACATTGAAAACAACAACTAGTAAATATCCTAACAAACACACACTACTAAAAATCATAGAACAAATATAAGGTTTTATTGCCTCCTTTTCCCGGACTCATGACCCTGACGAATGCATTTGTGTTGTTTCCTACCTATATTTACACTCAAATACCATTAACTACTACAAGGTGGTGAGGACTTCTGTTTTAAATGTGTTCACTAAGCAAGTCCAAATCAAAGGTCATCAAGATAAGCAACAAAAAAACCCACAGTCCTGAGCACCTTCACACTTATGACCGCTTTATTGCCTCTTAAATACAGCCATGTGTAGTAAAGTCTCCACCGAGTTCTGCTCCTGCACTCAGTGGCCATACAAGGTCAGGCCACTGGAAGGGAATGTAGGGGGCAGCTGGCATGTAGCAAGGTCACTGGACAGCTATAGAACAATAGCACAAGTTCCTGAATTTCTTCACAAAAGCCGAAAGAAGGCATAAAACAAACATAGGAACTTGAACTTAAATTTTAGCTGATTGAAGAGTGTAGTATAGTGAATTCAATTCAGCTTTGTTGTTTGTCAGACTGTCAGATGACTGACTAGCTGACTAGCTTGTTAGCTATCTAGCGTACACTATTGTAGGATACTTGGTGTTCTCCTGTTTGGCATTTCATAGTTTGAAATGGAGTGAAAAATATTTTTTCCTTCTTATGAAACGCACTAACATAAGCACACGAAGTCTGCTAACAAACATTAGCGGAGAATGCTTGCTAACTGGCAGGAAATGTAGCGTGTAGACACGCTAACACAACCCACATTCGTAAGAATTGGTGTTCGGTTATTTATTACTTTGAAATATTGAGAGGTCTGACATTTATAGTTAGATGCTTGAAATAAGGGACAACCAGGAGAGCTAATACAAATGCTAACACACATAATATAGCGTTAGCATACGTTTTTGGAGACTTTAGAAACATATCTGAGGTAAAAGTTGATATTCCTGACAGACTGGTCTTATTTCAGCAGTGATTATGTTTCACATTGTCCGTTGAAAATACTAAACAGCTATATGTGCACATACTAACGTTGATAGACAGCATTTTTGTAATTAAAGTAAGTGCCTCAGTACATCTTTGCTTCAGGGATTCCTGTCACCAACTGGCTGAATGTGTGAACTATTCATTCTTCTCCTTCACCTACCAGTTAATACGCTCTTATCTAGGCGTCCTGTTTTCTTTCAGCGCACAGCTATCTGAGGTACGTTATATATAGCTGTTATCCTTGGTCTTATGACTGGCTTACACAAGCTGCTTGTGACGGGCCAGGCATTAAACACTGCTTATGCCAAATGCAGATGGGCCAAGACTAAGTGCTTCTCCCAGACTTCCCTTGCTCTATCAAACACAGACCCACTCACACACCACCCACAACCAGACAACCGTTCAGCTTTACTCCTAGACACAGCCTGACAGTAGTACTAAGTGGATTCCATCACCTTGGTCTGTGGTAACCAGCTAGACTTTGGCAGAAAAAATTTAGCAGCTTATTCATGAAATGTGCTACTGATACGAAAACCTATACTAATATTAGCGAATGTACATGCTCACCTCAGGTAGGGTTTTATAAGATTTCTACCACAGTCTTGCAGGAAGTCTAAATTAACTGCAGACAGATAGAAGTAGGACAGTTAAAGGAAGATCTGGGGCAGCAACGTACAGTGGAAAAGCCATCCTTCTCTCTGTCACAAGTTAAAGTATGATTGATAAGACTCTACTCTGTAGCTGAAGGCTGGAAGGAAACATATATATATATACATATATATATATACACATATACATACAAACAAACCGTTCTTCAAAAGCACAATCTTCCATTAGATCTAATAAGGACTTGTCATATAGTTACAAAGTAGTCCATTTCCTAACAGTTTTCATTAACAAAACATTGCGACATCTGAGCTCAGCAGGTGGTGGAGTTAGGATGGAAAATGGCCACGTCCTAGTGCCCTTAAACACACCAGGATAGTGATGGGATCATGGTGAACTGGATTCAGTTCTTAGGAAAAAGGACTTTTTGATATTCTGCCAATTCATGTGGGGGGACTGGATGGGGGGCAAAAAATAGAATCTGGGCTGCTAAGAAAAGGGTGTAATATAGTGGGTGACAACCTTCCCATTCATGAGTTTTAAATTCCCAAAATGCAATAGCAGATCACTGAAAACCACTACGCAATAAGGCTTATGATCACTGCTAAAACATTGATTAGCTATAACACAGTGGTTTGTCTGCTTCTGCTCCCTCAGTGGAAAGTCAGAGCCAACCTTATCCTAGAACTGGAAATGATCCAAATTGGCTTAGGTTGATTCCATTCTCCATTTCTAAGCCCTTTTCTACTCTACACAACTGTGGTCACTATATTCATCCTGGCACATGTTTTATGCCTACATGCTACTTTAACAAATTTGCCCAATTATAGAAATGTCAGACTTGGATTACAAACATAACATGATTTAGCAACATATTACAATAAAAATGAATTTTGGCCAACTTTTAAACAAACTTTTAGAGAGGAGTCTTGTCACACTGTTGTAAAATATAATTATTAGGTTTACTGCAGAGATTCGCAGCATCTTCTGACATGACTGGATTTGTCTCCAGACATTGGATGAGTTAAGATGATGAGTTTAGTGCAAATCCTATCATATCTGTTTAGCTCACCTAGATATACTCTAGTGTACTTACTTTTTTCAGAGAAACTAATACCAGACACACTATGCTGTAGCACCATATGGAAGCTTGTTTGGGCACATAACCACCGCTGATGGTGCTTGTAGCTCTAAGGATGATTAAGATTAGAGATCCTGGTTTCCATCTGTCGCACAGCACAGTCAGGTTTTTTATTTGTACCATCTTAGAAATACTGACAACAGCTAACTATTTAGGGCTGTTTATTCACTTTGGATCACCTTCTAGGTATTAGAGATGAGAACCCCTTTAGAGAAAGGACACAGCAGTGTAGCACACCTTCTATGAGCATCTAATGCATGGAAAATCTAGGGAAGATTTCCAGAGGGCAACATCCCTGGTGTTACCCTATGAATCTAATTAATTTAGGTTTATGCCTACATATTTAACACACCCTTCTGTATTTTGGACACTGTCAAGCCTGTCACCTATACAGAATCTCATTCTGCATGGCGTGCATTTATGCTCAAAGGGGATCTTTTGGGTTTGGGTTAAAGCTAATAATTACCTGCCTAAGACTATCAGGAGAATAAAAGGAGAACATGCCAGAAACTGTTATTAATGAATAATTCCTCTCATGCTCTGCAAGGACTTGATTCTCATTACATCTAAGCAGCAGTGTGTCTTAGCCTGTCGGTGTCCTCCATGGAGCGAACGTACTGAAAGAACCAGCAAAAGAGCAAGCCGGGCATTTCAGCTAATGAGATGAAAAATACGGTACCAGGGAAAAAAAAAAACTGGGTTTCTGCTTATGTCTGAGAACCAATTACAGTCAAATGCCATTCTTGCTGGCAATGACCGAGCTGTGAGTAAAAATAATGATCTGTTGCAAAATACATCACAAGTTAAATTTACACCAAAGGCAGATTCTGTTACTGAACCGGTTACACCATCGAACAACTGTAAATGTCTGAACCTGTAGCCAAAGTTTCGGTCACGCTATTTCCATATA
This sequence comes from Duopalatinus emarginatus, assembly GCA_028565595.1. Lineage (NCBI taxonomy): Eukaryota > Metazoa > Chordata > Actinopteri > Siluriformes > Pimelodidae > Duopalatinus > Duopalatinus emarginatus. The sequence continues at coordinate 14,201,703 of JAOVVF010000036.1, read as the reverse complement.
ACTTGTCATCATTAAAAGAAATCTTATCATAACTTATCTTATCATAACTTGTGGATGGCAGAAACATAAGCTTGTCTGGCCTGGTGGCAATAAGAAGATTCCCGATCCAAGTCGGCCTCTATACGTTACAAGGAAGGATCAGCAGGAGATCCAAAAGCTTGTCAGCACCCCTAAGCCCTCCAAGCCAGATCATTTTCACTAGGGCGGCATGAGTAGTCCATCTCCAGTTTCAGATCCTTGTGTACGACCGTTAGAAGGCCTCTGCGCGTCACATGTTTCTTGCACAATTCTGTGAGGCTGGCATAAGAGCTGTGACCCAAGCTCAAATTAACACCACTGGGGGCATGTGGCACCTAGGAGATGCTGAGGTAATTGTACCTGCTGCAGTCGCGACTATTGCTATGGAGGGTGTGGGTGTTTCAGAACAATGCAGGTACTATGTCTAGGCTGTCACAAAGCCACCGTCTCTTAGGAAACTCAGAAAGCCTAAGAACAATGCCTTAGTCATGGCAACCTGAAATGACAAGGTACATATTACGAACATGACTAAATGTAGTTGTAGCAGGCAAATCATTTTAGCAATCCTCAGAATGTGTATTTTATGATGTTCTGTTCAGGCTGACTTAAGTTACTAGGAAGAAAAAGGTAAAAACAGAGCAGGTCTGGGATGTGAAGTGAGCCGTATCATTGGGATGGCTACATACGGATCCTGAGTCACGACAGCCAAAGTAAGTGGCACCGGCCCAGCTCGGGCTAATTCACATGGAGTCAGCATCCGTCTGTGCCCTCACTCTTAGACAACATGAATTGCAGTAATTAAATCAAACTGCTTTTGTAGACAACTTTTCTCATGCTAGACAGGAGGGAGTGTTAGAGATATTAAACTTTTTTTTTTCCAGAGTAACCATTCTTCTTTGAGCTGGGATTATAATACACTCTGAAGGCACAATGTCCTTGAGCTGCCCGCATACTCAGCAGGGGTGGGATGTGGGCTTCATTGTATGCACAACCTTCATACCTGTAATATTAGGCAGTGGGCTGGGACGCTGTGACCTTAAACGACTACATATTATACTTACAGTTTGTAAAGTGTTTATGGGGGTTCAACAGTGTCAAAAACCTTCTTCCCACAAGGGGACAGTCAAGGCTCCAGTTAAGTCTTAGCTCAAAAGAGCTCTGTAAGTCACACATTACTTACATTAAAAAAAAACAGACAAAGTTACTTATATATAAAGTCCATACCTCAGAAAGTGTTTGATTACTAATTAAAAGGGTCCGGTCCGTCTTACTTTCTGTCGTTTAAATTCTTTCCGTCTTCCTTTGAGGCACAAGACTTAAACAGTCATTTCAGTATTTAAAACTCTTGCACATTCAAAGGTCAGCTATGTACACCTATTATATTCACTTGAGTCTGTCAATCTGGAAGAGTAAAGGACATTCTTCCGTTTATTGGCTGGGAACAAAAACCACAGTCTATATATGGAAAAACCTTCTGCTGTCTGTTAGAGGACGTTCACACTGTAGTGAGGTATAACGATGAGATCGGAACACTGGTGTGCCGTTGCAGTCATGTTAAACACACTTCAATTCAAAAAGGGTTTCATTAAATTTTTTTTTTGGCAGAAATACAAATACAGCCATGCAGAGTGCCACAGACATCATCAGACTTTTGTCTGTTAACAGCTGCCAGGAACTCAAGGCACACTATATTCCCATTTCTATTTTAGGGGTGCAGTGAGAGAAGGGGGTTTGTTTTGAAACCCAAGAATCGACTGAAGTGCTGAACTGACCTTTGCTTCGAGAAAGGTTGAAAGGATGCCGCTCAGACACAGCTGTTCAACTCGCATGCACAGCTAAATGGCAGTGGTCTACTGCAGGAGACATTTACAAGTACAAATGCTAAGATACTTAAGCATTAGAAGTAAACCTTTTATTCGAAAACAAATACTATATCATAACATTGATCCGTTCACTGAACACCAAGAATGGTGGAGGTTCTTCACAGTTCTTTACTTTCTTCACATTACAAGGTTATGAAAATGCTACGGTGTTCCAAGCACATGAGAGCACTCAAACTCCTGCCAACGCTAATGTCAAGGGTATATCTCCAATTTCCTACATCTACTTGATAATACAAGGTCCTTTTTGCCTACCTTTATGCCTTAACACATATCCAGGTCTTTTCCTGACCTTAGCTCCTTCTAACCCGGTAAAGAATGAATGGGAAAATAGCATTATAATGCTAAGGTAACATTAAATCTGGGCCAGCAAATCACAGTCAGTCTACAGGACAGTTCTGGCTTTTGGGATGAAGCATGGGGATGATTCACCCTGAATTCCTGATGCTTAAACAGAAGGCTGAGCCATCTGCCAGACCTTATCTTCAAGCCATTGGAGTGGAAAGTGTAACTCCAGGGTCTACAGAAATAAAATGTAACCTGGCCTTTATATGCCCCCATTTTCCAGGTGCCTTCGCTGGCTGTTGGTGACCTACTCCAGTAATAATTAGGTAAGAATACTCTGTCCTCTGACCGATGTTATTTTAGGAGAACTTGGATGGTTAAGAATGGCAACGATGCTGACAACACTACAGGCATTTGTCAGTGAGGGTTAGCAGGCATAATAACATGTCGGTGGTTCTTAATAAATCTGTCACGATATGTGAATTTAAGGTCATTAGGAGTGATTAAAGCAAGAGTGATGTCTTTTCGTGGTCATGTGAAGGACATTGCAGCAGCTAAGACAAGAAACCGTCTTGGCAGAGCAGCAGCATTACGGTGAATTAGCCCATGTGAAGATCACTGGCTGTCTCTCATTTATGCCTTACTAGTTGAAAAGGCACTAACTGCTTTCTTAATGTCAACAAAAATCCATTTGCAGGGTGTGGATACTTTCTAGTATACAATAATGTTACGTTCTCCATTCTTATCCTTTATCCAGTACTCACACATTAGTCCATTTTTGAATTTAGGTAAAAGGTTTTATTCAAATTCATTAAAAGGATGAGTAAAGACAAGCAAGAATAAACCCTTTGCAGTACCACACAATAGGACAAGGCTGAAAATATTTCATCTGAGCTCTTAGTCAATTAAAACATCAGTCAGCTAAGATGTACACGTCCGTCATACGTGCCAGGGCTGTAACAGATGATGGATATTGACACAGTCTAAACACCCCCTCCTCCCCAATCTTTGCTCAAAATGTAGATTATTTGCTGAGCAACAGCAATAACAGAGTCTGATCAGATGCTTTTACAGCCTCAAAGCCCTGCTACAGCAGTTCAAAGTCATGCTCACGACCAATTTCTCTTTCTGACAAGTTGAGATTAATTCCCTTTCAACAGCCCACCAACACTGTTCCTTTACATGGACCGTTGCATTTTTAGAGATATTTTGGCCTGCAGCGTGAATTTGTCATTTTCATTTATTTCATTGTCGCTGATGTATGGCTATTATTATTTTTGTCAGACACAGTTGGCTATCCTACTCCTCTAACAATATAACCATGTTAAATAAGTCTCTAATGTATTACAACATGACAAAAGCAACAACATTAGTGTTAATTAGTACCAATAGCTTCGAGAAAAAAAAAACAGAAACAAAAAACGCTGTGCAGCATTTAAGTGCCAGACTGGTGCATAGCTCTGCCACCCATACCTCCTCCTCGGTGTGCATGCGTGAAAATCGGATGTGCGTCCCACAACCGGGGACTACCTGCAGAGTAAACCTCAGCACGGCTCCTCCTCCCTAAAAGGTCAGGCCTTTTTGGTGCAAATATCAGGAGCACCACACGGGACACACCAGAACGGGACACGCAGGGTAACAGAACCCTCCCGAATCTCCCTGCATGGTCCGGAGATCAATTGACGCACTGGAGGACGAGTTCCTGCCCTCAACATCCCCAATCCACTCAGCTAAATTGTTAAGTCTGTCTTGGCTTGGATCGAATGAACGTTATCCCATAATCTAGTAAAAGCCATTAATAATACAGGGGAACGGCTTTATGGTTTAAAGTCCTGTATACGTACTGCCAACAAGCAGGCGCTAACTAATGAGAGCGGTACAAGTTTCCTACAAGCATCGTAAAAAGTCCAGATCATATTAAAGGGTACCAGGGAGTGTTTAAAGTAATGCTTGTTCTAACATTTAACAATGATCTTATTGTGCTGAAGATACCAAGATAAAGCGGTGCTTGAAGCCTTACTTAAATTGGATTAGTTTCACATAGTGTAATGTGATTATCATTATTGGAGTGTCTTCTGACACTGTGTTCAACTGTGGATGGATACATCATTATATATGATGTTATGTATAATGACCAGTAGTAATGACCCCAGGCAGGTATGGCGATGGCTCCATAATAGTTTGGGGTTTGTTTAACTGCCATTCGTTCTTACGGCGTTGGCCTCTTCCAACTGGATAATGCACCACCACACAAATCTAGAGATGCCAAATTAGTCTTAGAGGAACACTCATCTGAGTTTGGGATTACGTCATTCCCACCAGTCACCAGATCTCCACCAGATCTCAACGATACTGAACACATCAGAGATTCCATGCAATCCTACACCGCAGAATTACAACAGAATTGAGGAGGAAGTTACCTTACAAATAATCTAGCGTGAACAAGCCCAGTTTAATACAAGGTCTTATAATAAAAAAATTAATAATTAACTTGCATTCATATGAAATGTGAATTACAATAAGGTTTGTAAATTGGTACCAGGAAACAAACTGAGTTAATAAGTACATTTTCTGTAGTTCAAAACTCTTTGGCGGAGGTGTAAGCACAAAGCATACATTGTCCAGACACTCCCGTCTCTGTAATTTATATGGAGATCGTTTTATCAAACAGACAATAATTACAGATGTCAGCTTGTAACTTACTTAACAGACACGTGCCCAGAAATCCAATCTGGTCCAAAGCTTAGGGATTAATTTACATAATATCATTTTAAGTGCATTTCCAACATCAGTCTGTTCCCATGTCCCATCCACTTTCACAGTAAACATCAAGGTTGAAAGGTTACTGCACAGCACCCCTCAGACTCAGACGTGATGCATCCTGGTCACATAACGTCTTCTGTCTTCCCTTCATCGGCAGGAGAGATTTAATTAGATGCTGTGTGAATCATTAGCTTCTCTCTCCCCTGCAGAGTTGTTCTCTGACTAGTTTAATAAGCGTGTACCTGATGAGCCAAGCAAAAAAAATAAAAAATACAGGAGCAACCTGTTTATCTGTGACTGAAACGCCAATAAGGACCAATAGCAAATAACAGAAAAAGCAAGTCAAGAAAAACTTTTTATTGGCTTTAATTGTGGGCCCTTGTCTCTTTTTAGGAACCTTTCCAAAATGGACGGCCTCAGAGTTAAATGTAACTAAAAACTCATGTTCGGCACGCCCTCAATTTGCCAAACCACCGCGTCTCGTTCATTATCGTTCAAGCTTCTGTTCGTTGCTGAGAAACTGAAACCCCACAGCAAGCCAGATGACAGATTTACAAGGTCAGTCAATAGAGATTATAAGTAAGGGCAACAGAGTGGAAAATAATTACAGCCAGCAACAATGTGTATCTAACAGTTTGTCTTCTACCTGAGGTTAGGTCATGGATCAAAACCAGTAAAAAAGGGCCAAAGGGAATATTAAGGAATCGTGGAATTCTCTAATGGGGTTTGAGCTCCCTGCTTCTGCTTCCCTTTATTTCACAACATTAGAAGCGATTCTTGGATGCATTGGTTAACCTATAGAGCCAAATTCATACACTGTAAACTCCCAAATTTTATGTGCATAGTGTAAATGTGCAACTGCTGCAGTAATCATGACGACTCTGTGTAAGTGTAATATGAGTAACGATTCAGAATCCTACCATCCAGTGTTTCCTTTTGAGTCTGGTTCTTGTGAAGGTTTGTTCCTCATATTGCCTCAGACAGGGAGTGTACGCTTTCAACTGTCGCCTCAGGTTTACTTATTAGGAATCGAGTTCTACATTCAGGCTCCTAAAAAGCCGCTTTTATTAAGAACACTATACAACGATATTATGTTTAACTGCTGATAACAGAAGTCCTCAGGTCGGTTCCATCTGACTGAGCAGAATACCTTTCCGAGAGAGATGAAAAATAAAGCAAACATGTCACTACCCAATGACACACTACCCAGTGTACTGTTCTGCTGAGCACCATTGGAAGGTGCGTCACGTTCGTTCTGTCACAGCACACTTCTTCCCCTGCCTAGCTTCTCCTCCCTCCTCAGCACCACTAACATGCCAGCACTGATCTTTCCCCGTGAAAAGCTTCTGCTCAACAGGCAGCTATTTCCTCAGGCATCATCGGGCATCATGCACAGCTCCCTATGCAAAAATCTGCTGACATGTGTAAGGCAACAAGGACACTACAGGGTCAGGACGCAAGGACACCGGCGGCATCGCATGCACGATTGCACGTCCTGTGCGGGTACGTCTTCTGGGAGGTTAATGAAATGCTAGGAAAGTGGTTCTCGTCCCACGGGACCCCTTATACTTTGCACGGCCTACATTGGCCAAATGGGAAACCTATAGACGAAGGTCATGGGATGTAATGCTGCAGTCAATCCGTGATAAGTAACATGTTCAGATTAACATTCGCACAGCATTTCAGCTTGTGGGCCAAATGGACACCGAAGGCCTGAGATGCCTTAGAGGCAAACAATATGGCAGGGAGAAAAAACACAGCTAATTATCAGAAGCTAAATTCCAGCTACATTGTACATATACAGATATGACAACATATAGTATGGTGATCAATGTGTACTAATCTGCAATCTTAACTAAGGACTAATTTGTAACTAGGACCACGCACATTACACCTCCTTTCCCAATACAATTATCATTTCTTTACTCGGGCAATTCATTAGCTGAAGTGCTCTTCCAGGCCCCGAGGCAACCGGCTCTCTCCTCTTCCCTATCCAGTGCCGTTTTACTGCTTTCCATTCATGACCACATCCACAGAACAGCTGCGGACAAGCAGCATCAACCTTTAGCATATTTTTTCTCAAATGTCTGATTGGGAAACGTCTTTCGCAGGAATCAAGAAAGGACAAATGTAATGCATGAACTTTTCTAAGTAACATTTTTGGACACTGCTGAAAAAAAGAGTACTAAACTACACTGGAGTGCCAGAAAAACTGGTAAAAAAAAAAAAATACACAGCAATGCCACTTATGCAGGTCATTGGTTGTGTTCACCAGTGCATATATATATATATATATATATATATATATATATATATATATAAAAAGCAATAGACATCTATGGAAGTATGGTGTTCATTGCCTACAGAGTCCATATCTGTCAGTCCTGCAGTCCAGTTTTTTTTACACTAGGTTACATTTGTCTGGCACTTCAGTGTACACTGCTCCTAGTCACTGACGTGGTAGATCTTTTGTACCTTTTCTGCATATGTACATGCAGTGTACCTTTACATTATTACTCTTTAAGGCACAAGACTGGTCTTTTATGTACTGGATATTTCCAATTAAAGTTAAGCAACATACAGTTAAGGTACAGAAGACCCTTGAAGGTATTACACTAAGTGACTTGGAAAGGTACAGTTTGTACCCTATATTTTGGAGAGTATGCACTCTGAGGTACATAGTGTGCAGCCAAATTATGGAGCACTGTCAATTATTCATCACTTTATTTCTTCCACTTTCTCCTTGGAGGACTTTGCCAACGAGCAAAAGGATCAGGATCGACGCAGCCGGAAACAACAGCCATTAATTTTGGTGATACATGAGCATCAGTGCTTTCACAAAAGCTCATAATAGGCTATAAGAATCCTTAATGATAGAGCAGAGGACATGCGCAAAATCACCCACACATACACACACACACTCACGCACTCGTACGTGTTCACTCTGACTTCCCATACAAAGAATAACGCCTGGGGTGTTACAAATTCCAGGCCTTGTTTGACGGTTTGAGAAGTCACGGCAAATGCCGGTCCCTTTTCCTGAGTGCTTCCTTTTTGTGAATGTCAAGGTTTGCTCAGTCCTTCTGACAGACAGGAGCCATAACTCTGCCCAACCCCCAACCCACCACCCACCATCCACCACAAGCTCTGTCACTCACACGACAGCAGTCGGCATGACTAATCCCTCCCAATCTGTAACTGCTGTTTGGGGGGATCCCAGGGTCTTGTCTCAAATCAGTACTTACTAGACGAGGGCTGTAATTACCAACATTTCGGTCTCCATAAACTAGGACTTTAGACTCATAATTATGCAGGTTTTTGTGTGGGAAACGATTACAAACGTGTTACCCTTGCCTCGCAGTCATGTGCACCCAAATATAGCTGGCCAAACATATTTCGAATGGCACAAACACAAAATATCCATGGATAATGCTATACATCAACATCAGACCGCATCGCCGATAGACCCCTAACCTATGGCCAGTGTCAGTCTGTTTGGGCTTCAGCCAATCCAATCAGCACGGAGATGTCCTTGAGAGGCTGACAGTAGCGTCAGAGATACCTTTTGTGACACACGAACCATCACTCATCTCGCCCACTGCTGCCCTGATCATCCAATCCCTGCTAAACCACCAGCTGCCTAGCAGCAACACCACATCTCAGCCCACGCCTCACACATCAGCCCACCGCAACCTCTTGGCGGTTAGAGAACATGTAAATACATCCACTGAAGATTTACGCCGCTGTAGTGTGGCTGACTTACAGGCGCGAGATTCCAATCCCAGGCTACGACGTTTCGCGTCTGCGGTGTCTGGGATGACCGATAAGGGAGGAGCAGGGATGCAGAGAGACAATCTGCCAGCTTCAGACAGCCATCAAGGCTGCGTTCGCTCATTTTCTCTGCAAAGAGGGTGACATTTGGGCTCTTTTCATTACGGAGATGTAGAGTGATGTGCATAAAACACCACACATGCCCTGGGGTTGGGTGGGTGTCCTGGGGAGGGATGTGAACAGAACAAACCATCTGACTCAGCTGACTCAAGGACATCCGGTAACATCAGAAGAGACATTTACTTTTAAAGTGTTGGCATTGTTAACTTTTAGCCTAGAAACAAAAAGTAATGCATAAAATTAGGGCTGTTTAAAAGGAGAGTTGTATTGTTTAAAGTCATTGAAAGGGCAGGTGGAGCCAGTCAAAACGGCAGTTGTAAAAAAAAAAAAAAAAAAAAGCTTAACCAAATGTGAAACGATAACCATAGCTTAGGACACAAGCCCATTAGGAATTACGCTACTGTTTACCTAACCTGGCCTTCATTGTGTCAATATCCTGTACTGTACTCAACAAAGGAAGAGAGTGCAAGTTACAAGACTACAAACATAATATACACTAACATGCCAGCAAAACTGATAAAACAGACTTTAAAAATGGTCCAGATTGGTAGTGGCTCCATAATGGCATGGGGTTTGTTCAGCTGGCATTACATAGGACCCCTGGTACATCTACAAACGTCTCGGACAGGTGAACACTGTGCGCCTCCTTTCTAAAGAGTTACACCTGTTCATGTCCTGCATTCATTCTGATGTTATTTGGCCTCATCTAACAGGACAACGTGCCACCATACATGTCTAGAGACACCAAATTATGCTTAGAGGAACACTCATGTGAGAATACAACAGAATTGTGGACCGTTCTGCAGGAAGTATGGTGTTCATTGCCTACAGAATATTCCCGCAAGCTCGTTGCGCCTATGTGCCATGGAGGACTGGTAAGTATTAGACTGGTGTACTAGTTTTTCTGGTACCACACTGTATATGATATAACAGACTCTTAAGTTAAGATGCTAAAAAAGAATCAGTCCGTCTATATTTGTGCAGGATTTTTTTTTTGTTTTGACTAAAAAAAATGCTCTCACGTTAACAGGACTGATGAGAAGAACACACTTGTTTACAGAGTAGAATAATCCAATGGAGCAGCAGCAACTATGAGAACCACGATGCATATCTGTGCAGCCGTGCTGCACGTGACTGCTCGTCTCGCACACAATCAAAGCCATATTTGGAATAAGAGCTAGACGGAGTTGAATGGGACCTAATAGAGAATGAGGACAAGCTTTCTCTGCTTGGGACAAGGAAGGGAAGTGTACATTTTAACCAATCCTGTCAGTATGACAAAAGACAACACGGACAATAAGCAGCGTATCGCATTATTGCAGCTGCTACCTATCTGATACCGCAGAAATAGATCAAGACGAGCATGTGCTCTCCTCTGAACAAGCAGGGCTACTTTGAACTTCACAGCTGTCAGATCAAAAGTGGTGTGTTCCTTTGAGTTCCCCACAAAAACACAATCCCGGCCTGTCCTCCTGATACCTGCCGTGTCCAAATTCAATCACGCCGCGTTAGGTCGCCGCATCAGGAGGCCAAATATATGTAAATTATAATCTGATAAACAAAGCTAAAAGGACTACCAGACACCTGTTTCTTCATCATCAATCCCCTCTTTATTGACAGGACATATAAAAGTATCCTTTTCTGTACTCAAATTAGTAACCCGAATATATTATTCGGACTGAACAGATTCTGTGCTATTCACCGGGACAGCGATCCGGCAAGACAAGTCGCATGACTGTGCAGTTATTGACTTTTGGAACACAGAACCAGATAAACAAGTTAGGAAATACTGCATGAGGATAAAAGCTGGGGCAGTTGTGGCTCAATGGGTATGGCCCTGGGTTACTGATCAGAAGGATGAGGGTTCAAGCTATGGCACTATCAAGCTGCTACTGTTTGGCCCTTGAGCTAAGTTTTTAACCCTCTCTACGTAATACCAAACAACTACCACGAGTCCATCCCAAGTGTTTTCCAAGGACATAATGGAGGGGTTGATTCAAAATAAACAATTAAATAATTCTAGTTTAGGCCACACCCATTTTGGGGCGTAAACCCCTACTACATATAGACTGGACAAATAACATTCCTGGCCTTCACTAAAATCGGCCCTGAGGTGAATGGATAATGCCTGCTACTGGTTTTGGTTTCCATCCATCACCTCTTCTTGTAACCATAAAAGCATGTAAAGACTGCTCCACTTCCAGTTGTTCTGCAGTAAATCTCAGCCAGTCAGAATAAAAGTGGAGCCAGCTGCCCCCAGCCAAAGGTGGTTTTCTGGCCTCAGTAAATAATCCATGGCTGTGAAGCGTGACCACTCCATCACACAAGTGACCTTGCATCTCTACACCACTTCCAAAGTCACCCGATGGGTCTTTGCACACCGCCGGTGTCTTTTACGCAAGAGACTCAATCTGCAGATGGAGTAGGCCGCATGCTAGGCCAATCAAGCAACCAGTATGTGAGAACGTCACAAACCCAGTGACCCAGAAGCCTGGAAAGTCACGCTGCAATATTTCCATGTAATTCTCTTTCCTCAAAAAAGGCTTTAGTGTGTGTTCTTGGGAAATGGGCAACTATGTTGTTCTTTTTTTTTTTTTACTATGTACTAGTTCAGAGATAAGGGCCATTGCACAAAGTTGTGAAAGTCATTTGGGACTTTGTGCCAGGCACAAGAGAGTGTAAAGGGGATGGCAGGTAATCCATCTCTGTCCCTTCTCACCCCAGTCATCAGCAGATTAGCAAACCCAGCTGGAGGTCTGTGTGTCACTGGCTGTCGTCTGGACGTAACTCTTATTCCAGGCAGCTCCTGTTCATAGCAGAGAGGGAAGTCTGCAGGGGGTAAAGTAACTCCTCTGGCACCAACAGCCAAGCTATTCCACTAATGGCTGCCTCGAACACCGTTCATGATCAGTTCGTTGCTTTCCACAAATGGTGAATACGAGTAAATTTTAGTTACTTAAAGTATTTAGAAATTGACAAATTGACTCTGATAAATAACCAGCAGCTCACTCAAACCCCTATTATAATGTCATGTATATAATGTATGTTGCCATAAGAGCCGCTAGGGGGTATTTTGGGAATAGAGTGGGAGTTTACACCTATAGGACTCCTGTCAGTGTGAATTAGTGGGTGTTTGCCAGGAGACGAAGGATCCATTTATGCATGTAACAAGCTATTGGAGAACATGATGGCTTAGTCATTCAGTACACCCTCATATTTCCTCTCACAGCCATTTCCTGTCTATCTAGCTACGTGTAAAGGGCGCACTGTAAGGACAATACCTATGTGTCTGGAATCCATTTCCTTGAGCTTTGGTGAAGAAAAGCAGGAAACTGTCAACGCTGTTACCGGTTAATGTCTAACTATTGTCCTAGAGATGAGCTATTCTGTAAAAAGACACACTACAGAGCACTAGAGAACCTTCTCCAAAACGTATTCTGCAGGTCTTAACAATACGCTCTTTATTTGGCCTTTGTGCCAACCTTGAGCTACTGGCAAGGCACAAACATTCTAGTGTGCTTCTAGCATCTTAATGAGTCCTTAGCAAGAGATGTCCTAGTGAGTCTTTCTTTGCTCTATGGTCCAGCGCTAAATCAATAGTTCTGTGGTGGCTCCTCCAAAACAAAGCCACGTTCTCCACAAGAAAGAACGACTCTGTGTCCTAGTTCTAAGTAGGTGGGATTGAAACCATAACACCACTTGGCAAGAGCTTCAACAGCATGTGATTGGCCTCTCGTATCCCACCACGCTGGCAGATTTAAAGGGCATTTACATAAGCGTGACTTCCATTTCCCATTAGAGTGTTTAACATTGTGTTTTCCCCATTAGGCCACATGATAAATGTTATTATTGTGCATTTTAGCAGCTGAGATCTTTTTTTTTTTTCTTTTTAAACATAAATACAGTAAATCCACTGAAAACCAAAAACATTCAGAAAACTGATAAGGAAGTATATCAGGGTGTAAATGTTTTATTTTTTCTTCTGCAAAATAACCCCAGACAAAGTATGTCCAGAGAAATCAATAAGCAATCACAGCCAGGTTGGATCCCTCTGAAACCTGCCCCAATGTTTGTCTTTCTTATAAGGGTGTGTGCCTGAGGAGACTCATCCCTTAAACCTCCACCATCCCCAAGATAAGGTCTGCATGACCAAGATGCTTTAGAAATGCCCTAAAGCAAAGATTTGTTATTAAAGGGAAAAATCAGACTCCGGGCAATACAGACTCGGAGTCCGATCGGGCTAAACGTGATGCATTTTGTGAGAAAGGAATATTCAAATGTATGCAGTGAAAATGCTAATGTGACCCAATGAGACTGCTCTGTCTTTTTCAAAGGCGTAGCAAGGCTGGAAATAGGGTCATGCATAGCCTCACTGCATCAGAGTGTTACTGCAAAAGCACAAGGAGTGCTGAGAGAATACACGGGGAAACTAATGGAACAGATGTAGAAAAAAAAAAAAAGACTGCACAATTCAAGCTTTAGACAAGGAAAAGAAATATCTGAGGAGAGACCAGGCTCAAGAAATGTGTCCTAATTATTATTTACCTATAACAGGTGAAACCAGACCCTGTCAAGGAAGTTTCCAATCTTTACAAAAAGCTTTTCATACATTATGATAGAGGAATTTTAACCTGCCTTGTCATAACTGTGTTTTGCAATCTCCCTGCTTTGCATTTTATTTCCTCATATTCTGTCTATTACACAACATACATACTTGTGATCCTCCCGTTCTACCCCATGCCTCCCAAGTTACAAGCCCGTACTAGTAATTAGCATGTTTCTGTTCCAGCGGCTCCGTCTATTGCTCTCTGACACAAATGCAGACAAAAGCAAAATGTGGTGTCATCATGAATCTCTGCGGGACAGTCCCACAGCAAGCACGTGTTCTGGCAATTTTCACTTTCTAGACGTGTGTACGTGATGAAAAGTGACAGTTCAATGAACGACACTTGAATTGTAACGTCATTCAGATTCTATGCAAAATAAGTCTGATGCTGCAAACAACTAATGCCAAGCGACTTTCAAGCGATTTCACTGTTACAGACAAATTTCCAGCGTCGGAATAAAATCTTAAAAATCTTGCGTTGATGTCGTCTCAATTGTTCAGTTTGCATTTTAAGTCTTGTTCTGGTATTCCGATAAAATCAACTGTGTTTAATATCATCGCAAGTCTTAAGTCCTGGCTCACGCAAACATTGCCAACAACCAATAATAGAACTCTTTTCAGCACCAAACGGGAAGCCAAAGGCAAGTACCGGAACGTCTGACTTGCAAAGAAAAAAGCCATGGAAGTGAGGAAAGTCCGGGAAAGGCCTCGGAAACCACACTTCTCCTGGACTGTACAAAAGGAGGAGACACTTGTGGAGCTGTGGAGTGAGCGAGAGTGTCTCTTTGACATGTCACTGCACAAACAAAGGCAGCAGTGGCCGAAAGGTGCTTCTGTTTCTGCTCCATTGTTCAGCAGTTTGTCTTCCTGTAAAATTCCACCAGGAGCATGATCAAGCAATAATAGACACAAGAAAGGGAGTGGTATATCACGAGATATTGGCACTGGTGTGCTGCAGTCGTAGATCAGTACACCAGTGCCAATTTCTCATGATATAACACAAACTCAAGTGTATTATTGTGATCACACCACAGTTCTGTTAAATAAATGATAAAAAGAACAGAAAAATAGGATCTGTAGGTAAAATAGTTCCATTCTATCAGACGGCCCACTGCTATAACATCTAGCGTTAGATATCTAACCGTCCTGCTGCTGAAACATCAGACTATAACAGTCAAGGAGCATCGTTAACTACCCAGTAATTAATAGATTTTATGATCTCACTATATTTCATTTTGGCAGATGTTGCTGGTTTGTTTATGGCTGCGCTGTTTGGCTTGAGTTGTTGCTAGGGTTAGATGTTTATGTGACGGAGTGATATTTGGAGAGTTTTGGTCCCAGTGCCTTTATCGTGTAATAACGGCGCTCATGGAACGTCTCTCGGCCAATCACATTACAGGGTCGGAACTAACTGTGGTATAATGGGAAATAATCTCAAAAAGAATCTAGCTGCAGTCTTGTAAATAGTAAAAGTGACTGCGCAAAATCATAGCCTGTGACTTGACTTTAGATGTGAGAGGGTGTCAGACTTCAGTCTATTAAAAGTCTTTTCAGAGTCTTTTCGAAGTCTGGAAGTGTATGGAAGGCATAAGACAAACGACCGGCTCAAAGTGATACGTGCATAACAGCAGTAGCATAGATGCTAGTACGCAGCTAAGTATGTAACCTTAAACAAAAATAGAGACATGCATAAATTCTGTAGTGGGCTACAGGCTATACAAACCTCTCTGACAGGTAAACACTGTGTATGAATCCTTTCCGATGAGTTACATTCATTCTGATGGTTCTGCCTCTTCCAACAAGACAATGCACCAAAACACATGTCTAGAGACGCCAGATCCACTCCCACTTCACCAGATTTCAACATTATAAAACAGATCTGGGATTCCATGCAATGCACTGTGAAACAGAAATCCCAAAACTCAGAATACAGCAGAATTATGGACCGTTCTGCCGGAAGTGTTTGCTGCCTACAGAAAATTTCGGCAACCTTTTGGGACCTACCAAGTATTAGACCGGTGTACCAGTTTTTCTTTTTCATCGAAACTTAAAACAAATACTGGAAAGTGACATGACAAGTGACATGAGCAACACTTGTTAGTGTCAACACAGCGTAAGACGCTATCCTCCTACCTGAGCTCGTAATTGGCTTGAGTATAGCCGGTCCATAAGGAGCTAAAACAAAGTGACAAACTGCAGAGCCATGGTCATTCTAGTACTAGCCAAGCCTGCCAGGCTAAAAGTTCAGTACTGAATTAGGTCAGAGGCGTGGAAAGGGGAGAAGGGGAAAAGTGTTCACCTGCACCTGATCTGAAGGAGACCTCTTGTCCTGCCAGGTTGCTTCAATAAAGATAATGAAATAGTTGTTGGCAAAAGGCCAATCTAGTCAGGAGTTCACGTCAGTACTCGTGCGAGACAGTCCCACCGAAAGACTTCAGCACGTTAGTAATTTTCCGCGAACAGAACACAGTGTCGAGAACCACTACTGTTCTGTTGCCTTGGGAGGAGCTAGTCGTCTTCCGTCCCGCCTCGGCCGTCCCGTGCTCTCCTTGGCCTGAATGGAAAGTTTTGCACGAGGCACGAGTAGCAGCCTGCACCCTTATGAATGCTGCCAGTTTCCGTAAACCAAGGAGTAGCGTTTACTAAACCCTCTGTAGCCCACAGCAACATGTTTATCTCCCAACTCATGTCTTAGACATTCCTGTGGGTGTGACTCCTCTTGCTCATGCTGTACTATGCAAGACTTTCCTGATATGTCAGCAGACAAAACGTTTGAAAAATGCACAAAACGAACCACGTTTCAGAGATTCACATAATCTTGTGGATTTATCCACGATGACTGATCGGCTTCCTAGATGCTTGTGGTGAATGAAAATCTTACCAGATCTTCTCCAAAGGTTTATAAGTGCAATATTTCAGATTATCCTCCCCAGGTTTAACCAGAGGTCAATTGTGTGCAGGGCCCTTAGCAACTCTGCTAACTAGTGTTTTAATGAAGTGCTTCACGGCTTTCTTTTGTCCCACATGAGGCTTTACCAGTCTGAGCTTGCCCTCCCCTGATGTCATTGCCATGGCGGGGCTTGGTGCGCTGCTCCTCTACCAAACAAAAACATGTGGAAATTTCCTTCCAGTTGAACTGATTCAGTATTCTGTACACTGAGACAAAGGCTATTCTCACGGCAGGAATGAACAAAAAAGTCTCATTGAGTATATACACTGATGAGTGACAAATTAAAGGGGACAAAGCACCACTAAAACTCAATACATTATTCATCTGACTGAACACATTTATACTATAATAAAACATTTCTGTTGGGAGTGGCATCTTCCCAAATGGCAATGCCCCCATCCATTTGGCGTGTGGACTCACTGGACAGTTTGACAAGTACAAAAATGATGTAAAACATATGCCATGGCCTTCACAGTCATTAGATGCCAACCTAGTTGATCACCTATGGACAATTTCGGACTTGGACTGCTGTGCAAAACCGTTTGGGGAAAAAATAATCTGTTAAAGAGGTGCTGACAGCATACGAGCATTAAAACCGGTCTTTCTCTTAACGTTATGTGGCATTTTCACACCTCCATTGCCTCCTCATTTTGTTATGCAATCGTCTTTTATAGCGGCAGAAAATATGTCCTGATGTTTAACATCTGGCTGGCTGGCAAACATATACTAATAATCTTTGGGTAGCCCAGAAGGGGAAATAGAGTGATGGTTCCAGATGCAAAATGAGCAAGAGGCTGTAGGTTTTCAGGTAATTACTAGACGCTCTGTGCTTTACATTTAATTACAGAATTCATACTGTTGTACGTTTCCTCCTCTTGCACCAAAATGACCTGGGGACAGACTGCAATCTGCTGGAAAACGCACCGTGCGCATTTATTTCCCACAATAAGCAGGTGGGGGAATGATACTGTTAAAGGATGACACACCTGCGACCTTTTTTAGATTGCAAATTTGCTGGCTCAAGCCAGACTGGGCTCGCAAATGATGACCAATCCAAACAGTGACCTCAACTGCCAGGGCAACCTCAGGTGGGTTTCAGCTCCAACGCACCTGTTTTCATCAGCGTTATCTGTTTAAGTAAGTACAGTGTCATTGATAATCAACAGTGCTGATGAACTAACATTATGGTTCATGTAGATTACACACCGCTTACCAGCTGGCAAACATCAGCTCTGTTTAGTGCAACATTTGAAACCACAACTCAAAAAGTCAAACAGATATAAATCAGCGATACGTAATGGCTTATAATCAGTATAAAAGCTGTACTCTGCCCCGGGCCATTTGATGAAATGGGATAAATCTGTGGAGGCAAAATCCAACTCAAGCACAGGTTAGCAGCCAGCAAAAAAAAACAAAAAACGCTCGGTACAGACCACACGCCTTACGTGCCATCACAGGTCTTTCATTAAGGACAACAGACACCATTTATCACACCGACAACAAACAAATTTATTCATAAATCTTTAAAGGAGCAGCTTTATACACGATATTTGGCAACCTAGTACTAGTCAGTACAGAAAAGTGGTTGGTGTGGTACATTGGTAATGTCATTGGCTCCCATGTGAGAGACCTGGGTTCAATTCCTGGTTTGGACAGGCAGTCTGTGCTACACCAATAAGGGTCCTTGAGCAAGACTCCTAACACTACGTTGGCCTACCTGTAACCCTGCAAGTCGCTCTGGATAAGATGGATAAGAGCCAAACGCCGTAAATGTAAATAATGTAAAAGCAGTCATAGCAACGTGTGTGCAAGAACTCACTAACGTACACCTGCCACATTATTGCAGTATCATTAATACAGGTTTACACAGCTTATTCCTTTATCAAAAGCCATTTATTTCTATTTTACACCTGAACGTCATTTTAAACGATGTTAACATGCAACTTGTATTAAATGATTTGAAAGAACGCAACCCAAAACAAACACAATCACACTTACAAGGCTTTCATTATTCTCTCACCATTGAGTCATCATTTTGATACCCACTGAGAACGCTTCCTTATATGGAGTTTCGTTGGTGTCATTAAACGTACATCAGCTGTGCAGGCAACACGAGCGCTAATTTATGAGTAATTTATTAATGCTCGTAAGTGAGTATGAAGAAAATCAGCATGAACAAACCTTCTGTAAATATAGTGTTGATTTTATTGTTTTGTACTGGAGGCCTGGGATACATTAAGTACAAGTACAAACTTGGTGGCAGGACAACATGCAGATCTTCAAAAGTGATGCCCGAAGAGAAAATTCGACACCTCATTCGAGAATTATGACTGCAGACTCAAAGCAAAGGTTAACGTTTGATGCCAGATGTCAGCTGACAATGGATTACTCAGCATCAATTATTGATGTTTAATCCCTTCCCAATCCACAGTAAGAATTGGACACAGATCCATAGCCAGGCTTTTAGAAACACAAGAACAGCATGTCATGACCATGTGTGTGTGTGTGTGTGTGTGTGTGTGTGTGTGCGCGTGTGTGTGTGTGCGAGAGAGAGAGAAAGACAACTTTCCATTGTCTATACAGCAGCTAATTAATGCTTTATTATTAACTTTACTCACGGGGACCAGCCAAATGTCCCCACAAGGTCAAAATGATCATACATTACTATCCTTTTGGGGATTTTTGGTCCCTGCCAAGATATAAAAACATGCCCTCCACTCACACACACACACACACACACACTCGCTCTCACACACATACTTACACCAACCCGAACTCCCCTGATTTTCTGCTTATAGGTTTATGATACAATACAAATGCTTAGATGCAGGAAGCTATTACTATTGGATACGATTACTATATAAATAAATACTATTGATTCAGTATTATTCAATATTATTGAGTGTCAGCAGGCAGAGTGGTAGCACACGCATGAGAGCCTTCTGCATAGTAATCAGGGTGGGGAAGAGCTCGGTGGATGACGTGTGACATGGCTTAAAATAGTCATAACCTAAATACTAAATTGAAACAAATTTTCAGTTTGCATGATGGAGTCACAAATTAATTATTACGCTCATTCGCTTTCATTACCAATTAATGTCCAACGATATTGAATGTCTTGCAATCTACATGAAAAGCAATGAGCCTGCTCAGTATCTTAAACAGGCATGCTGAAGTTCTTTCAAGACTGGAAAGTACAGAAAAGCTTAAGTACACCGTGTCCCTCTTCTGAAAAGGATGACACTTTGGCTTGTCTATAGTGGCACAGCGCTCACTGAGCTAAGACGGTCAGAACAAGTTGAGGGTGCAAATATATTTTCTTGACTCTCGTCAAACCAGGTGACTCAGCCCGTATCACGAAAGCAGTACACATAGCACTGCAGTGCTGCACATCACGACAGCACTGTTGCTCTAGATAGCCTGTCAGCCTCAGAGCTACTGCAGCATATTTTTACACCTAAAGCTAAGCAAATCCCAGAAGATTTCAAGCCAAGGCCGCAACGTTCAGTTTAATATGATGACAGCATGGCGGGGTCGGTTTGGCTTCATCCTATCTTACATCTTGGCTTCTGTAGTGTCTGCTACACAATGACCTTCAGCCATATGATCCCCTGTAATTGCCCATCCCTCATAAATCATACAGTGTGTTAACGTCTATGATGGAAAAGAAGTCATTAAACGTGTGACGAGCTCCACTGCCAGGATTGTAAAATTCCTCTGGAGTATGCTCACATTAATCCGAATGTCAGTCTCTCATGCAACCATTTCATCAGCATTCACATCGTATCCACACTGACCTACATGTACACACTACATAGGCTATGTACAGACAGAAGCCAGCTCGATCCTGCTGGTACTTAGGCTTCCTTCGATAATATGGCAAAACACACATGCATGAAAAGGGAGTGAGTTAAATGGCAACCTGGCAAAGATTGGGATCAAGCAGGTGCTCAACTATTCCATCAGCGAGCAGATCAAGAAGTGTACAATGCCTTGGAGATGAGTTAGTTGTCACACTGCACTATCTGCTGTAGCCAGTTTGAACAGGGAACAGCAGGTCTGGGGTTGCCACATTGGTATTATTGCCACAGAGTGGCATCACTGCCACTGAGACATTTCGATTCTATCCTATACTCTTCATGACAGCTGCTACTTAATACTTTTTTTTTATATTAGTTGTAATGGATATTTACAGATTACATCATTTTCATACAAAAACAACTATAATGACCTGTTTCTCTGGAAACATTGCGCTTCCTCAACTTTTACGATATCAATAATAACAGACATAAAGTTACTTTCTGAAGCACACACACACACACACACACACGTCTCAACATGTCATACATTCTGAGATGCTTTTCCATGAATATTCATGGCGAATATTTGACTTATCGCACCTATACTCTAACCTCAAACCGTTATTCTCTGACCTTTATTCTTAAACAATGATTTTTTGTTTTGTGCACCATCTTCGATCTTACCCACAAAAAGTGCAGGTGTGCATGCATGCTTTTAATTCCAAAAATTAGAGACATGCTTTATAGTTAACTGGTAGTTTGAGACCAAGCTGAACTGATTAAAGAAACGGAATCAGATCATCCTTTTAAATTTTTTTTTTTTTTTTGTGGATAAGACTGAAGAACCATTCTGTACAGACTCCCTGAACGACTCAAACCAGCCTGTCTGACACCAACAGTCACGTCACGGTCAAATATACCAAGATCCCAGCTTTCCCCCATACTGCTTGATATGAACATGACTGCACTCTTATTACATCACTGTCTGACTGCATGAATGAGCATAATAAAGTGGGCCATCAATGTGTCTACATATGCATAGACATAGTCACAAATCCAGCTGTTTTCAAGACCCAATCTGGCAACCCTGCCCAAGTCGTGATCGGAGCTGCTCCACTTTTTTTGCGCAGCGCAGTGGAGGGAACCGGAGGAGACGGAGAAGGTTGGGTTGGCGCGTGGGTTGCTGCGGCGCACGCGCGTCCGCCGTGACGTCTCTGCACTCCACTACGTCGCCCGGCAGGGGCGAGCACGTGACTGCAGCAAGTTCGTGTCACGAGGACGGAGTACTATTACACTTACACACACACACACACACGGCTCGACCGGGTAACCCAGCTCGAGAGTAACGTGATCTCCTGTTTTATTTCTATGGACGCGTTTTACATGCATGTTAAATACGCGGCTCTCGATAATGCAATAGAGTTCACACGATTCTGTATAGTTCAATTCAAGTAGGAAATAAATCGCTTCTTCACTTCTATACACTGCATTTTATATGAGTGCTGAATCGGATCTATTATAGCCTATAGCTGTGTATCATTAGTGAATCATATAATAACCACCTGAATGCCGAATATCCATCCAACACTTCAGTATTCACTTCAACGCTTCCTATACACCGCACTTCCTTTCGATTTCATCACACCACCTCTCCAACAACGTCTGAACTTTCCCCTCACTTTTGCGCAATGATGCGCAATTGCACCCACAGACCCCTCTCATGTCCAAGCTTATAGATAATAAATTAATACATCAATAACGCATCAGCTCAATCATCCAGAGCCTCCAAGCACAACAATCTTAAAGCCGGCATACACAGACATGTAGGAAGTATGAATGGCAGCTGCAGTACAAAAGGCGGTCGGTGACCAGCAGAATAGCCTAATGGTGCATTATTAATAGAAATAGCCTACTGGAGAAGTTTCCTGCAGGTATATGTGCTCAGGATGGGTCACATCTAGAGCATGTGTGGGGCATTAAGCTATAGCTGGGTAATCTATAGGGGTAAAAATGTCCAAATTAACAATAATAATACAAATAATAATAATAATAAATAATAATAATAATAACAATCCAGTTTTTTATTCTACTCATTTATTATAATAATCTATTACTACACACGAGAGAGCATTGCCTAGACGGTATAATAAGATCAGATCTCTGAAGCACATGTCTACAAGTTCAAGTTCACCAGGCACGAGCACCCACGTGTGCGACTTTCCTTTTTTTTTCCCCGACTCTTAAACTTTTTTATCAGTATCATCCGTGCAAAAAACCAACCCAGCTCCTTTTTAAGCATCTCAGCGACCTCGATATCGTGAACAAACGCGGAGGTTTTTTCCATTATAATAATAATAATTATTTGCTATTTCATTTCGTTTACTCTCCACGTGAAGCGCAGACGTCAGCCGGGCGAAAGACGCCGGGCGCGCGGGAGCTCAGACGCTCTCGCAGCATCGCTCAGGTTCACGAGCCGCGTCTGCGCTGCAAAAACAGGTCACGCGCAATAATAAATAAAACCAACCCGCCGGTGAAGAGATGCAACCCGGGTCTTATGAAGCACGCGCGTTTCTTACCGGGCTCCCGGAGTTTTCTGTCAGGTAATTGAAGACGAAGGAAGAGAGCTCCTCATCCAACAGCGAAACGCAGTCCGCCATCTTCTAGAGAATATGAGAGCCGAGGAGCGCGTGAGCGGCGGTATTACGACTCGTCTCGCGCTGCAGTGGCACCGACGTGCCTGCAGAGGGCTGACTTACTGTTACACAACTCTTACCAAATCTATTTTGTAACACTGTCACAGACTCATCAAAAGCAGGAAAACATTTGAGTGAGGAAGCCAGAAAAACCAGACAAGTGCAGTGCATCCTCCCATTAACCAATTAACAGATCAGCTCCCATGCACTATGTGTGTATTTTATAAGAAACCAATAAAACCAAGTGTGCACAATGTTATAAGGAGATGATCCTTGAGGAACATTTGGGTTCTTTGAGGAACCTGATTATATACTGAGTTCTTCCAGGCACCTCTGTGAGCATTGAGGAACATTTGATTTCTTGGAGGAGCCCCTAGGTCCTTGGAGTAACCAATAAGGTTCTTCAAGGAACTGCTACTTTTTACAGTGATAGGTACAGGTGGCAGGTAGTGAGTGTGTGTGAGTGTGTGTGTGTGTGTGTGTGTGTGTGTGTGTTACACAGCTCCAGAGGTCTGGTGTTGTAGGTTCGAGCCTCACTCCGGTCTCTGTCGGTAAGGAGTTTGATGCGTTCTCCATGTTGGTTTTCGCTACCTACCTGCCGAGACACTCAATGGAAGGCTAATTGGATATGCTAAATTGTCCCTCTGTGTGAGAGTATAAATAGGTGTGTGTTCGTTTTTGTTACCCTGCAACAGATTGGCACCCTTTCCAAAGTGGTGTTCCTTCCTTTGTGCTCTGTGATTCTGGGTGGTCTCTGGACAAAAGTCGACTTTGACGGACTAAGCGAATAAGAAAATGAATGACTGACAGTGAAATTGTGTGTATAGTTACATAGGAGATGATAATGGTGTTAACCAAAACACTGCTTTAATTAACTGTGCAAAAAACAAGTCAAGCTTAGGAGCATCTTCAGACATCAATGCATATATTATTATATTATATATTCGATTATATATTAGCATATATGAATATTATATTATATTAAATCTAAATTTAATGGGGTTTATAATTATTCACTTTTTTGCTCTGTTTTCCTATTTGTTTTTATGTTTTGTATTTAGAAATATGTCATTTCTGATATAACGGCACTTTATTTAAATAGAATTATATATAAATAACTGGTGTGGCACAGAAGCACATTGTGCGGTGCTGGACCTGGATTTAAGTATGGGTTTTAAGAACCGAAAGTATGTGGACACCTGACCATCACACCCATATGTGGTCCCTCTCCAAACTGGTCCCACTCCCCAAGTCTGAAAGAACACAACATTATACCGATGGCAATCATTTCTTTTCACTAGAACCAACAAGCACAAACCTGTTTCGTTGTGTTAATTTGCCAAGGCTAGTGTTGAAAAACTTGAGTGACCTGCACCGCAACTCCACTGAACATCTTTGGGATTAACTGGTATGCTGACTGCACCCCATACCTCCTCATGTGACATCAGTGCCCGATGTCACTAATGCTCTTTTGGCTAAATGAACACC
The DNA here is from genome assembly GCA_028565595.1 of Duopalatinus emarginatus. Taxonomy (NCBI): domain Eukaryota; kingdom Metazoa; phylum Chordata; class Actinopteri; order Siluriformes; family Pimelodidae; genus Duopalatinus; species Duopalatinus emarginatus. Next base: position 14,177,329 of record JAOVVF010000036.1, on the reverse strand, counting down.
AATCCACACAGCTATGTTCCAAAATCCTTTCCAGACGAGTGGAGGCTAGTGGTAAAAGAGGAATAAAACTTAATATTAATGCCCATGGCTTTAAAATCGAGTGTTCAGCATACTTTGCCTATATAGTGCATATCTAGTATATCTATCACATGATAGTATATACACATAGTAATGTATATATAGTGTAAACTGAAGTGCCAAAAAAACTGTCACAGACGAGTCTATGCAATATACATAGTGGTGGCTCCATAATGGCATGGAGCTTTTTCAGCATTCTGTGGGTATTCTACCCAATTATTATCAAGCTTGTTACGGCTTGCATAATTGTAAGACTAATTGTCTGGTATTTGAAGTGACTTCACTGACTACAATGAGGATCTGCTGTTAATACGATACGTAGTGTTTCAGATTGAAAGGTACCTTAAATAAATGGTGTATACTGACCTTAGGGTAGTGTGGTGGAAGCAGTTCAAGTTCAGGTTCAGCTTGCTCCATTGTCACACGTTTGTCACACCCCTACGTTCGGCTCAGCCATACAAGTAATGCAAAGCACTTACAACAATTCAAACCGAAATAGAGAATGCAAAAACCGAGCTCTGTCTTGGCCAGGAATCAAACATCAGGGTTTTCGGTTCGATCGTGAGCTTGTGTTAGTGTCTATGTGGCGTAATGCATGTTCTAGGTAGGTAGGTGGACTGGCTGAAGATATAATTTCCTCTAGGTTTGAGTGAGTTTGAGTATAATTGGAAAGTTCATGAATAGTAAACCTTTAGAGCTTTTATAAACATCCAGAATATTACTGAACACATCTGAGTGATGAGCCTAATATTTAGTGGGATAAGATTCACAAAGTAAATCTGTCCTGACAGAGCTGTGATGTTTATTATCTATTTAAAGGGCTCGCTGGCTGCCAAAGGTTTGAGAAACCCCTGCTTTAGGGGGAATGTCACTGGAGGATGTGATCAGACTGCATCTACAAGCACAGGGTTTTGTCCATGTCTTTAGAATATTTCAGGCAATATAGATGTGTGATGTGTGAGAAAATGGACACAACCGGGATAAAAACTGCATGGTGAACAACGAAGCAAGTTCGGTCAAAAAGCTGGAACTGTTAATAGAATTTAGACTTCTTCCACTGTCTCAACATCTCATTTACTCATCATCCTGTGACTCATTTATACAGCAAGGACGGGCTTTTTTCACTTCTACATCAGTGCAAGCCATATTTAGAGCAGGCTCTATTCCTCCTGCATATCTGACACATTTTCTAAAATTTACTAGCATATATACAGTAATTAGCTCAGAGAAACAGTGGCATTGGCATTTTAGTAGTCCACTATAAGAATTAATCAGACTAATGCCTCTCATGTTTCTCGGGAGTCATTGACATCTGGGAATCGTTGACCAGCTTTCTCTAATGGTACTGAAATACCACACCATTTTCTCTTTGCCCAAAATGAACCAAACACATCTTGAGTTCTTTGGGCTTTTTATTGCAGTGAGTGTGACTAACTTGTTTACTGCTGCGCTCCAGCACAGACCAAAACACACAGTCCAGATTCATTTCAGTCAGAAGGGCAAGGACCTTATGCACTGCACCAGGAACGCCCAGCAAATTAACATTAATAATAGAGCTAAAACGACAGATTTGTCTGAAAAGAGTGCTGTGATTTCTCAGTCAGATCAGAAGGTACCCTCAGACCAATAATCCTGAACAGCACTCTGTCTATCTCGCTATCAACACCACTTCGGCTGGTAAAATGGTTCAGGTCAGGCAGTAATGCGCAGAGTGCACTAGATATTAGTGATTAAAAGCTCCTTTAATCCAGCACATTTTATTTAATTTTATTTTAACTGATCTTATGAGCTGCTGAGGCAATATTTAAGCCTAGATTAAGAGAATTATTGGGACAATCACGATCGAATCTGATCAGGAAAAGCGTGTTGGCCTTAAAAAAACACTCCCTAAGCGTCTCATTAATATCTGAGTGTGACTGGTTAATTAGTTTCATGAAGATTTAGGCTTCCATATTTGTCCCGTTTTGTTTGGTCTATTGCAATCATATATTATTAATAAAAAACCTAATAAATTATATAGTGTATACATAGTTTCCATATAAAAAAAAAAAAAACACAGTAAAATTGTATATATGGTTATATAGGATAATCAGTCCTGGTGTTAAACAAGCCACTGCTCTAATTAAAAGTGCAAACAACAAGTCAAGCCTAGGAGCATCTTCAGACATGAAGGCAATACATTTACATTTACATTTATGGCATTTGGCAGATGCTCTTACCCAGAGTGACTTACAAGGTTACTGGTAGGCCAACGTAATGTTGGGGCTGCATCCAAAATGCCATATTCCCATAGTAGTTAGTATGCGAATCTAGTATGCTACACAATGTAGTGTGTCCGAATACCTAGTATGTATCAGGTAGTATGTAAAAAGTTCCCAGATGTCCTACTAGGTCGTGAGAGATTTTCTAGTACGCTCCCCCAGCACACTATCCGAGCCGGACGTATCCCATAATTTACTGCGAGCAAACTAGGAGCCTGTTTTATCTGTAAACGAGACGGAGAGAGTTTATGATTATCCATGTAGGCTGAGCTGGGGTAACATTTGTAATTTCAAACTAAATTTAAAGTTAATTAAAATAGAAACTATAAATAATTGTGGGGGAACTTGTGGGTCAAAGGTTGTGGGTAAGATGGCAGATCAAGTGCATCCGAGGTGGTATGCATACTACATGCTCGCATACCAGAAGTGTCTATTAGTTTAGCGGTTAAGCAGTATGTACTCGCTTCAAGCAAGTAGGTATTATTTAAGTATGCCATTTCAGATGCACACTAGGAGTCTTGCCCAAGGACCCTTAATGGTGTAGTACAGACTGGTTGCCCAGACCGGGAATCTAACCCAGGTATCTGACATGGGAACCCATGATGTTATCACCAATCGATGCAATAGATGGAGATACAGTAGATGCTATATATTATAACATATAGAAGAGTGTATTAGAGTGTGTATAGTGTATATGAGAAGGACTGTTTCATATCCAAATGCCAGTTCTTCACTTTCTTATTAAATTTTGTATTAGAAAATATGTGATTTCTAAGGTAATGACAACTAGACTTAGATAAGTTCTAAAATTATAATATAATCTGAATATTTAATATTTATTTACTACTTATGGTGGGGGTCACACAGCTCCAGGGATCTGGGGTTGTGGGTTTGAGCCTTGCTCTGGTCTCTGTTTGTAAGGAGTTTGGTGTGTTCTCCTCGTGTCCGTGTGGGTTTTCACCAGGTGCTCCGGTTTCCTCCCATCTCCCAAAAACACACCTGGAGGCTAACTGAATGTGATAAGTTGCCTTAGGTGTAAGTGTGCGAGTGAATGCATGTGTGTATGTAGGTGCATGGTACCCTGAGATGGATTGGAACCCTGTCCAAGGGGTATTCTTGCCTTGCACCCAGTGATTCCAGGTGGCCTCTGGACAAACCACAACCCAGACTGACTAAACAGATAAGACAATGTCTGACTGACAGCAGGATGGGCATGGTTTTGATTCCAATTTTGCGTATGCTCCTTTCTGTGTGAAGTTTGGATGCTCTCCATTTGTCTGTGTGAGTTTTCTCCAGGAGCTGAAGTTTCTTCCCACAGTCAAAAAGACATACAGTCAGGCAAATTAGGGATACTAAATTGCACCTTATGCCTAGTTTCCGATTCTGGGATAGACTCCAGCACTGCCATGGCCCAGTAGCAGGATAAGCGGCTTAGATATTCAAATAAATAACTATTCTGCATAAAAAAACAGTGTTAAAATACCAAACATTACTGACATTTATGTGTATCCTTGTGCTTTATCTAATTCACTACAATATTGGGGAAAAACATTATATTAGTTTATGCTGTTCTAGATTGGACACATATCTAACATGTGGCAACTCTAATAAAACTTTCTTTCATCAGACTTCACCACGCATGCACCCATCACTGTCATCATTGCTTATCGTTAGCAGCATGCTAGCAGCAACAAACTGCAGGACTGCCAGTAACAGCTGCAAAAACAGCAACTCTGCATCTGGCCTATTTTTGCTCAGCCTAATTATGAACAGCTGATGAACCATCAGCCGAACAAAACAGAAAACAGATCCAAACAAAAGGGCTGCGCTGCTGATATATTCTGTCTGCTACTGGATTATTGTCTTACAAATACGATACTGAAATTATGTACATTACAAGCATGCCCCATGCTAATGACGAACGACAAATATGCATGTCATGTTAATAATTTCGAAGCTCTAACAGAGGACTATTGACATTACTGACTACTTTTAGAACCGAGGTGGGGGGGGGGGATATGGAACAATAAGGTGTTTAAAGTCAGACTTAAATGCCTGAAGTCATGTCTCTCCATCCCTGAACAAGGATTTACAGTTTGCACTTTGATCTCATTGTTGTGACTCAACCAAACCCCTAAGAACCACTCTGTCCACAATAAACCACATCAGTGATCCAGAGAGATCTGAATGACTTTGACTCTGAATTACTTTGCTGTGACCCAGAGTGAACTACGTGCCAGAAGGTGACATCTAGGAATCCAAGGTCCTTCAAAAACTCACGATTAGTAGTCACAATCCCACTGTGTGTGTGTGTGTGTGTGTGTGTGTGCGTGTATGTGTGTGTGTGTGTGTGTTACAAATAGCCTGGGTGTGTACATCACCTGCTACATGAATGGAAGGTCCTTTTGTCGAAAGCTGTGCTGTCTATGACTATCAGTCAGTGGCATACCCCATTTCCTCAGTCACATTATCGTATTGATTCACCCATAAGGCTCGGGCTTTTAGAGGTCAACTGTGTTGTGCATCCAAGCCTGGCTGTCCACAGGCAACAGTAAATACAGTTTGCACATTATTTTCCAATGCTGGTTGCTTGTTTTCCATTTGATACGGTTACACTGCAATGTTGTTACAACATGATGTCGCTCATTGTTTCACCCAGTGTTAGACTCAATTTTAAACTTAAGCTGACATTATCAGGTTAAAAATTGAGCTTTTGGTGTAAATATGTCAACATATATTAATAAAATGCACTGTACTACAATGCTCTTAAAGCCTTGATTCAGAGGTTCGAGCTTTATACTAATGTCCTCATTTTAATGTTTTTATTTCTATAGTAGCAAGTTATATTTGACACTCCACATAAGGAGTGTCAGTTTCTTTTTAAATGTCAATTTCCAATTTGTTTTTGGTGTTTTTTACCTTCTTAGTGAATATATGTATTTTATCCTTAATTGTGTTTTTACTCTAAATGGTTGTTGTGCATTTAAACAAACACACATATAGACCATTCTGATTGGCCAGAAGGTGTTACATTACTTAATAATCATAGTCAGACAGGCAGTGGGTCAAGCAATGTATAAACAGCCTCAACTAGACAAGGTTATGGCTAGGTCAGGGAAATATAAACAGGCATCAAAACCAGAAAGACCAGGGCTGTATTTGAAATGGCATACTACTATATTGCATACTGCATTCCGTCTATAGCATGCAGTATAGTCATGTACTCTTCGTACATGTAGCATACTACACAGTCACATGAGCTGCAAATTTGTCTAAGAAGAGCCAGAAGTTTTAAAATGTCCAAAACCCTTTAGTTATTATAACTAATCAATGTGTGAGGAGGAGGAAGAGGAGGAGGAGGAGGAGGAACAAATCCGCACTGCTGTCTAAAACAGCTGTAACTGCTTTCTTTTTGCACTTACATGTAAATTACAGTGACAGCAATGCTAACAATCAGTTATAATTTTAACCTGGTAAAAGTAACTACAATTTTACCAAGACTGTTCAAGATATATTTAAATAAATGACTTTCATAGTAAATAATGATGGAATAATATACATAAAGTGAAGCAGGCTGAGCCGGTGAGGCTGTGGTGCATGCTGTGATGCAGTACACCATGAAGATACAGTAGCTCCTCTGTATACTAGAAAATCTGAGCGGAGTCGTATGTCTTCCGGATACCTGTAGTACACATCAGAACTCAAGTCTGGTCACATACTGCATACTACTTTTAGTCAGATTTAATATGCGAGTAGTAAGCCTAACACTCAAAATGTACACAGCTTGGTTTGGGCTCATGGAGGATGACCACATACTTGGTTTATATACACAAACAGAAAGGCGGGGTAACTCAAAACAGGTGCGAAAAATAAACATAATTAATGGGAATGGGAATGGATGATTGGGAATGGGTGGGAACTGAAAAAAACTGGTGTAGACATGGCCATATTGCCAGACTGCTGTTGCTGCTGGGAATCTGAATCCACTTTATGAGTCCGAACCTCAAACTTTCCTAAAGTGACATCAATCAATCAATCAATCAATTAATCAGTCAATCAACCAATCAACCAAATCAATCAATCAATTAATTGATTAATTGATTAATAAATTCTTATTGTAACCACTTGGTTGTGGGGAAGTCTATCCCAGCACGTATTTAGTGGAAGGTAGGAAAACACTCACAGAGCAGAAACACACACACACACACACACACACACACACATATACACATATTCTCCTGCGTGTCTTTGGAATCAAACAACTCTGCTGCTAACAATGCAGATTTTACTGTTTCTGGACATATGGATATTACTTTTCATTTATCTCTAATGAGCAACAGAGGCAACAGTGGCAAGGCAAAACTCTCCAAGACCACATGAGTAATATTCCTTGAGAGGAAACAGACTCAAAAAGGAACCCATCCTCATTTCGGTGACGCCAAATAGTGTGATTGTAGATCATGATTTTTCAGTAATCGCGTGTTGTGAGGAGCCTAAGTATGAGCATTAGAGTCACATTCAGGCATCTTTAACATGTTCATATGATACCACAACAGTCTCATGAGGATAAGTAGACTGTCCATTCTCAGCAGCGGTGAGTGGATTTTCAGGTGAAAAGTCTCCAAGCAAAAGTAGAGCATCAAGTCCAGAGGGCTTTGTAAAATATTTGGTTATAATGGATAGAAAAAAGGAGACAATAAGATTTTTTGTTGCACGTTCCACAAAATTAACAGTTACAATGCTTCTTTCTTGCTGTCACCTTGCCACCTTATACTGGACATTACAGCTAATTTTGAGTCAGTAGTGTTTGCAGTGGTTTCCCCATATAAAACTGTTTGTTGCACTTTACTCAATTCAATTCAATTTTATTTGGAACAATGGACATTGTCCCAACGCAGCTTTACAGAAATAACAGAACTGTTTATACATTTATAGAAATTTTATCCCTGATGAGCAAGCCAGGGGTGACAGTGGCACAGTCAACTCCCTGAGATGACAAGAGGAAGAAACCTTGAGAGGAACCAGACTCCTCATAAGGGAACCCATCCTCATTTGGGGATGACACAGATAGTGGAATTATAAATAAAAAGTAGCCAGAGAATTAATTAAAGTCTGTAATCTAATTCACATTTTCTACATCTGTCCATTATGGTGTTCTAAAGGCTGTCCATGTCCATGTTGGTCAGATGAGACTCCAAGTAGCTGGGTCAGAGTGGATCAGGCATGTTTAGGGAGCAGGAGGAATCAGAAATTTGGGTCACTGGAATCTCTGGGTGCCTCAGCCGTATCAGGTGTAGCTCATCCATACAGGAGGTGAAGAGAAAGGGGAGAAAAGAGAATACAGAGAGTTAGGTATGATCTTTTATGCAGTAGTTACATTCCATATAAATTGTGCAGAGAGCAAGCAGAAACTCCGGCAGACTAGCTAAGACAGTATAAATACAAGGGAGAACCAGAAGGTGACACAGACATGAGAGTGTTCTTATTGTAAAAAGTATACATATATA
>JAOVVF010000036.1:14139376-14155512 GCA_028565595.1 Duopalatinus emarginatus | reverse complement strand
TGTGTGTTAAGCTATTTGGTCTAAAAGTGCCATTTGCAAGTGATGTTTGGGACTAAAGATACTCAAGGAACATTCCTACCATCAAGGACATTTGTGATAGTATCTTTCTATGTTCGGGGACTGCTTTATTTTAACCAGTAACGGCAACATGGAGTCAGATACAAGTATATTCTTGGAGAGAACCTGTCAGCCAGAAATCTGTGGTCAATATGTACATCCCAACAGCACCCAAAGCACATGGCAAAAAATAATAATAAAAAATAATAATAAAAAAAAAAAAAAAAAAAAAAAAGAACGATTTTAGGGGGAAAAGGAATGATTGTAATTTGGAATGGCCAAGTAAGATCTAATTCCAGATCTAAATCAACTTGAAAATTTTGTGTCCACCAATGTTCTTTAATTACTTTGACAGAGTTGGAGAAATTTGGCTTCAAGTACAGAAGAAAATGTTAAAATCAAAGACTTTTGGATGACTTAACCCTATGCCTTACAGATATATTGTCACCTACATCAGTATGGTGCAGGCCACTATTGATGCGTAATGATAACATACGCCGCTATAATCTGACGAGTGAGCGGTGGCTACAGGTTTCAGAGCCAGACGCTGCAGTTGCTCTCCACAGGCTGTGCCAGCTGAGAGACGTGATGAGGTCAGAGCTCTTGTTAATAATGTCGTTAATAATGTCTCGTTAATAATGTCTCGTTAATAATGTCTCGTTAGTAATGTCTCGTTAATAATGTCTCGTTAGTAATGTCTCGTTAATAATGTCTCGTTAGTAATGTCTCGTTAATAATGCTCTATAGTACCTGATATTTCTGTAACATATTGATTCCGTTTTGTTTTTTTACATACTTTTTTAGAACTTTTTTGTCTTATTTTATTCATTTCATTTATGTAAACCACTCTTGCTGGTGTACATGAGTTGCAGGTGGCAACTGTCCGAGTGGATGGCCCTTTTCTAACCTCTACCACCAAGGTCAGGCACAGTTCATCTCAAACAAGCCTAAAATCTGCAAATCTCAAAGAGGCATCTTCAAGACAACTTAAATCTGTAATCATTTATTACAATTAATTATTAATTTTATCTATAAAGAGTCATTTCAAAAAGGATTTGATGTTGCAACACAGCAAAAAGAAAAAAAATCATCATCACTAGAAAATAAATGTACTGTAGTTAGCAATTAATTAAAGGTGCATTAGTGGGGACTTAGTTTTATTTAATTTTGTGGATTAGCACCTCAAATGTAACTGCAATTCAAACATCTCTAGTGGTATTCATTTCATTCCATATCTAGGGCTGAAAACAGGGGCAGAAAACGGGTTTTAGACCTGTTGAACCCCAGGTATCTCTCAAATGCCATAAATCTTATCAGTCTTTCTCCAACTATATCCATAGAGTCATAAGACCTGCCCAGTACACACAATTCAGAGTAATGTAAATGGTCTGTATAAATTGGGCCCACAGTTGGGATTTAGCCCATAGGCTGGTTTTATACTACAAAAAGCCTTATCTGCACAGTGGCTTTTCCTCCAGAGATCATCATTAGGTGGTTATCTACTAAGAGAAAGAGAAAGAGAGACCCATGCCATGGAATTCAAGTCTCTGGTGCCCTCTTCATTGCACTACCCCAAGTTAAAATCCATTTCCATCCGTTCAATCCGTTTCCATTAATTATCTTATCTAGCCCAGAAGAACTATCAAGCCCAGAATCGGCTCTGTGATAAGTTTCGAGGAAATGCCCTAGATTATATTATCACATTTCAAAGAAGTGGTAGAAGTCATAATAAAATCTTGTTTGTTATTTACTACGATTGCAATAACTATGTCTCAAAAGGCTCAAAGGTCTCTGGGAGGAATTCGGTTATCCAAATTCGTTTAGCTTACACTGTGAGGTGATTGTTTGATCATGCGTCTTGATCCTATTACAAGATTGTAGTCCACTATTAAAGGATAAGTCCACCCCAAACAACCTGTAGATTATTTGTTCGTATGATATATGATATACTACCCATCAGCCCCAGGAAGTCACATGCCTCACTGATCATCTTCACCCGTGTTTTTTATTGTGCCACTGCTATTAAGCTCCAACCTTCCAGTGTCTCCTGTCAAGGTTTTGTTGTTTGTAGTTGTGTGTTGAGCAATATTCAATATATCTTTTGTCTTGTATACAAAGTTCATGTTTATGGTTGCTTTTAATGTTTTTGGTTGTTCTGCATCCACCTCCATGTCCATTCCAGTATACAGAATTTATTTTGTAATAAAATTCTAAATTAATTTTTATATATTAATTTTTAAGCATATTTCGTCTACATCCTGGTCTATTCTCACTGCGGTTACCTTGTTTTATCTCTATCTAAAGAGAGCAAGAGAGTAGCGCTTTAGTCCTTCACCCTGTCCAGCTTTCCAACCTCGAACCAAAAGCCTCATCCTAATGCCACTATCAACGGCATTGTGTGATTCTTATATATTACTATCTGAGTCTCTGCTGTGACTTATCCATTTACACTGAACTGTCACTGAACATCTGGTAGAGACTGAAAAAAACCTGTAGCAGCTGGTGGAGGCTCTATAATAGAATAGGATTTGTTTAGTTGGCATTCCATAGGACTGCTGTTACATCTACAAACAGGTGAACTCAATGTGTGCCTCTTTCTGAAGAGTTACACCTGTTCATGTCTGACATTTATTCTGATTGGTTTGGCCTCTTCCAACAGGACACTGCACCACCATACACGTCTAGAGACACCAAATTATGGTTAGAGGAACACTCGTCTGACTTTGGGTTTTTGCCATTCCCACCAGACCTCAATGTTATTGAACACATATGGAATGCCTTGTGATACAGTGTGAAACACATCAGAATACAACAGAATTGTAGACCATTCTGCAGGAAGTATGGTGTTAGGGACCCACCAAATACTTCAAAATTTAAGTCTAGCTTTTGTTGTTTCCATTATTCTATATTGGTTTTCTTCCTAATATGATATTAAACGTTATTAAAAAAATGTGTGTTAACAAAATTTTAACAAATCTTTGAGACATGTTTGACATGTTTGTTAATCTTTTTTTCCAATTTAATGTCATTGTTACTGCACTAGCAACACCTCTAACACCTGTGTTCACCACCCGCCAATATATTATCTCCAAAATAAGTAGGGACATTACAAATATTTTACTATACACATTTTAAAGGGGGTATGTGTTGACTTGAAATATGCAGCTATTAATAAAGCAAAGGCTTATGCTAGCTGACACACAGTGAACGTTAATGATGATGTGAAAGTTTACTGTATGGTTAACCTCTAAGCCCATTCATGAAAGAAAAACGGAGCTGTCGGGCACCACCTGTCACCAGCGTTGTTTAATCAGTACTACTGCTGCGTCAGTCCTTCAAAGGCATTAATCCACGTTTGAGAGATTTTTCTGTCTTTATCTTTCTGGTAATCTCAGTGGGGTGAGGTACTGTAGGTCAGAGGTCACATGGCAACTCGTTTCATGCCAATGTGAAAAGCATTTGTCAGCAACCTCAATCAGGAGAGCGCTTCTGGCTCAAGGACAACTGCCGCTGGTGGAATGTTAGTTCCACGTGAGTGCCTTAACATTCCAGAGATGTTGCCCCATATTTAAGAGTCAGCAGCTTCACCAGGGTGACCTCCAAGCACCATTTACATGCAGTAATCACATAAATAGTAAGAGCAAACATTTTTCACATTGGTGTATCCATTAAAAAAAAATAGCCCTAGAGGCAGTCTGTCCCTAAGGGATGACAATCAAGTTGGATTTCTACCTTGGTTAGTGGAAGACCTTCACGTCCTTCATACTACTACCGAGATCAATAGCTCTATTGGTTTACGTTAGGAGGGGGTGGATTGGTGGAGGTGTCAAGCTCTCATCGACCTACAAGGCAAGGCCATTTCAAGGCCTTGTAGGTTCTTCTATAGTTTCTTATCATTGGAATTTAATAAGCAGAGCGATGAGAATCAGCCAAGCTTAAAGCCCAAAGCTTTCAGCAGAATATAAGAATATATGAAGGGAAATTAAGTGTATAATAAATGTAAAATGATGCTGTCCAATAGATTTTTAGGAAACACATTTTACTGCCAGTTCACACTTCCATGTCACACATTTTAAAGGGCTTTGTCACACCCGTCTATGATTCCAAGTCGAACACAGCCCTGTGGCCTTCCTGGTCTATTTGGACTGTTAGAGTTCTGGAATTCAAAACAAGGCTCATCACACACGTGCGATTTCTTCCCCAAGCTATCCATGCCTCCACCTTGTTCTGCCAAACACACCACCATCACTTGTTTTCATAACTGTGTGCAAAGGTTAAATCTGTCTCTGTTTGTTTAATGTACACATATTGATAAGATCGGGGAAAGCAACGCTCTTCAAAGCAAGTTCTTGGACCACGTGCAGGTGAGAGACCGCAAACGTGCGTTGATGTCTGACTCACGTAGGCAGCTGCATTGACCCGTTCAGCTGGCATACGGTGGAAGAAGAGAAGTAAATATTGCCTCATCTTGTGCTGAACTAGAAAGTGGGGCTCAGCTTTCACGTCTGCCTGTGTGTGAGGGTTTTCCATGTGAACTAACTCGGAGAGAAAGAAGAAATCATGGTGCGAATGATTAAGATTTGTAATTTATATGAATAAGACTTATAGTTAATATTTATTTTCGGGATTTAACTCTGATTAAAAACCTTATTTTTACCTATAAAAGAATAAAGTGAATGTTTATGGGCCAGACTTTCTTATTACTGGGTTTAAAAATAAGCTGCAATGTACAGAACACACACTACACAAACACACACACACACACACACAAAGCAGGTGTCTCTGACAGATGCAGGCTCATTTGATTAACCCACAACAGCATTCTGGCTGGAACCGTGTCGAGCTCAGAGAATTTACACCTCTCTGAAGTCAACCTCGTCACGTAGAGAGCCCTACTGGAGCCAACAAGAATAGAGCAGTGTCCGTTTACTGTTTATGGTGAACAGGTACAACTACACAGGCAAGATTTGTTTAAAGTTTAAACATATCAAAGTGCACACAGCCAGGCTCCAGCCAGGCGGTTATTAAACAGAGCAGGAGGAGGTGCGAGGTACACACATGCATGCCTATTGTAGTCATGTGACTCGCTCTGGAAATAGCCTTCTGTCACAAAAAAAGGAATGGACCAGAGTGTCCTCTGTGGTATGTAGAGAACCTCAGCTCCCCTTATGGATCACCCTTTTACTCAGCTGCAGCCAAAAAAAAAAAAAAAAAAAAAAAAGCACACTGCCAGGACTAAGAGTGTGTTACATCGGTAGAGAAGGTTACGGATTTAGTGGCTGGTACAAGGGTCAAGTTAAGAATAGATCAAGGTTCTGAATGATTTATTAGATCTTGGGTTACTGCTATAGTCCAGGGAAAACCCATTTACTCTGTAGCATGTTTGCTTCCTGCATAGACTACAACAGAGGACTTCCTATACAGAGGTCATTTCCCAGGGCCTTCACACAACTTTGCAGATTCTGGCTGTTTGTCTTCTTAGTAATTTATCCACGTGGCACTCAAAGTTCAGGAAAGTCACTGTGGGGGAAAGATGAATGGTGTATCTGACTATTCAGGGTAGCACCTAGACGGTGCAAAACGTTAGCTTTTCGTTTCAATTCTGTGGAATCTCGCAGCGTTTTTCTGTCTTACAGACAATAAAGTGCAGCAAGGTACAGAAACACATTTTTGGATTGCATAATTAGTCATTACTAATCCCCAATGAGTGAACCACTTATTGATCATTGTGCTTGCAGATACAGAGGAATTTGACCTTTGCATTAATGCATTATCCATGTAGTGAAATACACACTAGTGAGCAGTGAACACACTTGCCTGGAGCAGTGGGCAGCCCTTATCCACAGCACCCAGGGAGCAGTTGGGGGTTAGGTGCTTTGCTCAATGGCACTTTAGTCATATCATATCAAGATTCCCGCATTTGGAGAATTCGGAAAGGTCTAAGTGCAGCCTGAGTGCTATGGCTTAGCCTTACTTTGGGTAGGTGGTTTGATTACGGTACATCCTGACTTAGTAAAAAGTCCAACAGCACAGCAGTCATAAGTAGTCATTTCAAATGGTATTCCCATAAAATACAATAAAACCTCAGATAATCGTCTTATAAAACTAAAATCTAGACCATAAAAAATCAAGTACATTGTGCACCTAATGGGAAGTAGCTACGTTTTGTACAGCATATAGAATCTGGTCAAACATTGGTTCAAATGGACACTAGCACTGTTGCCGCACAGCAACCTAGGTTCAAGTCCCAGATACGGTAGCTGAGATCCTCCCTAAGTGGAGTTTGCATGTTCTTCCCTTGTCTGCATGGGTTTCTTGTAGGAGCTTCACAGTCCACAGACATGCAGCCAGACAAATATTGATACTAAATTGCCCCTAGGTGTAAGCGTATATATGTGTGCCTGCCCTGTGATGAAAGCAATTAAATTTGTCCCAGCTACAAGCCGCTATGAGAGAGCAATCTCTTCTAGGCTGAGTTATGGCCATGTTCTGGCAGTCAGATCCAAAGGACTTTATAGCAGTTGTCCAGTACTCAATTACTATCAAAGTAAAAAGTAAATCACACCATAACATTTATTGCTACCATCGCTGCAAATATAAACTTGTAACATGCCTTCAGAAAACTCCATCTATACGATGAAGTACCAAAAAAACTTGTGCACCAGTCTAATACTTGGTAATGGTCCACAATTCTGTTGCATTTCAAGGTGTAGGATTTCTGTGTTGACCTTGCATGGCATCTCAGATGTGTTTAGTACCGTTGGGACCTGGTGAGGTAGGTGCAAATGGAAAAACCCCAAACTCACATGAGTGTTCCTCTAACCATAATTTTGCGTCTCCAGATGTGTGTGGTGGAGCATTGTCCTGTTGGAAGAGGCCAAACCCATCAGTATGAATGTGGAACATGAACGGGTCTGACTGATCAGAAAGGAGACACACATAGCGTTCACCTGTCAGAGATGTTTGTAGATGTACCAGGGGTACCATGGAATGCCAGCTGAATGAACCATATTCCATTATAAAGCCACCACCAGCCTTAGTTTTTTGCACAGGGTTGTCCATACCAGTTTTTCCTGCACTTCAGTGTATTAACATATATGTTTACGTATTGGAAAACAGCATACGTGAATGGAAACCAGTCACCATATCAACTGTTCCAACATGTCTTGTAGGAATATGGTATACTAGACAGAGGCTGTCACTCACCAACATTCTCCCAGCACTTGAAGTATTTTGGACACTACTAGCTAGCAACAGGCTGATCTTCCAGAGTCTCACAGAACGGTTCCATGAAAGAGAGAAATGCCCCCACTGTTTGTTGCTTTGCCCTTCTGATATGATCCTTGTGCAGTAAGCCAGTTCATCATGTCCCTTCTTTTTTCCCTGTGCTGATCAGCGATGGAAGATAAGCAGCATAGCTCTGGCAACCTCAGCCACCGAAACACCTGTCTCTATACTTCTCATTAGGCCCAGCAATCCCCATGCATGTGTCAGATATCAGAATGATACACAGCCCAAGATTTTAGCATATTCACACACAATATGAGCACACACACACACACACACACACATATTCTCAGACATTTTGACATTTGGCATATGGACACATTAGCAACAAAAGGTCACAAAGAACATTACAGGCTTCACAATTTTCAGAATTAGTGAGTAGGTGAGAAATGTGCAGATCTATATCAGTTATTATATTTTTTATTGTTGCTTTTTATAATTTCTTAACAAGGCAAAGCCAAACATCTAAAGACACACGCCTCTTTTTGATTGCACTGCCGCTTTGGTCTAACAGCAGCGTTTCCTTTATTTGGAGATGTATCATGCATATAGCATTATGCATATATTAATAGGTCCGTTTGTGTGTAAACAGGATGTGACTGTGTGTGTGTGCGGGTGACACAGACACCAAAATGAGCTGCACTCAGGGGCATGTGGAGAAAATATTCAGATCTAAGTCCTGAAATATATATTTATATAGTCCTGCTATATCTATGGGAAGACATTTAATCATACTTTAGGACACAAACACAAACATATACTCTCTCCCTCTCTCTCTCTCTCTCACACACACACACACACACACACACACACACAATTTTGTCTTCTAGTATGGACCTAATGCTGATAATAACTGTTATACCTGAACCTAAACCAAACCTTTACTACAGTAATAGAAAGGCAACATTTTGCTTTTTTTCCACCTACAACACTTTCAGTGGGACCAGCAAAATCATTTTCCCCACAAGGACAAAATGATCAGATATTCCTCTCCTTATGGGAATTTTTGGTGCCCACCAAGATATAAAAACACCCACACACACCTATACACATACATGAAATGGCAGTGGGTGTGACAGTCATCTCTCTTCCCTCTTTCATATCTCTATCACCTAAAAACCTAGTCCACAATACAAAATATTAATGCACACATAGGGACAGCTGTGGCCCTGTGGATGGGAAACCGGTCTTGTATCCGAAGAGTCTCGAGTTCAATCCCCACAATGGCCAAGACACGACTTAAGTGCCCTTGAGCAAGGCACCTAACCCCCAACTGCTCCCTGTGCCAGGTGTTTTGGTGGTGACGCCCACTCTGGGCAAATGTGTTCACTGCCCCCTAGTGTTTACTAGTGTGTGTGTGTTTCAATGCACAGACAGGTTAAATGCGGAGGTTAAATTCCTCTGTGTGTGAACACAGTGCGCAAATAGTTCACTTTCATAACCATCACCTCATTACATCATGGTCAGTTTAGTACTTGAGTTTTCTATTATGTGTTCAGTTTTTCACATGATGCAAGACTGACTAAAAATGGCCGCAAACAGCTTTCTACATTTGGTCATGAATTATTTTTTGAGGACCGGGTATTTTAATGTATTATTATATTTATTTGAAGAAGCCCGAATCACTCAGTCAAATCCCTGTTTAATGTATTAAACTGAATTCTTTTGCTGCGTTTATGAATCGATTGAATCCAATGTACTGTGAATTGATTTTACACTTTACTATTACAGCAGGCTACATTACACTGTATTATAGTACATACTGTAGTTTGGCAACAAGGATGGATTGTAAAAAAAAACCCAAAAAAAAACAATGTGCTGTTTTATTGGCAAACACGAAGGCTTTGTGGTTTGTACCAGAACTGGTGATGCAAGAGAACACAGAAGAGGGGAACAAACTCACCGGACATCCGCTAGACAGGAGACACAACAAGCACAACACAATGTGTTGGTATTACACATGTTAGTCGAGCCCTCATTCTGAAACAACAAATAATGGGTTGCCCCAGGGTCTTATGGGTATGCAAACTAAGCAACTGTTATGCAAAGGTGCAGTGAAATATTAACCAGAAATGTGAATGATTTAAAGCATAAGTGGCATAAGAAGGAAATGGCTGCAATTAGGCTTTTAGAAATCCTATTAAGGATGAAAACAAACTTGTATACCATCAGCCATGAGAATCACTCAGAAACACTGTGCTTATATGCGTATACACCATAGTAGCAGGAAAAACTGGTACAGACTGTAAAAAAGAAAAAATGATACAAATCGGTGGTCGCTTTATAATGGTATAGGGTTCTATGGGACCCCTGGTACATCTACAAACCTCCCTGACAGATGAACACTATATGTGCCTCCTTTCTGACAAGTTTATACCCCTTCATGTCGTGTATTCATTCTGACAGGTTTTGCCTCTTCCAACAGGACAACGTGCCTCCACACGTCTACAGACGCAAAATCATGGTTAGAGGAACACTAATGTGGAACACAGGTCACCAGGTTAACATTATCGAACATTATCTGTGATGCCATGCAATGTGCTGTAGAACACAGAAACCCTACATTTAGGAATACAGTTAGAATTGTGGACTGTTCTGGAGGACGTATGATGTTTGTATAGTATGGAGTCTACCTACCAAGTATTAGGCTGGTATACCAGTTTTTCTGGCATTTCAGTGTGTACTGCTTTTAAAACTGCTGCTTAAAAGAGACACCATCACCGATGAGTATGTAATATTATTAATTATTTTATACCGCTATGGGTTTCTGTTTCTAAATCTATATATAATCTAGGCTAAAATGTACTTGTATTAAATATACAGCTTCTAATTAACACATATCTCCAAACTACTAATACTGTAATAATAACACTGTTTTTCTAGGATCGCTTATCAACACCTCAAACATTCAGTGTTGCTATTTTTTTCTCTACACCCTGAAAATCCGGTCTGCTACTAATTCTTGCCTTAGAGGCAGACATACTTTCAGCATAGAGAATGGATTTGGTTAGAGGAAAGCTTGTGGTTGTTTTCACTGGAGATTTCCAGCGTCGTTGCCAGTTGGCTCAAGCCTCCTGTGAGTGTTTGGTTGGTTTATACACTGCCTGGCCAGAAAAGTCACACACTAGAATATTTTATACATAGCTTTGTTTATGGTGTGCATTCACCGGGGCATTGTTACAACAAACTTACGCAACGTCACAGCAGGTTTTTTTTCCATCCAGAGTTGCATTCATTTGGAGATCTCAAAATCATAAGATCTTGTTGCTGATTGGATGGTCAAAGCCCTCCGTATAGTCTTCTCTAAGCACATCCCAAAGACTTTCAATTGGTGTTAATGTCAGAACTGTGCGGAAGTGATTCCTCGTGCTCTCTGAATCACTGATTCACAATTTGAGCCTTATTGTCAAGAGAAAAAAATCAATTGATGCTCATTTAGTACATTCAGGTACTCGGCTGGCTACATTTTATTGTAACATACAACTGAGGCTTGACTTGACCAATTACAGCACCCTGCTAGTAGTAGCCTCCAGAGACTCCAAATCGAATAGCCGAATCACCTTCTAAATAATAATTAATTATTACATCCAGTCCTAGCCAGTAAAGATCTAATAATGACTGATTGACATATACCATGCACCACACTTTACCCTAGATTATTTTTTTCTTTTTAATGATGAGATGCTTTTAACGTTAATACAAAAAAACCCCAATAAGACGGCGCATAATGTGCTTTAAAAATACTCCGAGCTGCATAGAAAACATGACCCTAACAACGTCACTAGCTACAGTAGTTGAAACAGAGGTGACTAATGGACAGCTACTACAAATAAATACAAATAAAAGCACAAGGGGAAAATAAATGGGATAGCATGATGGGCCTTGGCTGCACTCAGCTAAAACTGCTTGCCAATCTCTTATGCACTCAGCCACTGCATTTCTCCTAAAAGCAGTCTAATGCATTATTGAGCAGAACTGCTTGAGTCACAGGTTTAGAGCTGTAAATAGCCAGCAGACACTTGTAGCTCTCAAGAAGCCATTTAAAACAATAACTGTCTCAAACATGTGAGATTGGCACTGCAGAAATCATATTTTAACTCTGAAAGTGGACCGACTCAACTGAAATGTATCCCACAGACAGCGCAAGACCTCATGAACTGACATCTTGGTCCAATGAGAAGGATGTTTACAGCCCATTACACACTACAATGCAATCAGCATAATAATAATGATGATAAAGGTTGAAACAAGCTCGAGAAATGCCTACCCTCAGGCTGTTAATATGCATAAAGCTCATTCAAAAGCTAATTGTAAACTGACTTTAAAGGTGACTTTGCTTGCTGGAGATCAACCTTATCTCAGGGATATAATGTTTAAACATGCTTTAAGAATGATTACAGGAATGATTGTGGGCTCGTGTTAATGGTTTGCCTTGCAGCAAGCCATAGCCGTGAGCAAATACAGCATCTGGGTTGACCACCATTAGCCTGAAGGACAGGCAGGAGTCAAACAGTTCACACTGGCACCAACAAACATTAACGCCGACCCGGAGTTCACCTGGGAAGCTCGACTGAGTTTACAGTTTACAGTAAAGGACAGCAAATGACCTTAAAGCTTCCTGGAAATTTGCACTTGTGGTATGGCACATGAGCTGATGTCATGGTATATTCCACTGCAGGGTTACATGCAGCATCTTGGGGATTGATACACATCTGCAAGCTTTTGATTTCTGTTTATAACACTTTACTAGGCTAGTCCATCCACAGAATACATGTAAACATTTCAGGAGCAGCCTATGATATACCATGGTTTAATGGTGCATACTGGAAATATTTAACAAAGAATTAGTCAAATATTTAATTAATTTTTGTTGAACATTCTAACCCTAACCTTTACTCCAACCCTAACACTAACCTTTACTTAACCTTTACCCTAACTCAACACGAGGCATAACCTTAACCATAACCTTAACTCTAACCTTTACACAAACTCTAACCCTACACCCTAACCCTTTACCCTAACCCTATCCCTAACCTTTACCATAAACACCAGCCTAAACTCTAACCTCCAACTTCACCCAAGCCCCGACCCAAACACTAACCCTAACCCAAACTCTAACTCTAATCTTTATCATAACCATAATTCTAACCTCTACGCAAACTTTAACCTTAACCTAAACCCAAAGCCTAACATGTATCTAAAGTACATTTCATCAAATCACTGAGCACTTTCTTTGTATTAGTGCACTGAAAGAATATCTTCCACTCAACCGCCTAGTGGTTAGGGAACCAGTCTCGTGACCGGAAGGTCGCGGGTTCGATCCTCACCCAGGGCAAGACACGACTGAGGTGCCCTTGAGCAAGGCACCTAACTGCTCCCAGGCGCTGTGGTTTGGGGCTGCCCCCTGCTCCGGGCAAGTGTGTTCACTGCCCCCTAGTGTTCACTAGTGTGTGTGTGTGTTTCACTGCATGGATGGGTTAAATGCGGAGGTTACATTCCTTCTGTGTGCAAACACAGTAAGGCAAAATATTTCACTTTCATTTCATTTCATACTAATTAAACTAATTAATTAAAATAAAGAAATAACCATAATAAGCTGCTTCAATGTTGTTACATACTCTGTAGGCATGTTCATGAATCATCACGTGCTCTATCGATCTATTAAACGAACTACAGACAAAGCCAAACAGTTGAGTTATTAAATCTTATCGAATAAGCTGTTGAAATGTTACAAATCCTCTCTAAACCCTCTGTAGGCCAGACTATCCAAGTGTAACTTAACCTTTTTAGCAGATTATTGTACGTCCCTGTGGAAGCCATAAACCATGAGTTTGCCAGTATGTTTACAGAAATATTCACAACTGTAAACAAGTACTGCTTTCTCAGGTTTTCACACTCAGTCATGCATTTGAAATGAAATACGTGGAAAAGCTAGTGACAGTTACATTAGTGTATTTGTTTATTGTTTTGATAATTTGCGTTTGCTTGGTCAGGGTTTTACTACACTCTGATTATGAGAACGCACTGTCCTCTGCTATGGTGTCCTTGACGAGCTGGATTTTTTGTCCTGATAGGGGACTGAAGCTGTGTACGGCTAGTGAGACAGTACATTCACCTTCTGGGGTGGAGAACGAGGACGCTCCATCTCTCGGGATTAAGAGCTCAGCTGTGATGAATACATCTCTCTCTCATTCCAGTACGGAAGGAATAGACAGTGAGAGAGACACTGTGCTGCAGTACAACAGATATACTTCAAAGTAGGAACTGTATTTCTTTTGAACTTGGTGTGGAACAAGACAGGAACACATGACTGAAAGGCTCAGTGCAGCAAGCAATCACCCAAGGCTGTGTAATATTGATCCAGTGAGTGGCCCTGACAAGCTATTGATGAAGTAATCATCTGGGCCACAGCCTTGTTTTCAAATGCCTCTCCATGTGCTGTATGATGCATGACTTAAATGTCACAGTAGATAAATGAATGCACAAGTAAATAAATAACTAAATGTACCGTTGCATGAAAAGGGCTCAGTTACCAAGAGCAATTAGTGCTAAAGCTAATAAGGAAAAACAATACAAGGCTTAATTTAAAATTGTGTCTAGCCTTCTTGTTTACACTTATGGCCTAGTGGTTAGAGAACCGGTCTCGTGACCAGAAGGTTGCAGGCTCGATCCCCACCCAGGGCACGACGTAACTGAGGTGCCTTTGAGCAAGGCACCTAACTCCACGGGCAAGTGTGTTCACTGTCCCCTAGTGTTCACTGGTGTGTGTGTTTCACTGCACGGATGGGTTAAATGTGGAGGTCATATTCCTTCTGCGTGCAAACACAGTAAGGCAAAATAGTTCACTTTCTTTCATTTAGAGAAAAAAAATGGTACAGATTAGTGGTGGCTCCATAATGGTATGGGGTTTGTTTAGGTATTTCATGGCACCCCTGGTATGTCTAGATACACTTGTGACAACACAACACATGCTTCGTTTTTGATAAGTTGCACCTATTTATATCCTGCATTCATTCTGGTTGATTTGGCCACAGGAAAGTCACTAGGTCTTAACTTTATCGAACACATCTGGGATGTCATGTGACCCACCATGGAACACAGAAGTCCTACACCTCGGAATACAACAGAATTGTGGAGTGTTTTGCAGAACGTATGGTGTTCATTGCTGTATTTCTGCAGGCCTGTGCTTCCATGGGGGACCTAGCAAGCATTAATCTGTTACTTCAGAGTAAATATTTTGAAGAGCATGACTTGAACATGAACATTTTTACAGCCTAACAGTAGATACTGCATCTCCCATCATGTAAATGGCTCTTTTTTTAGACGCCTTTCAAACATTGATGAGACAAACCTACATTTTCATGAAGTAACACAAATAACTGAATTGTTGGGGTGAACTGAGCACATTTTCTCATGACTCACATTGCTTCTCTTCAGAAACAGGAAGTGAAAATCTAGTGCCATATGAACAGTATATGTCTTCGTGAATTAAAACTATAGCATGATGCAGCTTCACTACAACTTTACAATAAAAGTGTGATATTTGACATCTGGTCCAAAACTCATTCGAACCAATGTACGTGCCATCTAGAGGAAGTGGTGCAGTGTAGCAATGGCATGGTCCTACTAATGAAATAGAAATGATTACTTTAAAAATTTGACAGAAGAACAGTAGCACTGTGGTTAAAACAGACACCACTTCCTGTTGAGCTTAACTATAGTCAGCACGCTGTTCAGTGCACGTACTTCACATCAGGATACTTCATCACAAAACTTGTATGTCAATATTGTATAAGTACTGCTCAATGACTGTTGAGGAGAAAGCACAAGCGCCGTCCACCATTGCGGATGTCATCCAAACGACATAAACTGTAGATTAAAAACAACCATTTATTTCCTTATAAGGTTCCCACATAGAAACGTATGTATGTATGAGCTTCTTTTCCCATTTCACTATTTTCCAACAACATTCATTCACGTGATGACAAGCACGATCACGTTCACAGCATGAAAGTTAAAGGAAGTGAGAAAAAAGTGGTTGGACAGCAGGACCTACACACATATTAAATTGTTGCTGCATCACATTCTGTATGCATTCCTTATCCGTTGTACATATTAACTCTGTTTTATATTGTCTATGTACATAAATCTACTCATATTTAGACATATACAATATAAAAATATAAATGCAACACTTTTGGTTTTTCTCCATTTTTCATGGGATAAACAATGGTACTATTTGTACTTCTGGTAGATGTTAACTGCATTTCGTTGCCCTGTACTTGTACTGGGCAAGGATGATAAAGTTGAATCTATCTATTGATCTATCTGAAATATATGTCTACGATATCTGTCTAGCTATATATCTACCTAAAATAGCATGGCACAGTGGCGTAGCGGTCATCTTTATCATTATCCGGGTTCGATTCCATTCTGTGTGGAGTTTTCATGTTCTCCCCATGCTTTAAGTGGGTTTCCTCAAAGAGCCAAAGACCCAAAGCTGATTAGTCTCTCTAAACTGCCTGTAGATATATATAAAAATAGTGGCGTTAACGCAAATTCTAATTTGTTTGGCCCTGTAATTCACCCATAGTTCATATTGAGGCTTGTCGCGTGGTGCTTCAGTAAGAGTAAGGCTGCGTCTGAAATCACATACTTCCGTACTGAACATTTCACTTTAAAGTCTTATTTATTTACATAGATTAAAAAATGCAATTAATCGCAATTAACTATATGAAATTTTGAGATTAATCACGATTTAAATTTTTTAATTGTTTGACAGCCCTAATTAA
>JAOVVF010000036.1:14128238-14139276 GCA_028565595.1 Duopalatinus emarginatus | reverse complement strand
TTAATTTCTACAAAAAGAGACTACAGACAGACTACGGAAACATTTTTCTAGACCCCAAGACACAAGCTCATGTTTAATGGAGGCAAGCAACAGCCTAAATTTAGTGCATCACTATTGCCTTGGTGTGCCACACAGCTTTGAGCCTCACATGATGGATGACAGCTACAATTTTCCATGAAGGCAACCCGTGGCCACGAAGCAGTAAGAAAGTAACATTTACTAAGTTCTACTTCAGCTCCCAGTTAATCTCTCTGAATGTCTATCACAATGTGCCTTTCTATTTTTGCCCTCACTTTATAGCTATTACCAGACTGGTGGCATAGTCCGGTGCATAAACGTGGGAATTAGACGTGATCTGTGCCGATCGTGATGTAATCAAATCAGGCTTAAGAGCCTTAATGGAGGCTTTGTTGGAGGGAAGGGATTGGCGATGACACAGCACTACCTGGTTGGAGCTAAAGTGCATGGAACAAATGGGAGTAAGGGCAAGGCAACAAACTGTGAAAATAAAAAAAAAAAAACAAGCCAGAAAACAGGGCATAGAGGTCAGTCTACAAGGACACAGACTAGAGTACTCAATTACTCCAGCCATCCCAACATGGCACTCTAGGACGCCTTATTTCAAGGCTGGCTGCTTAAACTGACAGCAAAAACCATACACTTTATCAGAGCACAACTTAGCTTCTTGTGTCTTATACGTTTGGCTGGAAGAGCATTGGATGTTTCATTTCATAACAGAAGGACACTAAAGAGAGGCATGTTTTATATTCCAGTCATGACAGATTTTTCCTTTTGTCCTATTTTCCCATTATATTTTCTTCATTTCAGTAACTACCACTGGATAAAAAGGACTGAAGCATGCACAGGGAATTCTAATGTCGGTGCACATATAGAGTGTAATAAATAAATAAATAAATAAATAAAAGAGGTTTGTTGCATTGAAGAGCCGTTGGGTTGTGACAGAAAAAAATGGTAGATTTATTCTGCCACCACTGAAAACAAATAACATGCCCTCTAGTGGCAGCACAGGATGGTGATTGAACTGGGAAATTGACCCAGGCTATAACACTAACCTGAATTTACAGCAGCAGGATAACATATCAGTCTGAATTCCTTCCCAGGGTCAAACATCAAAACAGGGAACCCTTTTGACTTCTACGAATACCACTGATATCCATTTGAAATGCCCCGACAGATATGTGTGGGAGCTCTTATACAGGGTTACTGCATTCAAGGGTTTGATTCCAGGGCAGTTTGACAAATCTTGACAAATCTTTTCCTTTACAGGATATTATAACTTTTATTATATCTCTTATTATCACAACTTTACTCACATGGAAGCTGTGTTTTTGTTTTTCACTCTGCCTTGTACACATTATTGACATTGGCAATGCTATTTACTATGTTACCAGCATGGGTTCTGTTTACATGTAAGCATATTACAGTAACGGCAAAACATATGCTGCCTGTATTTGCTGAACACTGAACAACTGAATGGCGAGTGACGGTTTCCCAGAATGCTAGTAAAACTCCAGGAACTGGTCAAATCCATTTATCTGTGCTGCACATTAAGCCAGGGATCCTATGTTTCCAGCAAGGATCCTGTGCTGTAAGCTGAGACGTGACCTATGACTCTTCCTGGTTTCATCACACACAGGGAATAAAAGCACTTAAATGCTTAGTGCAGACTCTTGATTACTGTGTAAGGAGACATGGACATTTCTAGTTCGTATGTGATTGACCCCTATCACGGCTCACAGCCCGCTCCAGCTCGCTGCTCTCTCCAGCTTGTGACATTTTTATCCCAGGAGCATTCCCTGACTATCAACACTGTTATGGCGCTGTCCTTGAGCTCCTGCATCACCTTGACTGGCTGGCTGAAGAGAAAGGAACAGCTGCTTCTAAAAAGAATGGACAGACAGGGAAACATAGGGCTGATTTATTTAGTAATTTACTCAAAACACAGCCGTATACAATGAAGAGTCAGAAAAAATAGTACACCAGTCTAATACTTGGTAGGTCCCCCACAAGGTATGGAATTCATGAGTTTGTGGAAATATTCTCTAGGCAATGAACACCATACTTCCTGCAGAACAATCCACAATTCTGTTATATTCTGAGGTGTAGGATTTCTGTCTTCCATAGCATGCTGCATTGCATCCCAGATCTGTTCGATAACGTTGAAATCTGATGACTTAGTTGGGAATGGCAAAACCCCAAACTCAGATGAGTGTTCCTGTAACCATAATTTAGTGTCTCTAGTCGTATGTAAAAATTGTAAAATTGTAAAAATAAATGAATATAAAAAGCCTTTGTAATACCATTTCGTTTTATTATTCAGTGTTATTTTTAAAATATATATTTTTCATCATGATATCTTAGGGGGCCCCCGGTGGCCCTAAGCGGCCGCGTATTCAAGTATGCCCTAATTTAAGGTATGCCTTGAGCTGTCTCTTCAGGTTACCTCACCATGTTGAGACTAAAGGCAAATCAAAATGAAGTCAAAATGAGAGTGAGACTGAGCGAAGACTGAAACCAAAAACCAATCAAAGAAAAACATTATTAATTTTACAACCTCTAACTTGGGACAAGGTCATATTTAGTAAAGCCAATGTCATAAGTACAAGTACAAACGTCAATAAATCCAAAAAATGTCCAAATCCCAAGACTAGATTTCAGTCCTACATACAAGGCATATATGTATTCACAACCAGGTGCCCTGAAAACCTCTCAGGCAATCAATCAACCAAGTAATCATAGTATAGCTCCTATTCATATCTGTATCTATAAATCTATATATAGTGTACAATGCATTATCTGTTTATTCGAAATAATGTATTTGTATTTGGTTACATCCTGTATAAACATACCACAGATACTCATCTGACCTCTTGATTACATTGTGTTCTACTGTTTATAATCACCTGTGAGCTATTAATGGTCACAGTTAAACAGTCAAACTGTTTTATAAACGCTCTCTGTGCTATTGTTTGTCGTAATGTTTGCAGTATCCGTCATGCCTCACATCGCCACCGTCTCCGTGGCTCTGCTTGGCCGGTGAGTCAGTCCTTTTCTTTGTTCCTCTTATCCACGGTTTTCTTCAAATCCATTTGCAAGACAGCATGCCAGCTGAAGAAGGTCTAAATGACCCATACATACATACTCACAGAAACAGTCTCTGAAATGTCAGCAATCACTGAGATTTGCCTGCCACCTGCAAGGCTGACCTGACTGGGTGCCATTTGTGAGAGTGGACAGAGCTGCTAATTAAAGAGTAGGGCATCAGGGAAGGGGCAATAAGTCAGAGAAGGATAAGGATGGATGCACGCGAGGTGGTGGAAAGCTAAACAGTAGGCTTATTATCCTCACGTACGCATGCAAAGATCGTGGGTCAATATTCAAAGAGAGATGGCTGCTGAAAGCCTATGTGGTCTCCAGGAAGAATGAAGGGGAATCGTATTGGAATCTTAAACCAGACATCACCCAGCATGCCTTCCCACATTAGTGAAATGAGAATTGACACCGGATAACGTAAAACCCACCTGTTTTAAAACACGGAGCCACTTTGACGAAGGGGAGTTTCAAGTGGTTCATAAACTTTAATGAAAACCTGTAGGCTAGAACAGGATGAGAAATGGAGATGATGATAATTGGATTGGTGCCATCCTAGGGACATTGGCGTAGGAGGGTGGGTGCAGTCCATGTTGAGAGACACTTAACGGAAGAGCTATCAGCTGCGTGTTTGTCACAAAGATATATCATCATTTATATGTTTTACGGTCAAGAAAGGTAGACAGAGAATCAGTAAAACATGGCAGCTTTAAGGTAGGGTTGGATTCCCTCAGTGTGTCAGGGAGGTGTGAAGGTCACAGAAATTACCAAGATATATCTCTGTATGTGACACAGACAGAGGCGAGGGGAGGGTGGTGGTTGGGGTGAGGGGTTAGACAGAAAGAAGAAAAAAGCATGCATTGTGCATTGGTGAGACTGGATAGATTTCACTGAGATCACTGTCTTTGGCGGGTCTATAGCGGAAGAGCCAGAGCTCTGTTTCTTCAGCAGGGACATTTCTGTGTAGATATGGAAGACAATATCTCTCTCCAAACTGCATTATCATGCAGCACAGTGCCGACTGGCTCCTTCAATCAATGGTGCTGGCATTTAGGATGCATGCGGCCTGACCAAATTCTTTCACAGTAACAATGTAGAGTCAGCAGTGTCATCATGGACAGGATTTACAAGGCAAAAATGTATGTTAGATGATATACTTGAAATTGGACACACCGTACCGTGGGCAGTCGTAAAGGTCAGAGATATCTAATGCAAAAATCAGTTTTGTATGTTTGCTTCAAAACATTCTTGACAATCGAGACAGATGGGCAGGTGGGCTTTTTGAGATGACATGAGGAAGAAACCTTGAGAAGAAACAGGACTCAAAGGGGTGACCCCCGGATACTGAGATTATAAATCATTACTTTGGAAAGACTGTCCAGATTTATTTTACTGGCCATGAGGCCTTGAGACTTAGTTGTAGCTCACATAGCTGAGCATTGCCCCTGGCTGGAATTGGTTGGATTCCCACCTTTTTTGGGGGCAGCCATGGCTCGGGGTTAGGGAACTTGTGGCTGGAAGGTGGCTGGATCGATGCCCAGTACCGACAGGGCATAACATCCCTGAGCATCATGGATGAGGTTCTCACCTCTCTGGGCAAGCGTGTTTCACTGGAGAGATGGGTTAAATTCCTCTGTGTGCAAGCACAGTGGTCAATAAGTGGTTCAATTTCAACGTACAATCTGTGACTCTGTCATTGTCGGTTTACGAGAAATTGCCATTTTTGTAACACATTGGCAAAAACAAAAGGCAGAACAATAAATGTGAGAAACGTGAAACATCAGAAAGCGTAGGATCGCACTGAAGGTCACATGGAATGTCTCTGTACAGCAAGCATCAGTCTGAGAGATGGCAGAAAACAAAGAGCAGAAGGATGTTTGCAGTAAGGGGTGATGTGAGAGTAATCGAATTTACAGATGCTTTGATTCAGATGCAAATGCTTTGATTCATTTTTATGAAGATGTTCATATGATGCTATTGCAGATATAGTGTCAACCTTGTACGACATTAATACAAGTACACCAGTGCTGAAAACCTGCCTAGAGGAAGCTGGGTTAGACAGAATTTTCTCCTCAATGTAATAACATGTGACATCAAATGAAATTGCTTTCACCGGTGTACCTAGATAACAGACTGAAAACATGCAGTTCCTTTTGATTGTTTTTAGTCACACATCATTTTCAATTGCACCATCGAGAGCATCCTCATAGCCTGGTTTGGGAACAGCACCAAGCGAGACAGGAAGGCCCTTTAGAGGGTGGTACAATCAGCTGAATGCAGCTCCCTGACCTGCAAACCATCTACAGTAAACGGTGATGGACCAAAGCCTGGAAGATCATGAAGGACGTTAATCATCCCAACAATGGACTCTTCTCTCTGTTACGCTCAGGGGAGTGTTTCCACATCCTGAAGGTGAACACAGAGAGGATGAGGAGGAGATTCATTTCATAAGCCACCTGGGCCCTGGATGGGGACAGGGACTAGGACGCAAATCACGTACACACACACAGGACCCTCTTAGCACCTCATACACATCACTATCAGTGAGCATTTCACTGGAAACAAGACTTGCTTATGAACATGATCAGTATCAGTTTGCAAATTAGTCTTGCAGATTTTGCACACACAGACATGCATTGTTATATTTTCAAAATATTTATATAAATATACATATATAGACTGAAGTGCCAGAAAAACTGATATACCAGCCAAATAATTGGTCAGTCCCCCATGGGATTGTAGGACTGCAGAAATATAAAAATATTTTGTAGGCAATAAACACCATGCGTCCTGCAATACAGTCCACATTTCTGTTGTATTCTGAAGTGTAGGATCTCAGTGTTTCACAGTACGATGTATGGCATCCCAGATGTATATCCCAATAATGTTGACATCTGGTGACTCAGAATGACAAAATCCCAAACTCCCCTAACAATAATTTGCATTGTACTGTTGCAGGAGGCCAAACATATCAGAATGAATGCAGGACATGAACAGGTTTAACTCATCAGAAAGGAGGTACACAGTGTTCACCCGTCAGAGACATTTGTAGGTGTACCAGGGGTCCCATGGAATACCAGCTAAACAAATAAAGAATCAGTTTATTTGCCAAATGTACACAGGGATCTGACTTGGTGAAACAACACAATAAGACAAAGGACATTAGAATAGGGCAAAGACAAGCACACTAGGATTAAACTGAGGGTAAGGTTAAGATTCAGGTAATGACATATGCTACATCATGGTATCTGTTGAACAGTACAGAAGGTTGCATAAACAAATATAAATAGATGTAACACTCTAGTGAGTGCTCAAATTAGAGATCCTCACATGCAGATGTCATCCGAAGGTTATATTTTAAAGTTCAATATCAAGTGTTGAGTTGGAACATGTTCTGCAGTGCGGATATATCAGGAGAGATATTCGTGCTGCAGCCAAAGACACCAAACAACCCAATGGTACTGAAGCAAAGCTCCGTTTATATCCAGTACATGCTGGGTCACTGTTTACAAGAACCTTAGAGGAGGGGCAGAGTAAGAGCAAAAGGTGAGAGGAGTCAGAGGGGCTTTTATATAGCTTGGGTTTCTAAACACGTTCCACTACGGCCACATGTGTACAGCCCACTCATATACAAGCAGGACAAAATGTCAACCAGGATCAACATTTTAGTGCTACAATTCAGGATGAATGACAACCAGTGAGTGATAACATTTAATGGCACGTTCCGGAGCAGGCGTTCTCAAACTTCAATCAGAGAGCTGTTTTACTGTAACATAAATTCCACATATCAGATGCTTCAATGGCTCAGATTCATTTTACGAACACAATCCAACTATTCAAGTATTAAGCAAACATTCCGGCTATTTACTGGAGCCAGAAGAGTGTTATCTGTGTACTTTCCACCAGAACCAACAGAACCATATAATGTGAAAAATTTAAAGGCTTTATTCACAGAGGATTGGATTGAACCCATTTACACCATTGTGGTGTACCCAGGACCACAATTTGAGAAGCAATGTGGTCAAACCAGTGGGAATTACAACCCAATTGCCAAAAAGTTCATCCTGCTAGTCAGATCTCTATCTATAATACTGTAAATGTCTTATTGTAAAGTACCCCAACCAACCACTGGCAGGATGTTGATCATCCTTATTCAGTCTGCTGACAATCCACTCAATAGTTTCAGCCTCCACTAATTACTGTAAATGATACTTCTGAAAAACTTTGAAGTACAGGATGTTATGACCAAACCTCAGGACAATCCAGTTGTGCCCAATCCAGTTACGTTGCACCAGAGCTGGAAAACCTTTGAGCAGTAAGTGCTCGGTTATAATACTTCAGTACTATTTAAAGCACTTGTTACCAATCTCAAACTGACTGTATGCTATATATAAATCAAATGGACTTCAATTTATTTCATATAGAGTTATTTCGGCTTCAATGAAGCGGATCAAATGAAGGTCATGATTATGGGAAAACAAAGATTAATAAACAAAGATCTGATGAAGGTCATCAGCACCAGAAAACAGCTATGAATCATGCAGTTATATTGTCTGCTGTGACCTTCTCCAGTTACACAGTATAGTTGGAGCTATAGCTCTCCATCTGCAGTAAAATACGACAAGATCTTCTTAGCCTCCTTAGAAGGTATAGACATCAAAAATCATGCTGTAAAATTAGCTAATTTACTTTAACAGCCCAAATAACATACGGATGTGGGCCACTTCTAGCTGAGATACGTCACTGTTGACATATTAGTGGCATGCGAGTCAAAAGTGGCCCTTATATTAAAAGTACGCATTTGGGCCATGCATCTGATCCATATCTGGCAGATATACACCAGTGCTACCTACACGATGAACTACTTAAGCTTGTTTTTGTTTTTTTTGGCTAATGTTGCATCAATTTGTGTAGCTTACACAAACTGAAAGAAAGAAAGAGAACTATTTTGCCTTACTGTGTTTGCACACAGAAGGAATGTGACCTCCACATTTAACCCATCTGTGCAGCCAAACACACACACCAGTGGGCAGTGAACACACTTGCCCGGAGTGGGGGGCAGCCCCAAACCACGGCACCTGGGGAGCAGTTAGGTGCCTTGCTCAAGGGCACCTCAGTCGTGTCTTGCCTTGGGTGGGGATCGAACCCGCGACCATCCAGTCACGAGACCGGTTCCCTAACCACTAGGCCACGGCTGCCCCCGAGTTCCCAGAGTGTTAGAACTCTGTTATTTTATTTCTAATTAGCTAATTAGCAACCACGTCATACCAGCAGACCTGCAGAGATTGCATCATGTATCTAACAAAGTATAATTAAGGATCACGTTTTAGTGCCTTTTTGTATATCTGGTGTGTACACATGGCAGCCAATGAGACTCTAACTAACAGGTTTATATGATACTACAGCACATCATAAGGTATGTGGGGTGGAGCATCGGAGGCTGAGACTAGAACGAAAGGAAATCTGAGGTCAGTGCTTCTGCAATTCATTTTGTAAAAGTGTTATCTTAGCGTTCAAAAGTCCAGCCTTTCTGGTCCACATGGCAGCCAATGACATTATACTACATCATTCAATTCATGGGCAGAGCATCTGAGGCTGAAATGACAAGTGAGCCTGCGGGGTAAATCTGCACCGTGGACCCAGTGGACTGATTTATTCACCCTGTGTGTGGGTTGGGCAAGTTATAACTCTCTGATTGAATAACTGATAAAATTTACTGCCTGTGAGACAAACCAGTTATCTACAGGGCAGAGGGTTCAACAACCTCCGACTCTTCATAAGAAAAAAAGAGCAAAAGACAAAGCCGGGTGTCTTATAATCATGCATCTCTTCAGTTCCAAAGGATGACATGACAGCTGTTCTTCAGCTGATAATACAGCTTCGGTTAGATGTTTACTAACACAGGATACTGGTTTATCTTACTGTTAAGCAGCTCGTGTTCATTTCTTAACAAGACTTCAGCTAAGCAGTCTTTACATCTAGCATTCATTTACCAGAAGTGCCTGCCCTTGGTTCTGTAATCATCTTTACATTCATCATTTCATCATAGTCTCAATATATTATTTTGCATGTGCACATACCTAGGCGCTAACCAGGGGCATCTCTACATTAGGAACAAGTGGGGCCGGGCCACACCAGGTCACTGTGCATAACATGGTCAATAATTAAGTGTAGCAAGCAATAAATATGTATTTTTCTTAACAACTAATAATATTCCAACAACATTCCAAACATCTTCCTGTTCCTGTTACATAAAGACCAGTCCTTCCCCTAGCAGTCTTCATTTGGTGAGCATGGGGCCGACCCAGCATGTCCATCAACCATGAACCATGTGGCACATTCACTTTGGCCCCACAGCCAAAAGAAATTTTATAGATTTACATAGGCCCAAGTCATGACCTTTATTAAACAGCGTGTTTAGCCATTGCTACACAGCAAGCCGTCAAAGCTCTGTTCTGAATCAAGCCGACAATTTAATAAAAGTTACATTAAAATTTATTTATTCATTCATGGATGATTGACTTCGACAGAAAAGTTATCAACAAGTTTGCCAAGACGCATCTTTTCGAACCATGAATGTCACAAGTCTGTTTTTACAAGGTTCGTAGGTTACGACGTAGAAAGCATTGTGTTTTTATACGTTTTACAGTTTACAGACCACAATGACCGTTTACTCCTTGATAACTTTGGATTTGTAACGTGATGCCGTATAGCAAAGTGATATATCAGTTGTGTGTAATCCAATGCCGTTACAGATTGACTTCATTGTTGAGGTGTGTTTGAGTTTAGATTCACTGCGCAAGTAAGTTTCACTGATCAGTTGCCAGAAACTCCACTGCTGCTAACACAACAAAATGCTATAATAACATAAAAACAATTTTTATACTTCATTCACACAATTTTATACTTTATCCACACAAGAATGAGGCCACAGTAGAATGACTTGTAGAGTGAAGACCCAGTTAGACATAAATTAAAGGGTCTCGTCTGCAAATCGAGTAGTCGATTTGAATGGGATGTCGTTCTATTGCAGGGTGCAGTGCACACGCAGAGGCGATTTTGCATACCCAAACCCGGTAACTGGCATGACTTTGGAAGGAAAATGATGAACCCAGACCAGACAAATATCAACGTTGGGTGAACATGTCAAACTCCAGAGCGAGGACCAACTGGACCCCCCCCCCCCCAGTTTATTGATCTGCAATCAAGTGTGTTGTTCCTGGAATGCTTTGATGTTAGACCATTAAGCAGAGGTTTAAAAACAGGTTAGGATGAAAGGTGACTGACTTCTTTCCTTGGCAAGTCTGGTGGCAGGTTAAAAGGATCACCAGCATTGATTCGAATGGCTTTTAATCCCAGGCTATTCCTGTACTGCAGCTCTAAACATAACTGTGTTGTGTGCTTGGAGATTTTCCTAGAAGCAGTATGGCCACTCGCTCGACTAGAACTAACATGAATACAGATGTGCTTCCTGCAACCAAACTGGACAAATCCAATCTAGCACTAGGTTTTCCATATTTCTATCAAACTCTCATTCAGCTCATTTCCCCATGTAACACTAAACACACACACACAGACGAAGGAAGCCACATCGCATCACATTAGCATGCTTTCCTGGCTTTTTTCGTGATGAGGGTTGAGAAGAAAGGGGCGGTACAAATCAGTGTTACGGGAGAGAAAACAGACGCACTAACAGCGTCACAGAGGGAGTGCAGCGCGGCAGAGGGATCCTACCGACAAGAAGCTATTTTTAGCCCACAGAATAGAAAAATTTATTTATAGTGTGTTGTGCCACAGTGAGGGGGCAGTAGCTGAAGGGAGTCAATACATCACATCATTGCTGACAAGCCCATGCCCACACACACACACACACACACACACACACACACACACACACACACACACACACACACACACACACACACAC
>JAOVVF010000036.1:14111097-14127644 GCA_028565595.1 Duopalatinus emarginatus | reverse complement strand
ACACACACACACACACACACACACACACACACACACACACACACACACACACACACACACACACACACACACTGAGCAGCAAGCAAGATACAGCCATCACTGGTGGTGCAGTGACATTAACACACTCTCACAGGAATGGCTGCGATTGAGCTAAATGTAGCATCGAACCCTGGTATCTGCTTTCAAAAATAAATCCCTGACCAGTCCAAGAGACCTTCATGCCATGTGTGTTCGGCTGCAGATATCAGCAGAATGCGTAGAGGTCACACCACGGGATACTTGACTGGTGTGATGGTAATGTGATAAAAAAAAAAAAATTAAATATGACACAAAATAACAATTTCTTTGAGAAACTGGACGATTTAATGAGTCCAAATCAGCCACCTAGTGATTGTCTTGTCCTTCAACTTTGCAAGGTTTTTGACTGGTAAAATAAATTAAAATAAATTAAAATGATTCCAGTATCATTACAGCTTTACTGTTGGACAAAAGGACAGAGACCACGTCTCACCAGGGGTCCAGAAATTCTTCTACCATTCTGTTTTCTTGGTTTGAGCTCAATACTATCTGAGGTAATGCTTACAGCAGAAGCCACTATGCTTTTATTATTATTTTTTTTTTGGAGTATGGCCACAAAGCAATTCCACACAGCCCTGGACATCAGAGAGAGTCTATGATTACTTCTGAGAACATACGGGTGAGCAAATCAGTGGATGGAGTAAGCCTATTCCAGGGATGGCAGAAATTGGGTAAATGGAGTCATGCTGCCTCTAGTGGAGAACTACAGTAACTGCATGCTGGCAGACACTGCAGCAAGCCGGGTGTTCTTTCTGCATTCGATGCAACGGTGGCTTCTGCTGAAGTTTGGTTCATCCACAAAATTCTTAGTGGAACTCATTGTGCAAAGAAAAGCCATAAGACAGCTACAACATGATGCTAATCCAGTGTTAAAACTGAATAATGTTTTGCCCTTCATAAGTTCAGGTTAAAGCACATATTTACATCATATTTACTGATCAGTACAAATGTCCATATCTACATACCACACTGATTCAGTAGCTTCTACACATTTTGCTCGAGAATTATTTCACATTTAGTACAAATAAAATCATCAGTAGTGAACGCTGCAATGTAACAACAAATAAATAAAAAAAAAAAGCTCGTCCAGTTTTCATCCTCTTCTGCGCTCTGCGTTATCGGAGCTGACTCACATCCACATTTGACAGCACAGTTCCTCTGAGAGCCAGAGATAGATACTTTAGAGCAGGGCTCGAGGCGTAGAACCCGTCCGTCATCCCTTCATCCCACCCCTCTATCGCTCAGCCAGAGAGCGATTCGCAGAGACATATAATTCTGCTGAAGAGTCTGTTAAACCCACACAGCACACTCTCCATCAGCCGTGCACAGCTCAACTCCACCTGGCGCTGCGGCTGTGACAAACGGCTTCTTTTAAACAGAGCTGATCTGGAGATGAGATTCCCGATGAGGCCCGAGCACCACTTCAGCTGACAGACTGGACGGCAGAATCATCACCCACCCACACTAGCGGAGAGCCCTTCAATAAGAGTGTGTGCACAGGGTGACCGATGTGTGTGTGTGTGTGTGTGCGTGGGTGTGTGCAAACGGAGACGTGCTGTGGTGGATTCTAGTGGCACGGCCGGGTGGGAGATGCCACCACTGAAGGCAGAATGGCGAGGTAGTTAGTGGGGACGTAGCCTCTTTGACCTCGCGCCTCAACCAGACTCCACTCCGAGTTCCCCCGCTTATCATGTGGCTCCACTACCCGCACCGGTTCTCCGGATCGCAGGGACAGCTCGTGTTTACTCCGGGCCGTGAAGTCGTAACCTGCAAACACCTGGAGAAACACAAAAAAAAGTCTTTAGTGCTGAAATGCACATGATGTACACCTCTTGTGTTACTGTCGATCAAACTGTACTGGGATGCAGCCCAAACTAAATAATTCATAACAGCTATTTGTAGTGGATAAATACGTTAATTATATATTTAGTAGTAGTTGTACACAGCAGTGGAGACATCCTTTATGCACTCCAATATTAGTCCCGTATGTTGCTTTTTTAAATATAGGCTACAGCACTGAAATGTATTGCATAATTGATTACAAAATACCACATTCTGATTGGTCAGAACGACATGATGCGGTTTTTATTGTTGCAGTAACAGCGGTGCGTAAAATGTGATCTTTTTTCTATAGCAACTATTTGTACAGTGTATAAAGCGCATAAACTGATTAATTATGACGTAGTCAGGTGTTCTGTCAGAAGACATTTCTTTTTTTGAAGTAGTCTGTAGTGTCAGCTTTGTAACAGTCTCAGGTGAAGCTGTAACTTCATGTTTTTCGACGCTGGAAAGTCTTCCAGCCGCATTTTGTTGTCTCATTAACTTCAAGACAGAATCTATTTAGAGACTGGTGAGGAGAACAGCTTGTTTATAGTTGTTATAATGAGAGTGTGAACAGGAGATTCGTAACATTATACGTGACTATACACAGATATTTTTAAAAAGTGTTCTGTAATACGTCTTTTAAAATGTTAGCACTGGCAAATTACTATGGTATAATATGTAATAATATATAATCTGGGATGTGCTGTAATTGGAAAATAGTGAACATATATTACACCAGCCTGTCCTTGAATATCATCCTATAACGTATCATCGCATCATGTTGTTATTTCATTGTTTAATTAAAAACGTGAGAGAAGGAATCTGGGGTAAAAATGCACAATGGAGAGTTGTAGTGTTTCCTACTGCAACGATATACACACAGACCCATTTACTGTTAAGTAAAACTGTGCATTTAACTTATGTCCGATTAAAACTATCCAGATGTTAGACCTAGGATAGGATATGTATAGGGTAACAATTTTAGTATAACCCTGTAGCAGCAAAGAACTGAAAGAGCGAAGAGCGACTGATTTGCCGGCATGCTGCTCTATGAATCGGCACAACACAACATGGGTAGCAATGTGTAACCGTGTGACAGCGGAGGCAGGGTCGAGCAGTGAGTGAGAGTGAGAGAGTGAGGAAGTGAGTGAGATGGTGAGCGAGAGAGAGGGAGAGGAAGTGGGTGAGATGATAAAAAAGGGATAGAGTGAGAGAGAAAGGGAGCGGTGTAGCTGGTGGAGTGTAAAAGACAACATGAATGTGAACATGAAGCGGACTAACTTTTTTTTTTTTTTTTTTGCTTTGTGTTAAATTTTTAAATTATCTAAAAAGACTCTTCTTTTGCACACTCACACACATGGGTTCCAACAAACCCCAAAGACTACATACAGAGTTTTATTTACTCTTAGCTATTTAAGGGGGGGATTGAATTCTGGGGGCAGCAGTAAGCTAGGGGTTAAGGAACCTGTCTTGTACCAGAAGGTCTTCAGGTTGAGCCCTACAACCGACAAGACTTGACTAAAGTGCCCTTGAGCAAGGCACCTAACCCTTAACTGCTCCCTGGGTGCTGCGGATAAAAGAGGTGCCCACCGTTCTACGCATGTGTGCTGACTGCCCCCTAGTGTTCACTAGTGTGTGTGTTAAATGTGGCCGTAAATTCACTGCACAGTGGTCAGAAGAGTTCTTACTTTATTCCCTTCTGCTTTGTGGTTCAAAGACTTAGTGACTCAGTAAACCATGTGTGCTATAACAGTCCACATGAACATTCTTACTGAATGCTTCCTAAATGGCCTGTTTATTATTAGTGTTATTAAGTGAACTATTTGCCCACCCGCGACCTTCCAGTCATGAGACCGGATCCTAACCACTAGGCCACAGCTGCCCCGGATGCGATCATACATATGACGTATGTTAGTCTACAACAGGAGAGTCCAGTCTAATCCAGAAAGAGTTGGCATTGGTGCAGGTATTCATTGCTATTAAGCAGAAGCCACACCCAATTCCATCGGTTTTGGCGTTTAATAGACTATCAGGTGTGGCTTCTGAATTGTTGGAATAAATACCTGCACACACACTGGCCTTTACTGGCTTAGACTGGACACTGCTGGTCTACAATGACTGACTGTGTTTCCTGTTTGGTCAGTTCACCGTCACTGTCGCAAATTTTATTAATTATTCAAATAATTTTAAACCTTCCGGTGAGATTTAGTTGGTCTAGAAGTCTTTAACAACAGCATCGCTGATGTGTTTGTCACCTGCCCAGGCAAACGTGTTACCAATACCTTTGTCGGATGTTTTTCTCTGCTGTTATTTTATTCCAAAATGTCACATTCTGGGACCTACTAAATTAGACTGGTGAGTCTCAAATCATAATGAAGCTAAAGATCACCCCCATGTGGCCAATACAGATAATGACTTCTGAACATTTAACATCAATCTAAGAAAACTAATTCATGCGTTCATTTATTCACTGTCTGTAACTATTTATTTAGTTCAGGGCCGTGATGGATCTGGACAGGGCACAGGGCATATAAAGTAAACAAGCAACCCATCAGAATCTCAGCAACACTACCTGCTGTATCACTGATCCACCCCAGCAAACAAACAGTTTTTAAATAGATAATATCTTGCTGGCAAATCATTAACCTCGTCCACCTGAGCCTACAAAGGTGAAGGATACAACACATCTCTGAAATTGGATGTCGCCTGGATATGTTTAATGGCCCAGTGATTAATGACTCTGTCAGGGGAAAGAAGAAGGAAGGGGGGAAAAAAAAAGGAAAACAGCCACACTTTTATTGTCACAGCTGCAATAAATCTCACACTCACACCTACACCCACACAGCTAGAGAACGGCTCGCCTCGGCTTCAGATTTCTCGGTACAAGCTGACAAAATAAAATGCCGTTTGACAGCCAAAGCACATGAATGAATAATTCAGTGTGAATATGTAACCATGGAGAATTAAAATCTAACATGGTTGACAAGACCGAGCTGCTCATTTCTGTGCTTCTGATTTTTCTCTCCTAATATTTTACTGCTGTACCCTAGCTCACATATGGACATGCTCTTTAATGGTCGCCTAAATGTGAATGTGCATATGTGTATGTGTGTATGTTTGTGTGTGTCTTTACGATTGATGCTGCCAAGTCCGAGCAACATCGCCATCAATCGTTTCGGCTCTCCATCACTCTGACACATAAATCAGTCGGAGTAACTGGCTGGCACTCATAACCTGCCACCTAATGCTCACAGCAGCGTCAGTGTTGTTCACCTGAAAGCAAGGCGCAGCCATGGTGATGACGGGCTGAATGCCCGGCGTGTACGAGTGTCTCCTTGGTCCTGGCCCACTGGATGTGGCGCTGAGAAGTGGCGAAGGAGGAGGCTGCGCTATGGCGACGTGGTTATAACGAGTCAGCTTGGATGCTGGAACGTAACCCCTGGGACCTGAAAAAGACAGACAGACTTGATACATACATACATACATACATATATATATATAT
The DNA here is from genome assembly GCA_028565595.1 of Duopalatinus emarginatus. Classification (NCBI taxonomy): domain Eukaryota; kingdom Metazoa; phylum Chordata; class Actinopteri; order Siluriformes; family Pimelodidae; genus Duopalatinus; species Duopalatinus emarginatus. The sequence goes on along the minus strand of JAOVVF010000036.1, from coordinate 14,122,240 downwards.
ATATATATATATATATACATATAGACCCATTCCAAAAAATTAGAATATCACGGAAAAGTTGATTACTTTCCATAATTCCATTCAAAAAGTTAAACTTTTATAGATTTCAAGTATTTATTTGTTTATTTTTACATTATTTGGGCTTCCAGCTCATAAAACTCACGAAAAGAGGATTTCAAAAAATTTGAATACTGTAGAGAAATCAGCCCACATTTTGCAGGGCATAAATGTTTTAAACTGAGTGTGACACACTAATCATCTACTAAACTCAAAGCACCTGCACAGGTTTCCCCAGGTGTCAACTTCAGTTTGCTTTAATTGTCTCAGTTCGGTTCAAAATGGGGAAGACCGCAGACCTAACAACTGGTCAGAAGACCATCATTGATACCCTCCATAGGATGGGTAAGCCACAAAACTTCATAGCTAATAAGGCTGGCTGTTCACAGAGTGCTGTGTCCAAGCATATTAATGGAAAGTCTAGTGGAAGGACAAAATGTGGCAGGAGAAGATGCACCAGCAAAAGAGATGACTGTGGGCTTCAGCAGATTATCAAAAAGAGAAGATTCAAGAATCTGGCAGAGATCCAGAAAGAGTGGAATGAGGCAGGAGTCACAGCTTTAAAAACCACCACATTCAGACGCATCCGGGAGATGGGCAACAACTGCTGGGTTGCTCGGGTCAAGCTACTTCTGAACCTGAGCCAATGTAGGAAGCGTCTCAACTAGGTCAAGGAGAAGAAGGGCTGGACTGTTGGCCAGTGATTCCGATGAAAGTAAAGTGTGCCTTTCATTCGGGAATCAAGGTCCAACGGTTTGAAGAAAAACGGATGAGAACGGAACCCAAACTGCTTGAGGTCCAGTGTGAAATATCTACAGTCAGTCATGATTTGGGGTGCAATGTCTGGTGCAGGTGTTGGTAAACTCTGCTTTCTTAAATCCAAGGTCACCGCAACAGTCTACTTCATGATTCCTTCTGCTGAGGATCTGTATGGAGATGCAGATTTCATCTTCCAGCAGGACCTTGCCCCTGCCCATGCCACCAGAAGCACCAAAGCCTGGTTTGATGCCCATGCCATCATAGTGCTTGACTGGCCAGCCAACTCGCCGGACCTAAACCCCATAGAAAATCTATTTTCAAGAGGAAAACGAGGGCCACCAGACCCAACAACAAAGAAGAGCTGACAGCAAGCATCAAGGAAATCTGAGCTTCCATAACTCGCAGGCAATGCCACAGGCTGATTGCCTCAAAACCACATCGCATTTTGGCAGTAATTAAAGCAAAGGGATTTCCAACCAGGTATTGAAAGTATTGAAGATTGACATATCGTTTTAGTAAAGTACCATATTTTAATTTAAGTAGTTTGGGCTTCTCCACAGTACTCTAATTTATTGAAATCCTGTTTTCCTGGGTTTTATGAGCTGGACGCCCAACTTATGTAAAAATAAACAAATAAATACAATTTAAAATCGTTTAAATTGTGGGCCCTGAATCTATAATCTATGAAAGTTTAACTTTTTACTTTGAATTTCAGCATCCACAAATCAAAAACAACCAGACGAATAATGATCTAGATATAAAATGAGTAGACACACCCTTATATTAAAGCAATAAGCCAAAACAGGCGTGTCTTACAAAAATATCACTGGTAATCATGGCATATAAAAGGGCAGCAAAAACAAGTTAATTGCAACCCAGCATTTAATAAATAAACGCCACTGTTAACAGAAAGCTGTGGTTAACATAACACAAAGATTGTGAGTATTCTACAGACAGTGGAGTGTTAATACAGCGTTTAATTAGTATGATACAGTCACAGGTATAGGTTTTATCTTAAGAATTTAACAACAAAGGCAGGTGATCAGGGCATCATCACATGAGCCAAGACTGTTATTGTATTAAACATAAGCACAGCTGTAGGTACAAGGCTACAGCTATTTAAAACCCTGCTGAAATTCAGTGACACAGCAAACCTGCGGGTGGGATTGTTTATATATCTACTGAAGTGCCAGAAAAACTGGTAGTGGTAGTTTGTAATTAGGGTTGCCACCTTTGTCTGACAAAAAACCTAGACACGGTCATACTGACAGTTGCACACAAACATACATGTCCATAAGGTTGATATAAGCAGTGTTTTTATAGCTGGCCTTCCGACGATTACAAAAAATATAATTTTTTTTCAAGTGTGCCTTTAGTATACTTCTTTTAAACTAGAAATAAGCAAGTATGCTTTCAGTGTACTTTTTATGTACTGTATCAGTAATATACTAAACGCAATTATACTTATGCAGACCTGGCTTATACTGACAAGTATACAGAAAAGTTTAAGTATACTTGGCCTGGGGTGGAACAGCTTAGAGTAAATAGTACATGGGTGGAATTGAACCTGATCTTTTGTGTACAAATTGTTCTTAACCACCACAGAAACAGATTAACAGTTGCCAATTGACATAGTCTACTTAAAAGTATATGTTCATAAACTAAAAAGTGGCCTGTAACTATCTGTAAGTTCACTTTAGTCTCAAGAAGTAATGAAATAATACACATACAAGTTTACTACTACTATATTGAAACTAGTATACTTACAACATAAACTATACTTGGGGAAATATACTTAAATTTTACTTAAGTTTACGTAATAAAATGAACTTTAAGTATACTTCTTATTGGTCAGGGAGAACCAGTAGGCACAGTCTCACTGTCGTCCTCTGTTTCGCTACCCATAACACTGGCTGTATTGTTCCTCAAACAACCCTTTAGCAGAGACACCACAATTACAGATTACTTATCTTTTTCTCAGCCTGTTCTGATGGGATAATCAAGTCACATGATCCCACAGGGCCAATGAGGCGGGGGAAAAAAAGACGCATTTAAAGCATACAGACAAATTCTAAATAGTCAGTTTAACAGACATGGTAAAGAAATTGAACTGACCTACTGAAAACCTTTTTTTCCAGGTCTGAATATTAAAAAGGAGGACAGTCCAGGAGAAAAAACCAGGACAGCTGGCAACCTTATTCAGCTCGCCTAGCTGGCATTCCACAGGACCCCTGATACATATACAAACCTATCTGAGAGGTGAACAATGTGTGTGTGTGTTTGTGCCTCCTTTCTGACAAGTTCATGTCCTGCATTCATTTTAATAGGTTTGGCCTCTTCCAATAGGACAATGTGCCACTACACAGGTCGAGATATGCCAAATTATGGTTAGAGAGATACTCCGACTTTGGAGTTCCGCCGTTCCCACCGGTCACCTCTCACCTCAACGTTATCGAGCACATCTGGGATGCCATGCAATGCATCTCCTACACCTCAGAATATAACAGAATTGTGGAGCATTTTACAGGAGGTATGGACTTTATTGCTTACAGATTATTTCCACAAGCTTATGGAGTCCATATCACGAGTGGGGCCTACCGAGTATTAGCCTTGTGTACCAGATTTACCTGGACCTTTAGTGATTAGTTCTATAATCAAGAAATTCCTAAGTAACTGACACTACGACACATAATAGCTAATTATTTTGTTTCCTTTTGCTCTGCCAATAAAAATAATTCCCATAGAAGCCAAAGCTCGACAGAGCATGGACTAGAAAAGCTATTCTATTCTAGCTATTCTCTATTCATCCACTTGGCACCTTTACTAGCTCTGCCTATAAGTCTATATGGGTTCTAGATGGTTTTCCTAATTTAAAGCTCATTAGGATCTTAGGATGTTCTTACATACTATCATTTAGGTCTATGCTTTAATATTTACTCCATATTTTTATTTCCTTGTGTGCCATTCTGTGTTTGGTTTTCTCCAACTGTGATCAAGCTGTAATAATAAATAAAACACTTCGAGTTCAAAAGCTTTTGACTGGCAGGAAGGATGAAGTTGAAAACAGCACATGCTGTTCTAGAAATGCACAAACACACTGTATAGAATAAAGAGCCAATGTGGATCCCTGGAGTGCTAAAAACAATCACATCATGATTTCCTTCCTCTGCCTCTATGGTGGGCCAGGCTCAGAGCTCAACCTCGCATATAAATGTCAATAATCCTGGTTAAATAAAACCTCAAATGTTATTACATCTCCATTTATTGCGGTCTTTGGTAGTATTGTCTTCATAATAATTAATACCTCCTGCGTCCACCAGCCAGCGGCGTCTGTCCCCTCGGGTGTCCATTTCGCTGATCACGGCCACCAGCTCGCTTTTGTTCAGGGTGAGGTCGAGGTCCCGTGTCGCCACCACAGGACCGGTCAGCTGGTAGAGCTTCTGTGCGCCATGTTTGTCTATCAGTTCTTTAAGGCGCTTCTCAGACACGGCAGCAACAGGCTGGTGGATCACACACACACACACACACACAAAATAAATTAAAATTGTCTAATCATGAGACTGAAGTCCCCAGTATCAGCACTTTTTAACAGTCAGTAAGTTTTCTGCCACAAGACTGTCTTCAGGACAGAGGACTTTGTGCTGCCTTGCTTCTCTGTCTTATTAACAGCATGAGGGAACAACAGAGACTGGTAACAGAATAACCGCTTTAATAAAAATGTATGCGCTAACCAGAAGTCATTTGTCTCATGACTGTAAATAAACTATATCAATTCCTAAGTATGGCGTTTCTCATTAATAAATGAAATGAACTGTATTCACTGGCAAATTGCTTCGTAATATCCAGTTATAGGAAAATCTTCTAGGTGGTAATGGAGACTAACATCACGCCACCCTGTTGTTGACTTTTTCCTATAACAGCACACCTACCCTTATTTATTACTGCTGTAAACCTGCTAATCATAACAGTATGTGTTTAGTTAATGGGGTGTTTAGTCACTGTACCTAAATCTCACACACAAGACACTGTTAAAGGAAATAATGGCTTTAACCAGTCTTATAAAATCACAGGAATTGACAAAAAACACATTTCAAAATGAGATTTATAAAGCATGACGTGCTTATTTTGTCAAACCAAACAAATACACGGGTTATCATAATAATAGTAATAATATTAATAATACACTGCTGTGGAACTGTCAACTAAAGGGATAATAATGTTATGTATTTAGAATAATGTCTCTGACTCACTGGTCTAATTACTGCCCATGACACTTTAAAAGCTCCTGCCAGCCTGAATCAAGCCAATGCCACAGACTACAAACTACAGTACACCGAGATGAGGTCATCCCGACATGCTCACGCAACATGACACTTGAATTGTTGTTCATTTGCTGCAGCTGGATGAGGACGTCTCAGGCAAGTAATTCGAAAACGCCTTTAAACACTCCCATTCCCTCGAAATAGTGCACGAATAGACCGGTTAGCTTTTAAGCTGATAATCTCTACACGGCCCAAATGAAATAAAACAGGGCATTGATCATACACAGCTTTTGGCTTTTGATCACTCAAGGCTGCTTATGAAGTTGGCGGGATAAATGACAGCAACTGGGATACGCTATTGATTAGAAAGTACGATCTGATCAAATACTGAACGGATCAGACACCAGTCATCTGTCTGGATCTGCCTGGTTAACATTCTCATCAGATGAAGAAATGACCTGACGCCCATCATCAGTAACCACAGACAGTAAAATAGTGGCATTTACACAACAGTTCAGCCACATTATTATGAATTATGACAACTGGGTCACGTTTACTTATACTGTTAAAATAAAAGTTAAGGTTATGGAATAAAGCTATATATAAGACAAACAATTTGCTATCTTTATCATTTCCGATAGGTCATGTGTTCCATATTAAAATAACTGTACAAATAGACGACAGATGTTTGCTCCCAGCTGTAATACAGTATTCCTTGTCATAAAGTGTTTGGCATGGATAAACGTTTGCTAAATAGGCAGGCTCGTCTAAAAACACATGACCACTGCGCTGGATAATTTAAGGTGAATGGCTCCACTAAGCACATTTTCCTACACCATTCTGCCACGACTCGCAAACTCCATAACAGGTTAAGGGGTGGACGAGCTCTAACCCACACGGCATGGGCGAATAACCAGGCTCTGTCCTGGGACGAACCTGCACAATAGGAGCATTCAGCTCGTCCTGAACGCTCTGACATAACATCTCCAGCTTCTTGGCACCCTCCAGCACCGAGCTCTCAGCCCACTCCCAGAATGCGTCGCTGTCCAGATACGTGTGTGGGAGCTGAATAAAGAAAAGAGAGAGAAAGATTAATTAATAACATATACATTCAGCTTCTTGATATGTTGTCTGGTTGGTGGATTCCACTTTTTCAGTGTAGTACACCATGAGGTTAAAATTCCAGCTCCATATCCAGCTAAGCTCTTACTAACTGGAACAGAGTGCAGAACAAAGACCATCTGTTTCACCGACTGTGGATTATGGGAACTGGACGCCACAAGTGACACCTAAACTCTTCACCCAAGCCTTTCTGTTATTCCCAATTGCCCTAACCCCTACCAACCTGATGAGTAAAACTGGTGGCGAGCTGTTCCATCTCCATAGCCAGGTCCTTTTGCAGGCAGCTAAAGGCACCCAGAGTGTCCCACAGCAGCTGCAGGGCTTTGGCATTGAACTGAGGCAGTTCATTGAGCAACAGTGTGTTGATCGTCTTGTAAGTGTTAGCAATGGCCTGCTCGTCATAGCTCAGGCTACTCTTGTCTTCAATCATCTCAAAGTCTAGCAGCTTGTCCTGTCTCTTGCGGATCAGGTTGCGTGGCCCGGGCATCAGCTCACGGAGAGAAGACAGTGGTTTGAATACCAGAGTCTTCAGGCGAGCCTCCTGCATTAAGCAAGAGTACATTCGTTAATATCCTTGGCGCATAATACTACAAGAGTAGAAGAGTGCTGGGTTCGAATAGGTTAAACATTTAATGGAAATATTTCACAGTGATAAAACTTCTACTGTGCACATTTGCACAACATTTATGACTCAAGGTGAATCATAGTCATATGACGGAGGATGTGGAGGCGCAGACACAGGTTGATAATATCTCCAAACATTATTTCAGACAAAAAACAACAAGAAAGATTGCAGTAATGAAGCTGAACAAGTCTGTGTGACAGCTAATTTCTACAGGAAAAAAAATATATAAGAAAAATCTTAAATGGAAAAAAATGAAAAACAATCAATATTACAAAAACAGTTTTCCGAAATTAAATACATTTTCGGAATTTAATTAAATACATTTTTGAAATTGTGTGATTATTACAGCCCTAGAAATACTTAAACACAGAAAAGTGTCTACCTAACTGCGAATCAGGTTTTAAATTTTGACACCCTGTTGCTTTTTTTCCCCTAAATTTCCTTGCAACTGTCACTTGGCTTATTAGGGGTCCAGTAAATTTATAAAAAAATAAAACAAACAATCTGACTACTCACATAAACAGGGAATATCCACTGTCTGAGTGCGACATTAATATACTTTGAGAAGAGGGCGACTTTCTCACCATCCAGGTCCAAGTCGACCTCATCTGGCCTACAGCTGAGGAACATCTGTAACAAAAATTGTTTACAGCTCAACAACATTGCACTATACGCTACACTTTCAGCATACAGCTGCGACATACATTCAACACCACAGGGTTTTCCATTTATCCTGGGGTGAGGTCAAAATAGCTTTTCCCTTGAACGAATATAGCAATTGAAGCAAGCATTAAATGTCCAGACATGGAAAATAAAGTCATAGAAAAGTAAGAGAAAGCTGGCATTCTTGACCAACCTGCAGATGGCTGAGATAAGTTGTCATGTTAGCATGCAGCTCTGTGACACCCTTCTCCAAAACAAAGAAAAAGCCTGCAAGGGCATCGAACTCTTCATCCTTTAGCTACAGTCAACAAAGGAAAAAAAACCCCAAACATTTACAGCACTTGCAACGTGTTCTGGATGCATATAAACAGCACGGCTTACAATACACAATTCTTTTCAGCCAACTGATCCCAGCTATTGCCTGCTGCAATTCACAACGTGTGAAGTGTTCAAATACGGTATGCATTCATGTCCCATTGTAAAGGAGTCTGATTGCCCATTAGCATTTTAGCAATCCTAAGAAAGACAAAGCCTATGTTGTTTAGAAATTAAGCCATTTCTCTATAAGGTGTAATCTCACTGTACTATAAGAGAGCTTTAGTAAACAGCGTGTGATACCTTTGGTATGATACCGGTTTCATGTTTAATGTACTGGCCCAGTCTGGCTGTCTTCTTCGCAATGCTGTGTCCACTCAGTCGGTTGATCTTGTCTTTGATGGTCAGGTTTTCTGTCTTCTTGTACTTATCAGCTTTAATGTGATGGAAATAAAGTAATATATAACAAACTTTTTTTATTTTATCTGTAAACAGCCAATCACAAGCAAATATGATGAAACTGTAAATGTTTCCAGGACTGAAGTCAAGTCCTCACCAACTTCCCGGAAGCGCTTGTACTCGTTAATCCTGCAGTTGAGCTGGACGGCAGTGCGAGCCGTGCTCTCCAGCAGTGAGTAGGCAGGGTGCTGGGTATCGGTGTGTTTCTGTATGGTTTGCAGCAGCAGGGGGTAGCGGGCAATTCTCTGTACAGGCATCACCAAGAAGAAGCTCAGAGTGGAGGCATTCACGTCTGGTCTGAGACAGAAAATAATGAATACAATATTTCACACCAGGGATATGCAAGTTTTGGTCAGTGATTTACAGCAACTGTATTTGTGCGAAGATCCGGACGATATCTTAAGAACACTGAGTGGGACAAGGGAATAGGACCTGGATGAAACGGCAGCATACATACATCTTTGCACACTCTTTCACACCGACACCAATTTACCTAGTAGCAGAGTTTAATACACATTTATAGCAAATAACCACCAGGAGGGCACTAATATACAAACACATCAATTTCTTGATATTAAACATGAGGGTATGAGAAATTTGCCTGTCTTGTAAACCATTTACCAATGATCAGGATAGCAGAAAATACAACAAATGTTTAAAACTCCTACAGAAATACCTCACTAGGTTAATAAAAGTAAATAAAAGGTACCTTTAGTACAACTAAAAGTAATAATGTACTATGCTGTCCTATAGAAGTAAATATTATAATAATAATAATTAAGAACAACCATCACTTAATTAGATATAAACATGGACAATCACGTCATATAATCTTTATAAATCGTACACGAGAGTATGTGACTACTGCCACAGGCCTATATAGAGGTGTCAGTACCCAGATCCATCATTCCAATGAGATATATAGATATAAACTGAACACCTGAAGTGCGATAGCAACTTACGCTGAGGACTTGATGACTTTCACCATTTCTAGCCACTGGGCTTCCTTCTGCTTATAGCTGTCTTCTATAGCTGTGATGTTATTATAGTTGGCCAGATATTCCTTGTATGCCATCTCTATGTCTTCAGACATGCACTGAAACGAACCACCTACGGAAGAGGACAATTAAAATAAAGGCTGGGATCAGCAATAATACTTTTAATCTGCTCATCATAAAGCTAAACCGAGCCTAAACAATTATGTCTGTAAACAACATAAGTATGGAATGGCTTAAGTCCTGCCATAGCTAATAAAAATGGCTTGTGTCTGTTTACTACACCCTTAGGCTGAAAATAGACCCGAGTTTGTCTGTTGATTTTTCCGCTGTATGCTTTAAAGGATTTGCAATACAATCGTTACGTTGCAGTTTTAAGAACGTGTCAGCGCTAATTTAGGTACATTCCGATAAAACAGCTCATGTGGCTGAGGTATGATGGGTGTGAATCAGAGAGGTAAGAAAGCATTTGAAGAATTTGAACTTGAAATTCCTGTTTGTTTTACAACGCTGAGTATTTCTAAATACATACGTATCTGCAGTATGAGGCAACAAGTGGCTACAAAGTGCTAAGGTGAACCTGAACTTGACAGTCTAGTTTTTTTTCCCTCCTATAATACTTACAAAGTGTTTCAAGGTACTGAGGATCACTGGGTTTCATCTGTGCCTGGTCCAGCAAGCTCAGGAGTTTGGCGGATACGTCCATCACTTTGTCGATGTGCTGGAACATTCCATCCAGATTGGCAAGTGGGGGCTGGAACGGTAAAAATGAATATTATGTAACATTTTATACCACAGTGCTGTTAAATTCTCGATTCTGATTAGTCCAAAGGTGTTCATTAATTTTCTATAAAAGCAATCTTGACTCTACTGCTGCTACAGGGACTGGTATCTCTCTTCTCAAACAGATTGCTGGTACAGGTGACTGATGAGGGCTGGTGATGGCTGGTGATGGCTTCATAATAGTATGGGGTTTGTTTAGCTGGAATTCCATGGGACCCCTGATACGTCTACAAACATCTCTGACAGGTGAATGGTAGGCGTGCCTCCTGTCCTGCATTCATTCTGATGGGTTTGGCCTCTTCCAACAGGACAATGTTCCCCAACACACATCTAGAGACTGCAAATTATGGTTCGAGGAGCACTTATCTGAGTTTTGTGGGGTTTTGCTATTCCTACTGCCTGGGCCATCACTTCCTGGTTATGCGAAAATGGATCATAAAAACACAACGACTGTCCCTTTTAATTCCTTATCATGATATCAAGAAGCTCCTACACATTAACTGCAGACCGGCACTTAAGTACAGGGGGACTGCTGGGATACGGGTTTCTGTTAACCCACAGACTGCCTAATCTGTCTGTGCTGATGAGACTGAAATTAGCGACGATTAGAAGAAGCGAACCTACCTGTAGCTTCTGCAGGTTGCCTCGGATAGTAACTGTGCAAAGCTGCAGGTGCTTCAAGTAGTTCCTCTCGGTATCCACCAGCTCTTGCATGGCCATGGCCTGTCTCTGAGCTTCCCTTTCCTTTTCTGCTGCCTCTTCTTGCGCAGTCTTCACCTTCCTCCCAGTGTCCTCCTCAGAGTCCTCAAAGGCTCCATCCACGTCTTCCACAGCCACCGTCGGTATCTGGCATCTCACCTCTTCAGCCACCTCCTTCAGCTCAGGGAGTTCGTCCGATGTTCCTTGCCTGCTTAGCCTCCCAAATCGACGCTCCATACCGGGCCTGGTCGATGGCTGGAGAGACACAGATTTTCAGTTTAGCATTACAAAAGGCTAGCACATAAGTAAATTAAAGTAATTAAAGTTAAAGTAAACTATTTTGCCTTACTGTGTTTGCACACAGAAGGAATGTGACCTCCGCATTTAACCCATCCATGCAGTGA
>JAOVVF010000036.1:14084065-14094729 GCA_028565595.1 Duopalatinus emarginatus | reverse complement strand
ATACCATACCATACCATACCATTCCATTCCATACCATACCATACCATACCATACCATTGCATACCATACCATACCATACCATTCCATTCCATACCATACCATACCATTCCATTCCATTCCATTCCATTCCATACCATACCATTCCATACCATACCATACCATTCCATACCATACCATACCATACCATTCCATATCATACCATACCATACCATACCATACCATTCCATTCCATACCATACCATTCCATTCCATTCCATACCATACCATACCATACCATTCCATACCATACCATACCATTCCATTCCATACCATACCATACCATTCCATTCCATACCATACCATACCATACCATACCATTCCATTCCATACCATACCATACCATTCCATTCCATTCCATACCATACCATTCCATTCCATACCATACCATTCCATACCATACCATACCATTCCATTCCATACCATACCATACCATACCATACCATACCATACCATTCCATTCCATACCATACCATACCATACCATACCATTCCATTCCATTCCATACCATACCATACCATACCATTCCATTCCATACCATACCATACCATACCATACCATTGCATACCATACCATACCATTCCATACCATACCATACCATACCATTCCATACCATACTATACCATACCATATCATTGCATACCATACTATACCATACCATTCCATACCATACCATACCATACCATTGCGTACCATACCATACCATACCATACCATTCCATACCATACCATACCATACAAGGGTTAAAACCACTAGTGGTTCTATAGTTAGAGCCTAAACTCTCTGACAAGCCCTTTACAGACTTGCAATTGTATCCATCAAGAAAGAGTTCTCACTTACACTCATTATCTAAGCTGCTTATCCCACTACTGGGTCATGGGGGTTATGGAGTCTATCCCAGTCCTGTTTGGCTAGAAGGAGTATAGACAGGTCACCAGTTCATTGAAGGGCAAACACACAGACTGAATTGAGCTGACAGAAAGGTCACAGAAACTCATTATAACCACTTATAAAGAAAAGCGTTTCATAATGCATAGTACACACAGTTAGACAACTGAAAATTCAGAAGGAAAAAAAAAACACAGTCTAATTACATTTTTTAATCTTTAACTTCCCAGTGAGCTAATGACCTCAAACCAGGTTACCTAATCCGTCCACTAGATGGCAGGACAGGTAAGTGTAATTCCAAGCTTCATGGACTAAAACCAAGCAGGCCATATAGGAATGTATTAATATAAGCAGTTCTCAGGTTAAATGCAATTAGCTTTAACTGATTTTCATACTTTGCAACAGACACAATCTGGAACAGGAATACAGTGTCCTAAATATTTCTGTTTTCCGTGTGAACGCATGCCAAAATTCATGTGTCAAACAAAACTCAGCTGTAAGTCCGAGCTGGGCCTCCAGGGTTTGTTTCTCTCCCTCTCTCTGTCACTCTCTCCCTTACACACTTGGCTTCATGCGATCCCTCCAATACAAACACACTAACCAGAGTGAGAAACATGTGTTGGCCTGGTTGTCATTGCTAATAATATGGACATTGGCCGCATACCCGCTTTGTTGTCATCATGTGTGCCCATGCGCATAAATACCAGGCTTTTGGAACTCAAGTACTGGGTGGCTAGAAACAAAATGCGAACAAACAAATGACTTCACCCATCCTTGGGGTGGCCCTTCTGCTTCAGCAGTATAGGAGATCTTTCTGTTCTGTAGGAAATGGCACCATCCAGTTGCAGGCCTCTTTGAGCTCATGCAGGTACGGTCAAATGGAAAAACACAGAAGGCAAACGATAAAAAAAAAAACCAGGGCCTGTGCGATGTGACGTGTTTGACTGCATCTATTCATGACAAAAAGGCTGTAACGTCAGTGAAAGAGAGTCTAAGGAAAAACAGGGTGGCAAAAACTGCTCCACTCCGAACTCATTCATCAGATTTAGATTATGGATCAGCTGATAAACTTAGAAACAGCCAGGACATGTTTGTATAAACATTTCTTACACCACAACCCTATTGCTTAATTCCTGTTGGTGCGAGTGAGTTAGCGTGAATGTGTAGCTGTATCAGATTCGGCATGCTGAAACGTTTCCTGTGGTGAGAGATCTGACAGAAATATCCCTTATTGTAAGACCAAAGAACGTTATCATTTACAAAGGAACAGCTTACACTGGGAAATAAATGGCGGACACTCATAAACATAAAAAAACATGTAATTGTTAATATGTTGAAGTTTTCTGTAAGGAGACATTTATTTGTTTAGCATTTATGGAAGGAGTCTCCAGTGTCAGCTCTTTAACAGTCAGAGGCCCAAAGTGTCCCAATTCAGGGGCTGCATCCATCGGAGGCTGCATCAGAAGACAAAACGCCATGACTAGGCTCTCCCGTTTTAACAGCTCCCTCATATATATGCCTCAGAAATATGCTCTTTCTTTCCACAGCAATGAAGGTTCCAATGGTTGGATCCTGAAATCCATTTCATGGCAGGCAGGCAGAGGTCTAAAAGTATAAAGCTAACGTAAAATTAGCTCCATCTTTAAGGAACTTCAGTGGCATTTTGTGAGGCAGAGGTGAGAGCAGTGCTGTGAAGCAAACAAGGAATCCGCAGTAGAGCAGACCATCTAATTTCAGTTCGGCCTTTACTGCGGATTACGCATTCTCTGAATGTTAAATGACCCTGTCATGACCCAAATGTGCACTGATCACTCTTATCTCTGTTTTGTTTCACGATAATGAGCTGACCATAGGTTACCATGATACCATGGTTTCACTCATGTCAAAAAACAGCTGTAACCTTATGGTTAAGGAACCTGGCTTGGAACCAGAATGTCCCAGGTTTGAGCCATGCATCTTCAAAGTATTTAATGAAGTGCCCTTGACTGAGGCACTTAGCCCCCAACTGCTCCCCAGGCACTGTGGATAAGGGGCTGCTCACCACTCTGGGCATGTGTTCTTACTGCCCCTAGTGTTCACTAGTGTATATGTGTGTGTTTCACTGCACCGATGGTTTAAATGCAGAGGTGAATTCCACTGCATAGTGGTCAGAACAGTACTCACACACACAAACACCAACTAAATTATTTGTTACATTTGACAACTGACTATAGCTGTTGCAAAATGTAAGGCAAATCGCTTGTATATTAATTTCAACTATGTGTAGTGCAACAGGGTTTGTGCAGTCAGTATGAGGGTGTTATTGCCAATTGCTGACGTCCATATGCAGCAAAAGCATTACAACTGTTCTGTCTGGGTTCGTAAAAACTAAAGACTCATTGTAGAAAATAGGGAAGATTGACACTAGGACAATTAGTTTGTTCCATCTCTAGTAGGAACAAATATTTAGGAACCAAAGAAAGGGACACTGTGTCACAACCTGCAGTACCCTACTCGGTTATCTCCACATCGATCACTTCACTCCTAATATACATAAAATTAAACTCCCCTTAAGTGTTTATGTCACTGACTCCACCCACTTTGCCTCGCCAATGCTCAAGCTGTCCCCTGAATTATTACTGGCCAATTTGTCATGTCCCATCGCTGCCAGTTTGAATCCTGTATTAGGCAGCAGAAAAAGAGTCAGAAGCAGAAAAAAAGGGGCAAGCATAAAGATCTGAGAGACTTTGACTAGGGCCAAATTGTGATGGCTAGATGACTGGGTCAGAAAGGCTCCAAAATGGTAGATCATATGTCACAGGCCATCGGTATTCCCTAATGGTAGTCAGTTATTTCAGAGGATAATGTGCCCTACCACCCAGCAACAATTGTTCAGGAATGGATTTAAGGATTATGACGAAGAATTCGAGCTGTTGAAATGGTCTCTGAATTCTCTAGATCTCAATCTGATTTAGCATCTGTAGGAAGTCTGTTCCATGGAGGCCCCATCTCACAGCATACAGGACTTAAAGGATCTGCTGCTAAAGTCTTCTTGGTGTCACATACCACAGCTTGTCAAGTCCAGGCCTTGATGGTTCAGTCACAAAGGAAACACTTGTGGAAAAGAAGTATACTTAAGTATACATAAGAATTTTTAGAAATACTATTTTGTACTGAATCACAACTTAAACACAATTGAAATGATATTAAGTTACACTTGATTTATACTAAGTATACTGGCCATATGTTATTGTAATACAATTTAAGTATAATGGTTTTAAGCTGCCTAATTTAACACTTAAAACACATTTGTGCTTAAAACAACTTGATATATAAGTATGTGTACTTATATTAATGAGCACAGTGGTACTATAATTTAAGCACATTTTGAATATATTTTTAGCGTTTACTCTGGCGGCTTAGACAAATTGAGACAAATACTGAAATTGTATTAGAAGAGTGGCGGAAATAACATATAACGAGTATATGACTCAGTATAAATTAAATGTAACCAGTCATTAATTCTCTTATCTGCTTATTCTTAATCAGGGTCACGGTTTGTGGAATCATCGGGTGAAAGGCAAGAATACCCCCTGGACATCTATTGCAGGGTACCACGCACACACAGCCACTCACACAACTTAACATCTCCAATTCACCTGGACACAGGCAGAACACACCAAACTCGTTACAAACAGACCAGAGTGAGGAATCGAACCCCCAACCACAGATATCTGGAGCTGTGTAACACACATACACACTACCTGATGCGCCACCGTGCCACCCAAGTGCAACTTAACATAACTTTCATTAAAATAAAATAACTGATATACCTAATAATAAAGCTTTTGAGTGGCTGCCCTCAGGTCGCCGGCTTCGTTGACCTTTGTACCCAGAGCCGTCCAGCTCCTCAACTCATAGCCCCCCCCATACAATCACTACCCCCACAACATCGTACAGACTATTGCAGACTCTAATTACTTTTCACACTGCACCTACTACCTCACTGCAATTGCACTCCTTTGTGTATATACCTCTAAGATCAGTCACTTTATCTTATTTGCACTACTCGGTTTGCACTGCAAACCATCAGGCTGTGTATACTAATGTTCTGTTGTTCATATTTATGTATGGCACGATTGGTTGACTTACGTTTAAGTTTATATTCCTATATCTCTATTCGTTATTCTATATTTATATTTCTTCCCATGTCATTGCTGCTCTGCATGCCATCAATTGCCCCCCACGGGGATTAATAAAGTTTTCTAAATCTGAATCTGAATCTAAAGTATACATTATTATTGTACAGTGAAACCTACACAACATCGGCTGGTGATTTTAATGTTATGGCTGATTGAAGCTCACGTTTATGTGTTTTTGTCTTGTTTGTTCATGTTTTTAATATTATTAAAGTTTATCTGCACCTTCGCATATCATAAGCTGCTTTAATGTCTATTATGAATATAAAGAGGTGAAAACCGACAGGTGGCTGGTGAGTAAATAACTGTTTAAAGCTGCTGTAACGTAAGTGATAACGGGAACTAAATTGTCTTGTTTATGTTCCGCAACATTATGCATAACTATAAATAGATGCAAAAGAAAAAGAATATTGGCACGTAGCTGTGGTGTATGAGGAATAAAACACTTTAAATGCTGTTATTGAAATATAATTAGTTTTAAGGGTGGTATCTCATCACACCTCCTTGTCTGTTACTGATTACCTTTCAGTGAAAGCGTCATGTTTTATTGCTTACATATTCCATGTCTGGTTCTTCTGAAACAATCTTGCCTGATTAATGTAAGCTGCCGGTCTAGCCTGACGAGAAACAGAAAGGGAATTAAATCACTTACCAACAGGCTTTGCTTATATACAGTATGAAATACATTTATAGCCCTGCCTAACTGGATGATGGATGGTCAATGCTGCAATCAGTGTCTGTACCCATGTTAAACATGAAAGAGTCCGGGTGGATTTTTTTGTGCAGTTCACCATTACATCTTTATGCTTATGGTGCCACTATTAAAACCAGAAATTTTAGGATAAAACTGAAAAAAAAAAAAACGTGTCTGCTTTTATTTTTGCCTCGTAAACAGCTCAATTGAAAATAAATCGTTGTCCTCATTGTGTTTAAAGGCAGAACGGTCAGTTGCTATGCAATAGATTCACAGGGTGGGAAAAATGACCATGCTGTAGTGTTGAGGAAAATGAGAATGGCCAAGTGGTCTTACTCAGTGGGGCTCGCCTCAGGCCTACGCCGATGAGGCCATCCGTTTATGAAAGAATTTAGTCATTTCTGCTGCGGTTTACGCGCCGCTAGTATTTTATAGGGTTTTTAGGGCACGAATAATCAAAAACGGCTGCCTGCGAACTTTCTCTGGTCCCGCCAGTGCAGACTGGGAGCGTTTAGTTGTGAGTATTTCTCAGCAAGAGTGTTTAACCTTAGCAGCTTGCTATGCATGAGTGTGTATGGTGCTGACCGTTTTTTTTTTCTTTCTTTGTCATCTACCTCCATGGCTTCTGTAGTGCACCTGGAGCCGAGCCCTGCTAAACACCAGGTGGGGGGGGCGGGTGGGGGGGGGCGGGGGGGGGGTGGGTGGGGTGGGGTGGGGGGGTGGTCGTTAAGAAAAGCAGAGAGCTTTAGCATCGGCTGGGGAAATAAACCTATATCAAAATGTAATGGGCCCAGTTGTAAAAGTATTAAATAGTACACGGTTTAGCCAGAGGGTGCTTTGGCCGCCCCTATGATGAGTGCGTGCGACCATGCAGAGTTAACCGTTTCAATGTAGCGCTGTAATCACAACCGTGTGCGTTCCACAAAGACCACGCCACGTGAAGCCCTCAGGTTCTCTCCGAACACTCTTACACTCAGTGTCCGTGCATGAAGGGTTGATATGACTCATAAATCATTGCTCAGAGCATTACTGTGCTGAGTCTTTGTTAAACGTGATATAGTATTGCATGGAGCGCCACATTCAAGCCTAATTTCCAGTCGATTGTCCTGAATCATCAGGAGCTCCTGCAGAGAGATATGTGGACAGTACTGGGATAACTTACACGCTCCACTACAGCACACTTTGTTGAATATACAATCCTTCTATCTGATCCTGACACATTTCCACTGAGGCTCCTTTCATTCTTACCCTGATTCACTATTTCTGCAATTCTGAGTCATCTTCTTGCTGGACCTGGTCTCATGCAGTAACCATAAAGATCTGAACTTGCTGTAAGATGCTGTAATCATGAAGACTTGTTTAACGATGCATCAATACCAGGCCAAGTCATAGTCTGGTACTGATACAGACCTTAAAATCTACTTTGTATTAAGCATCAGGGTGTCATGAGCTGGTTATAGTATTTACCTTGGATTAACTAGGGCTGCAATGGAGATTTCATTTACATTTATGGCATTTGGTAGACGTTCTTATCCAGAGTAACTTACAAGGTTATTGGTATTACAGGTAGGTCATCGTAGTTTTAGAAGTCTTTCCCAAGGACCCTTCCCAGACTGGGAATCAAACCCAGGTGACTCACATGGAAGCCAATGATGTTACCACAGTACCACACATTTACAGCACTTAGTAGACACCCCTATCACACAGTATTCACAGGTTTTGTTAATTTTTAATTCGGCAATCAGAAAAATATCCACATATGTCCCATGACCACAAAAAAAGGCAAAAGGAGGAAACACCACAATTTTTTGCCATGGGTTCTGCATTTCTGGTTGGCAGTAGTTGGCGCCCCCGTGTGGGTCCAGTGTGAAAGGCACAATCAACACCTAGCATATGTGTTTTTCTAACATCCAGTTATTCTTTCAAGATAAGACTTTTACATGTAATTTGGTGGACACTCTTTATCTAGAGATCCTGTGATCATTAACTTATTTATATAACTGGGGTTGGGGGCCTTGCTTAAGGGCCCAGCAGCGGCAGCACTCAGATTTGAGTTCATGACATTCCGATCAGTAGTCCAACATCTTAACTACTGAGCTACCACATGTCTATGCTTAGTGTTGCCTGTCTTTATTCTTCTATAGCTATATACTGTAATTATTTTGAATATTACTCAGAAAAGGGCGGGTTCTTTTCTGAGTCTGGTTCAGCTCAAGGTTTCTTCCTCATGTCGTCTCTGGGAGTTTTCCCTTGCAGCTGTTACTTCTGCTTTGCTTTATAACAATGTCTATTGTTAAAAGCGCTATACAAATCAAATTGAAATTGATGATTTTTTTTTTTTTTTTCAAACCGCACTCCCAATTCCTATCGAATGCGTCTGGAACATTAGATGCTGGGAATTGTTCCATCCAGCTTTGAGGTCACCCAGCTTTCGAGCACTGAGGTCACTCGCATTGGCGAGTATGTTTTTAAAAGCACTTACATTCACACCAACATCAGAGAGAGTGACTTCATTCGGGACTTTTTTTTCCCCCTTCGCCTTTCCGTTACAGTCTGAGCGTGCCTGATCGCCTGATCTGCTGCGCCTGCCAGGACATCCTGGAACACTGCAGCTTCTCACACTCATAAAGATTATGTTTACCAAAACACTCCACTCAGCCGAGTCTACAGTTCATTAATTATAAAGCACACAGTGGCCAGCCACATCAGTGTTCCCATCCTTAGCGCATGTGTATAAATGGAAAAGGAAAAAATAAATAGACGCATAAATACATTCGCTTTTTTATCCCTAGAGTCGTGTCGCACAGCTTTGCCAATGGTTTTTTTTGTGCCGTGGTCAGAGAAAAAGCAGTAGAGGCCTTGTAGAAGATTTATAGCCGTGCCCTTGTCTAGTCACACCCATCTAGTTGGTAAAACAGATAAATACATAGTGCTTTTTTACGATAGATTTTTTTCCCCTAAGAAAAACAGACTAACCACTCGTGAGTAGAAAAGAAAAGACTGGCTGTTCAGCATTATCAGAATTAGAAATGCTATTTATCACGGCGTTTTAGGTTTCTGAGAACCCTTAGCATAGATACATCATGAATCCTGAATTCTGAAATCTTTCTTATTTCTTTCCGGTGCAAGAACTTCACATGCACTGTTCAGTTTATTTTCCTGTAAATCATCTGTCATAACACATCATCATGAATTATGTCTTAGCTGCTAGCACCGTCTCAATTCAGATGCATTCCACGGGCATGGAGTATTGGTGACTTTTTACAATGTACATTCTCGGCTGTTGATTTAAAGCACAATTATTTTTAAGATACTTTCGTGCTCCCTCATGTGAGATTAGTTCCCTATGTTAAGATCTGTACATTTTACGGGGCAATTTAGGCAAAGTGCATTGCCCTGCAGTGTGTTCTATTCGCCTTTACCTGGAAATAAAAGCTAATAAACCTCTAGGGGTTGCACAACCCTCAAGCCTCGAATTGTTGTCAGTTCAGTGCTCAAGTAAGTAAACTTATCACAAGCCAGACTACAAGGAGTGTGTTTATCATATCTATAACACCATGCTTGCCCCTGACAACACAGATATGGCAAGAGTGGCTCCTAGACGCCCTCAGCTCTGCTGACGCAGCTTGCGCGGTCTGATTAGTGTTTCCTCTATCGGGACCTGCAATCGTTAGAGGGGTTGTGACTGTCAACACTATCATCAGTATCATCGCCAGTGTTCCAGCACTTTCCTCTTTTCAGCAGGAAGGCAGCTCAGTTCCACTTGGCTGAACTTCACAGGACGCACGCTTTTCAGAGGCTCGAGGTGATCCCATCACCGAGTAACACACCTACGCTCACACTCACTATCTCGCTCTTGTGTTGTGGTCAGATCCCGAGCACAGATAGACCCCTTGTTGAAAAGGCCGCTGCTTTCCATGACACCTTCAACAAAAAAGTTGCTTCCTTGATTTCTGATTGTTGCTAAGTGATGGGCGGAGTAAACATCCTCTGTGGCGCAGCTGACAGGAGACATGCGGTGCCTGTGAAGAAGATTCACAGCGCCGAGGAGTGATTTGCGATAAGAGCTCGGAGATCCCCTGCCCGCTGATTAGAAGACTTACCCTCTCTTTGCTTGCTGCTGATGCCATCGCTTGTACATCCCAGGACGTGGATTTATGAGGTCTGCTTGAAAGTCATTTATCTGCTGTCTCCCAGACACCTCTGTTTACCCTGTTGCCATTGCTATCAGCGTTCTTCTCATTGCTGGTGTGGTCCTGCATTTTAAAATCTCTGTAATGAGAAGAGGTTTAAACCCAGCGAGCAAGTTTTACACCCCAAACCATTGTGGAAATGTTATTTATTTGGTTACAGGAATTTTCCTTAATTTGTTTCTTTTCCTATCATTTGCCATTAAAGTCTTTATGTTTATGAAACGCTTTCATACTGTTTGTGATGTGGAAACATTTGGAGAACCTTTGCATTAACGTTATGAGAAGGTTCTTGTATAATAAACCATATACAGAACATTAGTTGAATGTTCTGTCTTTGGTATATTGTTTCAAAGGCTGGAATCAGAAACCAGACACAATGTATTTGGATTCTGTTCACTGTACATACTCATAATCTACACTGAAGTGCCAGAAAACTTGTACACCAGTCTACAATTTGACATGTGCATGGCAATGAACACCACACTTCCTGCAGAATGGTCTACAATTCTGTTGTATACTGAGGGGTAGGATTTCTGTGTTTCACAGCATGTTGCATGGAAGCCCAGATGTGTTCGATAGGTGGGAATGGCAATATTATATATTGTTTACATTATTTTATTACTATATAAAAGTAATTATACGTATTAATTTAAGTACTATTTATATACACATACA
>JAOVVF010000036.1:14070416-14083965 GCA_028565595.1 Duopalatinus emarginatus | reverse complement strand
ATATACACACACACATTTATTTTTAGTCTGTCAGACTCTTGGTCTGAGTAATGGTTTTATGTTTTAAAAAACCTGCTTTAAATCTTTTGTGAAAGACAATCAAGTGGACTTTTAAGCACATAAGTCAGTCATTCTCTTATCCACTTTAAGATTTTGTCACCCACTCACACCTACCATGTGTTTTTCGGAGGTGGGAGGAAACTGGAACTCTGTGAAAACCCACACAGACAGAGACCAGAAAGAGGATCGAACTCACAACCCCAGAAGTGGTTTTTACAAGTGATTCTTTTTGTTTGTTTTTTTGCTTATTTTCACACATTACTGTTTAACATTTACATGTTGCTTCAAATATTAATTATGTAAAATCACTTGTCAGGGTTAGCGCATCAGCTCAGCTAGGTCGAGTCACCACTCCAGTTCCCAGAATCTGTGGTGAACGTTTAAGATGGCCATCACCAGAACCAGTACTTTGTTTTTCACCCTGAATCTAAGTTGTGTTTGTTTGCTATCCTTTCTGTGTTTGTCAGATTGTTCTTTGCTTGCTCTTTGTCTGATTATTTGTTCATCACCTGACCCCTTGCCTGTGCTCTGACTGTGATTCTGGATAGTATTTTGGACTTGGTTTCATTGATTGTTAATAAACACCTGCACTTGGGTTTTATATATATACAACTGGTACTAATGCCAGCGTTACTCTCTGGTCTATAAAAGGACAGGGCAACTGTCCCTTCAATTGCCTAATTCTGTTTTGCGGGAAACAAAATGTTTCCAATATGTTGAGAAACTGGTACAAGTATGTAGCTGAAACCATTACTTCTGTTTAAGCACCTATTAAAATATTCCACAAGGTAATGTCCCTTATTCAAGCTTATTTTATGCATGTTATTGGAGACGTGCACCTTTCTCAAATAACCTACAATGAATAACTAATGCTGCAAAAAAAAGAAAGAGAGAGAGAATCAAATCACTTGTCCATTTATATGTTTATATGCTTATATAAGCTTATATGCTTCTTAACACTTATTTCCAGATTGTAATGGTTGACATAAGTCATCCACTGTTACTGTAACACATGGTGTGCCTCAGGGTTCCATACTGGGTCCCCTTCTTATTATTGTATATATTTCTCCTCTTCGCCAGATTGTTCAAAAACATTCAAATCTACCCTAGTATCAACCTTTCCACAGCCTCGATTTAACTTTACTGTCCATGTTGATGACATACCTATAAGCTGAGTTCAAGTTATAAAAAACTTGAATCTTTCACTTCTGTAATATTACATGCCTCCCTTCTCTCTGACTCTGATGCCAAAATGTTTGTCAGTTATTTCATTTTTTCTCGCCTTGACTACTGCAGTTCTCTATGTTATGGTCTTCCTGCTACACTGCTCATCCGTCACAAAACATCCAAGACTCAGAAGCAAGAGTCCTCACACTTACCAAGTGCACAGCATGCATCACACCTGTTATAAAACAACTTCATTGGGTACCTGTTACCTGTCAGATCAAATATAAAATCCTTCTTCTAACTTACAAAGTTTTACATGGCTATGTCCCCTTCCTACCTGAGTGAGTTTTGTACAGTCCATGTTGCACCCTCGGGTCTTCTGGAACTCCTAAGTAAAGCATCTTTAGGTTTGTGAAGGCGCTATATATTATTATAGTGTTGCAAAGCACTATGCTTTGTCCGGAGATGCTCCGTCATTCCTGGCAATTATTGCACCTTACATGACCATGTCAGATGTGCATTGATCACTCACATCTATGATATTTATGGTTCACTCTCTTTTTCAGTTGGTGTCATTGTCATACCTTGTGTTCTCATATGTATTTTCTAGTTGTATGCTTTTTCTTCTTTGGAGACAAAATACTTTATGTTCATGTGTTTTGGGTTACTATTACAGTTCATCTGTACTTGCATCCAGCTTTGCCTCTCTAATCTGTCACATGGACATAGACATTCATTTACATGCTCACTCACATCACCCAGCCTTTTACAGTCACTATCTACCTACCAGCAAGTTTCTGGTGCAAAGGTAAACTTGGGAACTTGGAGGAAGTCTACATAGACTTGAGAAGAATGTAAAAATCCACTGAGAAGGTAACCTGAGCTCAGGAATAAATCAGGGACCCTGGAGTCTAGAATACTAGATAATATTATTGTAGCCACTATAATCTAATATCTATCAATAGCTTAATAATAAACCTATTTGCCTTGAGTAATGCATCATATCATGATATGTAATTGATCACAATAGGAAACTGGTCTTGTGACCGGAAGGTTGCCGGTTCAGTCCCCTGTACCAACAAGACATGACTAAAATGCACTTGAGCAAGGCAACTATGCCCCTAATTGCTCCTTGGGTACTGTAGATAGGGGCTGCCTTTCACTCCAGACAAGTGAGTTCACTGGCCCTAACGTGTGTGTTCACTAATGTGTTTCACTGCACGGATGGGTATAATGCATATGTCAAAGTTCATGCAGGTCAACCAGACAGCACATTTGATATGGCCCAAATCTAGGCCATATCTGTCATTTACTAGTGTCCCACATACCACATTGAATAAGGACACAACAGAGGACCAGGTAAGGATGATGGAACTTGGCCAGGTAACAGCTATAACAACTGGACATTAACCATGCCAGAAGTGGCCCAGATGTGTTTTGGGACATGTTGGCTATATGAGCATTTTTAATACATGGGCCACTTTTGGCTTGCATACAGTTTGCCAATGCCAACAGTGAGCCAGTAGTGCCTGTTGCTATCTGGGCAATCACCTTTTACTTAATAAGTATGATGTGGGGCAAAAATATTACATACCTATTTAACAGATTTTTAAAATTGTTTTAGAGTTAACGCTCTTCTCAGTTCATGTTGTTTTCTCTGAAAACCAAACATGCTAAACAGAAATATTGCAAACCACGTTCACAAACCACGTTTAAAGCCCTTGTTTACACTTGGCTTTAAAATGCATCTTGGGTGACCACTAAGATGCATTGTGACCCGATCACTCAAACCACTTGCTGAGGTGGTCCCAGCATATAAACACACAGCACATAACAAAACACTTACCGTTAAAACATAATTACCTCATAATGACTAACTACCTCATTTAGTTAGATATCTATTGCAGTTTAGATTTACTAATAAAAAATCCATTTAATTTCATTATTATCATTAAGTATGATTTATTTTTAGTCATGGATAGTAGAAGTTATCTTGAGTCTTGCCTTATCTTTGGCTTCAACAACCAAAAGAAAATCAAGAAAAGAGGAATTGACTTCTCCTATCAGCCCGGAGAAATGCAGAAAATGTCCAAGAATCATCGTTTCCATATCATTTTAATGCAATCAGCTTGTTCTGGATACAAGAGCGTCATGATGGTGTTTGTTTTTCACTTTCAAAAAACTCTCTGACGTAAGTTTGGACTAATTTCCTATCATTCCGAACTCTACTATCTGTCCTTTCAAGAGAAGAAAAATACAAAATACGTCTCTCCTTCATATGTTAGATACTTTCCAGACAGCTTCATCATTCTTATTGCTAAATCCCTCTGCTCAATCCTCATCTAAACCTGCCAGCAACAATCTTCCAAAATCAGGTAATTCATTATTACACCCACTGGTAATAAAAAATAATGTGATACTAAACCCAAAAGCCCAAACAGAGTGCAGGGCTCAAAATTTCCCCACACTTTGTGGTCTTCCCACCATTTACATGAATATCACTCGGTCTGAGGGATATCTATCTACTGCAGCAAAAAAAAAACCAAAAAAAAAACAACCTGAGCAACATGGAATAGTGTTCATGGATTATTTTGGCTGTCAGAGTGTCAGTGCTAGATTTAGGGTGTACTTACGTTAGGCAATCCGTACAATGTCCAAGCATGTTTGACCCCCAAAGTCCAGTTGGTTTGACTAGTGTGATCGCTACA
Organism: Duopalatinus emarginatus; assembly: GCA_028565595.1. Classification (NCBI taxonomy): domain Eukaryota; kingdom Metazoa; phylum Chordata; class Actinopteri; order Siluriformes; family Pimelodidae; genus Duopalatinus; species Duopalatinus emarginatus. The sequence continues at coordinate 14,080,030 of JAOVVF010000036.1, read as the reverse complement.
TACCATGCCTGGGCCTGCATTAAACGGTGAGCCTGGGAGTGATTTAGTTGAAATAGTTGAAATCTTGTGTAATTGAATATGCCATCTTATGTGAATTATTGCCATTGTAAGTTCAGCCATGTCACAAACAAAAACGATTCAGTCCCAGTCTACCTGATGGAAATGGTCAAGGCCTGATCCGTACCCAGAGACCTTTATGGCTCGACCCACCATCATCCAACACACATGGGAGGCAGGCATCGCATCTTGGCACCAGAGTGGTGGAACAAACTCCTCCCAAGTATCTGTACAGCGGAATCGCTTTCTGTACTCAAACACTGAATGAAGATGCATCTCTTAAGAGCACTTTATTAAGCGTTAACTCCATTCAGGATTACATTTGCATTACATTGCATTATTGTATTTACTTCCTCCATTCTAGCTTGAAGCACCTTAAATTCTGGTGAACCGGCAAAAGTTTTTGATACTCAGTATTAATTTAATGACTACGCTCATTTCTAAATTGCTCTAGATAAAAGTGTCTGTTAAATACTATAAATGTAAAGGCGAATGCATGCGACTCTCCCATAAAGCAAACATGTTGGCAAAGGGAATGGAATGTTGCTGGTCCACGGAAAAGGTATAGTTTTTGAGTATAGAGTATAATGGAACAACTCTTAAATTAAGGCACATAATTATGGAAGTATTTGACATACTGGTGCACGGTGGCACCACAGGTAGTGTGTGTGCTACACAGCTCCAGAGGTCTGGGCTTGTGGGTTCGATCTTCACTCTGAACTTGTCTGAGAGTAGTATAGCGTGTTCTCCCTGTGTTCGCAGGGGTTTTCTCTGGGTGCTCCGGTTTCCTCCATCTTCCTCCATCTAGCACACTGGATGTGTTAAATTGCCCTAGGTGTAGGAGTAAGGTGAATGGTGATGGATTGCTGTCCTATCCGGGGGGTATTCCTGCCTTGTGGCCAAATGATTTTGGATGTCAGACAAACTGCAACCCAGACGGATGGAGCAGACAAGAGAATGACTGACTGACTCACTCACTCAGTATCTATGCCTAATTGTAATATGTGCTATAAAAAAGCAGTTCACTAATCATTCTTATGCAGCACGCTCCCTGTCGCATAAGATCCAGAGTGACAGTACAAGGACACAAACTTATATTTTTTAATCCATTCCGTGTTTACTACGGTAAAATATTATACTGTTATCACGTTTTTGTCTTCTATTTTATCTTCTTCTGCTCAGAATACAGTAAATATTCATCTTGCATAATGTAAACAGTTTACTCAAGCTGCATATTTGATACCATGCCAGACTTTTACTGCTGTTTTTTGTGTTTGTTCAAACTCATCCCTCAAAAATACAGCAATTATTTTCCCTCTGCTGGAATCAGGGCTGTTAATCAGTCCTAGCGTGCTGGAGTCAACTCTCAGAAACACACCACATGAGAAAAGGCTGAGATGGTTGCAATGTTTAAAATATTTAACGCCCATACTAAAGAAAGGGTTAAAGGTTTTCGTGGCCTACATTCTACAGAATCTCTTCACGGTTACTGGACAAATTGGAATACAGCAAAGCACTCTTCGGTTTTAGCTGAAAAAATCTCACTCTTATCTGTCTATGCATGTGTGCATTTGTCTAACCCTGGTTTACACTGTAATACATGGTAAATGATTGTAAAATGCATCTTGGATGATTGGGGATACAAGTGGCCATTGCCGTTTACATCAATGTCTCTACGGTGTCCAGCTGACCACCTGTGGTCAGATTTCATACCTGCCTATGTCTCTTTTGTTTAATGAACTAGTTAACACACAGACGAGGGCCACTGAGACACATGTCTAGAGTTCTGGGCAACCCTATCCACGGTACTTTTCAGTCACAAAGCCGGTTCCCTAACCACAAGCCCACACCTTGTCAGGAACACATCAGGATGCATTTGTGTTTATACTGCAAAAGATATGTGTTCAAATGCATCCCAGATCTCCTCGTAAATGGGTTTGGACCGTTGGACCGTCTGACCGTCTGGCCCGATCACCACATGTGTAAAGAAAATTTCTGATTATGCTGTTTTGAGGTGAGACTGTTTCTTTGACAGTTTTATTATTATCAATTATTTATAATGAATTAATTATGAATACAATGTTATCGTTGTTTTATTCTATATCAAAATTGTATTGTTGCATTTTGTATACTAAGTGTTCTTATTAGTTAAATCTAGTGATCAGACAGATAGCCAATATCCAATATCTATCAATAGATTGATAATGAACATTTTTGGTTTAAGCAGTGCTTCAAATCCTGAGGCCTAATTGATGGCATGATATGAATGTTACGGGGCAAAACTATTATACATATTTTTGATATTAAAATAGATTTATAGCCATTTAGCTTGAACTATTTCTTTGACAATTTTGACAAAGTTATCTCAGCCTTTGTTCTGCCAGCTAACATTACTGTGCTGTGTAATTCGTTATTTAACTTGAGTTAAATTGAATTGTGCCGACTTTTATCCATGAAAGTTCATTTCTGGTGGCAGCCGTAAGCTTATGGTTAAGGAACCCAGCCTTGGGACTAGAAGTTCGAGCACCTCACCCACAACTGTTCCCTGGGGAGTTGTTTGGACATTTTTTTTTTTGTTGTTGTTAAATAAAATATTTCTGTATGAAACTAACAACACCATATATTGATATCTTTTGAAAGAAAAGCTGGGCCCAATGCCGATGCCCCCAGGTGGAAAATTATATCTACAGCCCTTTTATTAAAATAAGTGCAAGCACAACCTGCCACATTGCACAAATTCTTCAGAGAGAAATTGACCAAAAGTATTGAATACTTCCCCCGAGACTTTCTGATGAGTGTGCATTGCACGGATACACACTGACTGATTTATAACGTACAAGTGAAAGTTAATAACGAGTGTTCGTAAGTCAAGGCCGTATTCTATGTAGGAATGTTGGCATTACATGCAACCAAAACAGCTTTGTCAACTTGAGCTTCTCAATAAACCAAAATCTTCATTCCAGACTGGTGAGAGAGATTGATGTCTTCGCTGGAGATGGAAAGGGGGGTGGGGGTGGGGGGGTGTACGAGGGGCTTCGACATACTCCGAATTACTGGGCTGTTGGGATGAGGCCTGAGGAAACATGCCGTGCACAAGTGCCAGACTCCACGGCCTGTAAAACTGCTGACCAGGTCGACTTTTTCCACGGTATTATGAGTTTAGAGAGGCAAGGGGATTTCAAGGGGTGACATCCTGGACTTGGTGTGTCGCTTCAAATTCTCCAGGCTTTCCATCTCCTCCCCACTTCTGCCCATTGTGATGCGGTTTTGGTCATTTCAACCAGAGCTGAACTGCGCTAGAAAAACCAGATAAGCAATTGGAGGATGAGCAATTGCACAAGACAAACCATGTGAAAACCCTGAGCGCCATCAAAGCACAAAATGTTCTAAACTGGACAGGATTTTTTTTACGTCTGCGGACTCCAAACCAAACTACACCACTGGTGTCAAATCAGCAGTAAAAAAAAATCAGTATGGAGCGTTGTTCTCCTTTCTTCATTAGCACCACAAGAGGGCACTGTAAGTGGTTAAAGAAAAGCAATATGCTACTTACATCTCCAGGCACAACAACAGAACCTCATCAGTGTTTAATTATCCACAATACAGCCTAGGCAGTTCCCTAAGGTAATCAGGATCCTGTTCTCCTCTCACTGCTCGATGGGCTACGTCATAAACAAACATGCACACATATGGATCCCCTCACAATCTCATGGTCATAGACAGCCAAGCTCTTAGAGCAAAGCCTCCGCTTGCATCCCAGCCATCCAGTCGGCTACGACTCATGATTTTGGATTTGAACCAAATCTTGGTTGATACAGGGTCATGTAGTCTCTGATTCACCGGGTGAAAAATCCACAGGTTTACAAAAAGCCTGATCTTTGGGTTCTTGTATTTGTTCGGCTCTTTGCTCCCAGATGTACTCCTGCTTATCATCTTCATCTTGACTAATGTACACTGGATGTCTAATGTGCATCCAAGGCACATTAGTCAACTTCCAGTAACACAATGAGGATTTTACGTAAAAAAGCTAAAAAAAAACTCACATGCACAATTTGCGTCGGAAAGCACTTTTGAAATCAGAGCTGCTGGAAGTGACTGAGGACAAATTAGTCATGGACAGAAGATCACTTTCTAAGGCAAATAAACACTGTTTACAAAATAGTATTATGATTCAAAGACGTTCAAAAGATCCAAAAATGACAAAACCATGTCAGCTACTCTTTAAGTGAATTTATAGCTATGGCTTGCATTGCAAGGCTTGCTGTATCATTATGTGGTTCATGGCTTGGTTTATGCCCTTTGGGCAGCTGAGCCAGCCCCATTCTGTTTAAACAAAGCCTGATTTTCTCAGAGGCTGCGCCCCTTGACCTGCGCATTAATGCAGGCCGAAGCTAGGAAAGGCTGCTAGCCAGGGAAGCAGTTTAAACAATGGCATTGTGTCTGGATGAGAGACCCAGCACATTTCTATGTCTGTTTATCCTAAATATGATCAGCTCAAGCGCTTAAGGTCAGTCACAAGGTTTTAAACGGTTTCCTGTATGTGAATATGGTATTGCTATGACGTACAAAATTCTACTTGTAACGTTTCTAACTAAGATAGCAATTGTTGTGACATATTGTGATATAAACTGAGTAGAGCAGTACTGTCAACACTGCAAGTCTCTCATCTCCTTTTTCATCTCTCTCTCTCCTTCTCTCTCTCTCTCTCTCTCTCTCTCTTTTCACATTTCTGTGTGAACTCTCCACCGTGATAAGCTCCAGATGTTGTCTGCTGCCACGAAGGTGCAGGAGTGAGATTCACTCTCCCTCCTCCCAATAAATACCTGCTCTCAGCAGACCAGGTCAAAGGGTCTCGGTTGATCATTCATTTGGAGAGGCTCCAAAACGACAGCAAAAGCAGACTAATCATCTGTATGACATGACACTTGGAAAAGGATGTAATAAACCAGACGGAGTATGTAGTAAAAGCACAAAGATTCAGCAGCACTTCAATCTAGCTCGTGCTCCATTTCTTTAACACTCCCTTTAACATTTAGTGGTTCAAGATAAGAAATAAACTTAAGTATGATAGAAAACCATTGTCTCTTTACGACCATGTTACATGGTGCTGATGTTGTGGAATGACGCAGTAACTAAGATATGACAGATGTTCCCACGTGCCTCCTGAAGCACCTCTGCATACTCACACTGCTCAGCTTTTTTTCTTCTCTCCATGGCCCAGAGGTCAATGTGTTTACAGCCGTAAGATCCATCACCGCGTTCAGTTATTTTGCCCGTGGTTATGGCCGACAGCAGCTGGCTCAGTCTGTCACCTTAATGGCCTCATATTTTGAAGCTCTCCAACTAATGGCAAATGGGCCAAACTAATCACTAGCTCAAAGTGCAGACCTCTATAATGCCCTCACTCGTTCTTTCCCTATCTCTGTCACAAGTGCAATTTAATATTTTTAATGCTCAGCTTAATATTATTAAATGTTATTATTGAATGCTGATGCAAATGAAATGTATTTATGCACTGTAAATCTGCAAACTCCAGCAGAAGACGTTTATAGGCAAATAGCACATTTATATCTGAATGCATGCTGCTGGGAGTTTTCTCTGGCTGTGGTTCCTTCTGCATTTCTTTTCTATTGAATTTAAATGCTGTAAAAATTTACATCAGGAATGACATCATCCTTATATTCAGCATACTTAGACTCACATTAAACAGCCATAATGACAACAACAATAACAATAATAATGCAGTTTATATATAACACAGCTTTTACTTAGGTTAAAATCTCCAGGTGCTACAGACATACTCAAATGCCAGAAAGACTGGTACAATTGTGCCTATGCAAAATACATAACAGCCCCACCTATGCACATCTTTGGTTGCATCGACCTGTATGTACAGTATATAAAGCAATAGACATCTATGGAGACTTCATAATGGTATGGGATTTGTTTAGCTTGCATTCCCTGGTACTTCTACAAATGTCTCTGACAAGTGAACACTACGTGTGCCTGCAATTCTAATGGGTCATCTATGGTTTCATTGCCTAGAGAATATTTCCGCAAGCTTGTGGAGTCCATGCCCCATCGTACTTTTGCAGTCCTATGCTCCTACCAAGTATTACACAGGTGTACCAGTTTTTCTGGCACTCCAATGTAAAACACCCGTCTCACAGCTTGTCACTCTGTCGAATTTAAGAAAAGGCGTTTTTAAATAAATGTTGCCAGTTTTTATGCCTGTGGAACCCTCAGATGGTCAGGAAGGGCATTCCAAAGGCAAAAGGCAGCTGTCACACAGCTTAGTCAGCGAGTCTGTATATTTCTGATGTGAAATATTACGGTCAGTGTTAGCTGTTCTGATTTCAGCAACCCCACATTGTTGTGAATCCTAGTTTGCCTTATATGTTGAATTCATAAGAGGACCACTGCCAACGTGTGCCACAAATCTCCCAGCAACTAGCAGCTTACAGACAAAATCCAGTCTATAGACATAAGCAACACATATTGTTTATAATCAGCTGAAATCAAGAAATCGAACAAATTGTGTCACTTTGTGCTTTTGATAGCTATAAAAACAACAACGAGACCAATAGGTGAGGGGGTATCAGTTTGGTACAGGTAATGATTCTGGTGTTTAATAGTTTTGGTTTTGAAATAATTATGCGTCACATACTGTTTATTATTATTATTATTATTATTATTAGTAGTAGTAGTAGTAGTAGTAGTAGTTGTAGTAGTAGTAGTAGTAGTAGTTATATATCAGCCTTGTAACTGGAAGGTCCCCTGTTTTATCCCCACATTGACATGACATGGCTGAAGTGCCATTGGACAAGGCACCAAACCCCCAAATGCTCCCCTGGTGCCATGGATAGGGTTACCCACTGATCTGAACAAGTGTGTTCACTGCCCTTGGTGAGTGCATTAACAATGTGTGTGTGTGTGTTTCACTGCAGATTCCTTTGTGTGCAAGCACAGTGGTCAGTGACACACTTCATTCTTTTGCTTCTTCTTCTTCTTATTATTATTATTATTGTTATTATTATTATTATTATTATTATTGTTATTATTATTGAGTATTACTGTGTCATCACACAAGCAATTCGGAATTCCTAAATAGGGCCTCTGTAATGCCCTTACTCTTTTTTTCTTTGTCTCAACTACAATTTAATATCTGTAATGTCCAATTTAATATGCAGTCTTCTTGCAAACTCGATGTATTTATGCAAACGTAAATCTGCAAACTCCAGCTGAACACGTTTATAGGCAAATAGCAGCTTTATATCTGAATGCATACTGCTGGGAGTTTTCTCTGGATGCAGTTCCTCCAGCACATTTTTTTCTCTCTGTTGAATTAAAATGATATATAGATTTATATCAGAGATTAAATCATCATCACAACAGACTGCTTAGTGATTAACACATTTAAATAAATATATAAATATTCTTCTGGAATAATCTTTACATATTTATAGATTGAAAACAACATGGTTTAACCTAGGAGTCTCTTATTAATCCATTTTGGCACTGCACATTCTATTCAACTCCTGGGATTGGCCAAAATAATTTTATTAATAAAAGAATTGACCCTAATATTATAGCTTATACTGTATATAATGCAAACTAAACATTACAGTTGGGATATCTAAAAGTGATGTATTGCTATTGTTTGCTAAAAGACCAACAATGAGAACTGCTAGATGCATCTTTAGTTTGGCACAAGCGCCTCAGTCGAGCAGCCGAGTGGTTTTAATGACGATTACCTTTTAATCTTACTCAACTCTGTACTTACAGCTCATTTTCCTGTGGCTGAATATTAAATGGTGCACACTGCATGTAGTGCACTTCCTAGAGCAAAACAGACCTTGACAAATGCACTCTACGCGGGAAATCTTTCCAAGAGTCAGAGCAATACGGCAAATACAGGGATAGACAGATAGATAGATCACTTTATTAATCCTAGAGGGAAATTCATCCATTATAGCAGCACAGAGCACAGTAAGAATATAATACAATATAATACGTAGAATAAGAATAAGACATGGTTTTATTATATGAATATTATATGAATATTATGGCAGTAAGTCACAGAATTATTATATTATTGATATATAATGGATGCCAATATGTATGTACAATATGTATGCATGAACAAAGTGGCAGTGATATGTGATATGAGTGTGAGGTATATCTCTGTGAGCTTATCCTGTAAGTGGATCAGTATAGAAAAATGTCTCAGCACAGGACAACCAGGGATGACTCCTGTGCCACATTCATTCATTTATTTATGAGTCCATGAGTCATGTATTTAGGTGTTTGTTCTGTAATATTAAACTGAACCATGTGCCCTTCATATTTAATATTTGTTCAAGTTCCTGTTCATTTTAACAGCAACTGGATGTTTCACTCATGATTTCATACATCTTCCTCTCCTTTCCTAGATTCACCTGTAGAAGTCACACATCTATGGTTGTTGGTCATAAGGAGGAAATATACAGGGATGTAGTGCAAATGCTGCAGAATCAGTGCAGTTCTGTAGTCATGTTGTGTTGATCTGTCCTCTTGTGCACTTTTGTGGGTATTCACTCACAATGAATTAAATATGAACCCTACCATTTTACCCCCAGAAACACTGGGAAACACTGGAAGCATCCCAGCGCGTGGTCTGTGAATTCTGGCTCTGACAGTTCCTAAATCTCAGCTACCTCACTCCAGAACATAATTGCTCTCTACCATAGATGTGTGCAGGACTATATTTTAATATTTTTATATTAAAAATCCTGCACGTGCAGTGGTTCTTTTTGTTTTTGTTTCTAACATATTTACTTTCCACAAATGTAAACAAACTAATTTACCTAATTTATAATTATGGAACATGGTCTTTCTTTGTCACAAGCTTCATCACTCATACCCACAACTTCATATCTGAACACTTTGTCATGTGAAAGTAAAAACTGCCCGCTGCTGTAAAATCTGTGCTGCATGCTACAGGATCCCGGTCCACTGAACACCTCCATTCACAACCAGTAGTCTGGCACTCCTCCTTTCTGTATCTGTATCTGTTTAAAATCTATTATCTGTTCATTAGGAGTAATTGACTTTAGTGTTTGCATTTCCAATGTTTAATTCTAGGGTGAGGTTTTTATATTAGCTAATTCCTTGATTTTTTTTAATGATGGCAGTGATTCTGGTGAGTGTGGTATTTAATTTGTTTTATGTTTACAATAATTGTGTGATTGTGAAAGCAGTCATTCTTCTTCATCTTCTTTAATTATTATTATTATTATTATTATTATTATTAGGTTTTACTTTGTTATCCCACAGGCAATACCATTGTTCTCCTTAAATTCTATCACTGTCATTATTATTATTATTATTATTATTATTAAGTTTTACTTTGTTATCCCACAGGCAATAACATTGTTCTCCTTAAATTCTATCACTGTCATTATTATTATTATTATTATTATTTTAAAGTTTTACTTTGTGATCCCACAGGCAATAACATTGTTCTCCTTAAATTCTATCACTGTCATTATTATTATTATTATTATTATTTTAAAGTT